>JAVJGI010000040.1:106258562-106287576 GCA_035590275.1 Ibycter americanus
GGGGGGGGGGGGCTTGCAGGAAATATAATTAAAGGCAGAACTTGCCTGCTGTAGCTTTTCAGGGAGATAAAGGGCACTCCTCCTCTCCAGAAGGTCTCTGTTCCTTTCCCAGTGATGCTGTAATCTGTTGCTAAGGCAGTGGCTGTGCTGTAACATAGCGTTCTCTCTCTCATTGTGTTTATGAGCAGGTGGAGCAGAAATTGCTTGGTTTCTACACAAATAGCTATAGAACAAATGTACCAAAGGAAATGGGGGGTGGGTGGAGAAGATCCACAACATGATTAACATGAAAATAAAAGATGTGAGAACATGCCATATGTGAATAGTAAATATATAAATAAAGTTAATCGCTGAGCACCTTCACAGTGTAAGGCAGTCCAATTCATAGAGGATCAGACTAAGCATCAGGAAATCATAATTTTATTCTTAGCTCTTCCACTAGCCTGCTGAATGGTTTTAGCCAAGGTATTTTCTGATTCTGTGCTTCAGTTTTTCCATCCTTACAGAGGGTTGCTGATTCTTTCTAAAGACGTATGAAAGCTGGTGTAGAAAAAGTCTGGTTGACATCTGGATTTTACAGTCACAAGAAGCAGGAATTTGGTGAAGTACCAGAAAGTACTCATCTATTGCTAAAGATGAGTTCAGAAGGACACTAGGAAATGAAAAAGACAAAAAGCATGCACCAAAGAAAAATGATTCAGTGAGGAGGCTGTTTGTATTCCTGTTTTGTATAATTTTACAAGGCCAAAGAAGTGGAATCCAAACTCTCTCAAGTCCATTTACATCACTGTGCTGTATCTGCAGACATCGTTACCTTAACGTTAATGTATAACCATTCACAGTGCTGGCGTTAGCACAGCACATTTTGCCATGTATCAGACACATTGCACTGCAGAGGAAAACAAAGGCAGATGAAGTGAGAAGTGGGAGTCATGAATCATTTAAAAAGAAATAGCACACACAGAGCCCACTGTAAAAAGAATGACAGCGTCACCATTCGGAGCTCTGCCAGCGGGTGAGAGTGCAGCCACCGCAGCCCGGGGCGGGGGGAGAGGGAAGGCACATGCTTTCTAAAGTTGAGACAGGCACCTTCTTTCACTAACCGTCCTCATGACTTGAAATTAGGACTTCTGTAGGTAATGCAGCTAATTTCTACCTGCACCCTTCGCAGATGCTGAGTTTGTACAGGTACCCTGGCGCACGCACACACAGATTTGCAATGCTGTACTGCTGCGTGCCCTGTGCCAGAGCCACCCACACATTGCTCCCAGGGGGCGGAGAGAATCCTCTTTGGTTCATGTTTTGTGTCTACTTTGCATGTTCTCTGGAGGCCTGATTCCTGCTTCACTCATGAGTTTTACACTGGTATGACTTTGGTGATTTACGCGGTTGCAGCTGTCGTTGTGAAAGGGGGATAAACTGTGTAAGGTAAGACATGGTGACACAGTTAGATGCACAGCTCTGAACCTCTTCATCAGGCCCCCAGCACCCCCTGACCAGTCTCCTCTGGGGTCTCCATCTGCACCCCTCTACCCGTGAGCCCAGAGGCCCCATTTCAGCACGGGGCCAGGCACCCAGCCTGTGCCTGAGCTGCAGCGCAGGTCATCCTGGTTGTAGCTGTGTTGCAGCTGTGCCTGGCTATGGACCCACACATGCCTTCATGTACCATGACTTCGCATCGACTGCAGAACCTCAGAGCCGCCATCCCTGGCCCTGCCGTGCATCCCTGCTCATGCACTGCCGGACTGCCCTGGCTGGTGAGGTCCCTTGCCCTCACAGGCTTGGTGCCGTGCTTGGCTTACAAACCTGTCAGGAGCAGCGGGCTCTCACCGCTCTCTGACTCTTTCATTTACTGGTAATGCAGGGTTAGTATTTTTCTCCTTCAGATCTATACTGTGCCTGCTCTTTAGAAGAATCACTATTGTCCCATATTGCTTTGGTTTTGAACAAATAAGCAAGTTTTTCTCCTGGAAACGTAGCGGTGCAATTCACAGATGCACTAATGGCTTTAGGTGATGATGTTGATAGATGAAAACCAATTCTTTCATCTATCCTTAATGAAAGAATTTAAAGTTCTTGATAGTCTGGGTTTCTGAACTTTGGTTTTTGTTCTGAAGTATGTCCTGGTGTTCCTGTTCAAGGTCTGGTAGCCTATACAGGTATCTTTTGGCTTTCTTCTTACATAAATGCCTTCTCCTGGATGCTGAGTTACTCAGACTTTGCAGGTGATTGTAAAGCATTTTTTCCTCTTTATTAGCAAGGGGTTAATTCCAGTTACTAATTTTGAATAGTTGCTGCTTTTCTATTGTAGCCTATCTGGTATTTTCTCAGGTACTGAACAAATTGTGAATGTCATTAAATTCACACCATATTGACCTCTGTAAAATTAATCATTTGGTACTGCCCAGGGCCCACATAGAACACTTCCACCAGAAGTGATGAGTGTGGAATTGAAATTATGAACCAAGCACTGTTTTAGTTAGGAGCAGTCTGGCCCACCAGAGAAGGCAAGTTCAGTGGTTTTTTAGAGAGTTTAGAGGCCACGAGCATAAAGTGAGTATTCTTGCATCATACTGCAAAGCTTTAGTCATTTAATGACTAATGAGTGAAAAGGTAAATTGGTAAAAGATGATTTAAAAGAACCTGACTTGAGTTATCACAGAGGACCCTTACCTCACAGACTAAAGTCTAGGGGAACCCTTAGCCTCAAATATTTCATTCTCAGTAAATAAAACATTTAAAAAAAAAAAAGATACATCTATCTTGCTTTTGTTTTTAATACCACTTTAAAACAATTTACTATATTTTACCAGTGATGACTCTTAAGTTTCAGCAAGAAACATGCTGAGTTTTACAGAGTTTATATAGTTAAAATAAAATTCATAGGTTAAGTGTTGAGTTTTATTTGAAGTGAAAGAAAAAAGCAGGTTTGATTACTAAAATGATCCTGTTTCCTTGACATACTGTAGAAGCAAATAGAAAAAAAATCAAGTCGCTTAATGCAAAAAAAAAAAAAAAAAAAAAAAAACCAACAAAAAACCCCAACTGCCAAGACAACATTTTTAACACTTACACCAGACAAACTGTTGGATTTCAAATTGGCAAACAGTCTGTTATGACAGTCCTTTGATGGAGCAATTCATAGAAAGAAAACTATCAGGAAAACTCCACTCTAAGCAAGTGGGGCTTCTAATCAAGAAGATGATGCCACTCAGATCTAGATCAAAAAAGAGTCACAGAAATAAAAGACTTGATTCCACAATGGAGTTTGTGTGGGTAGAACCAATTGCAGGGTAGAACCCTAAAGGTAGCTGTGATGGTGCAAAACAGCACTGAACCACACTGTGCGTGCAGTCAGTTACACAGTTTTACTGGCTCCTGGCTGACATGTTTGAGCACCGTGCAGCCTCCAGTTCTCTTAAGAATGGTGGGAACCCAGTTGTTTTAAGCAACCTTTATGTTCGACCAGAATGATCCATTCTGCATTCTAGAACACTTGAATAGTGTTGAGTACCTGTGGGTAGCCTTGAATAGTTGCTTCATTTGAAGTAGCCCAAAGTAATAAGCATCACACGGAACTGCTGAAGGCTTCTGATGCTTCTTGGTGCTACTTCTATATGCCCTGATTTGTGAGAATCTGTAGCTTCTTTCCTGGATCTATGTACAATGGACTCTGTCGTGCAAGAGTTAGGGGAAGAATCCTGTCACCCATTCCTTTCAAGCTTTCCCTTTGCTTAAAATACCTTCAGGTATTTCAGGATTTGGGCTTTTTTTAAGTTCAGTATTGCCAATCTTATACTAATAAAGGCATAAGCCTGTACTTCAAAATCATGAGTGGCATAATTATGACTTTAAAAATAGAACACTTTTTCATAAAGGCTGAGGTATTCAGATGACATTCAAGCAGCTGCATCTTCAAGAGAAATAGCACATATTATGGTATTGCTAATAAAATTGTAAGTACTGGCAACACAGTACTTCATGTAATCACAGTCTTCAGAATTTGTATTCGCTACTTGAATTACTTTGAACTGACACATCGCAATGCATGCAAGTACATCTAACACTCAAAGTCTGGTTTGTGACCTGGTGGCCACCTAGTGACTCTGACGCTAGGCTCCAGGTTAGATCTGGCTTTTCTTTTTGTCACAGACTTTTGGTGTTCCCTTGAGGAAAATGAGCATTCAGTTTCAACTGCAGAGCACATGTATGCTGGGAGGCACGTCTGGATTCTTCCATTAGAGCAGGGTTATGGACAGAGTGTGCCGTATCTCCCACTACTGCCTGCTACGGGCATGGAGAAACTTTCCCAAATGGCCCAAAAGTAAACAGATTCAGGTAGTGTACTTCACAGCCCTGACTTTAAAATAGGAGTAACAGCGCTGCCTTATATTGCAGAAATGTTCAGAAAATTAAAGACTTTGAAGCACTTTGAGATCTAATCAGAAATGCTACAAAGTGTTGTTAATTATGATTAATTTGTTCTTTGGCTGTACATAATTTTTAGCATGAGGTTCTCTGATACAATGATAATGAGGACTAAACGGGTATCTTAATATGATTTTCTGTGATTGTCAATATGAAATTCACTTGCTATGTACTTCCAGAAAAGTGTGCATAAAATTAACTATCACAGCAAAGAATATTCAACTAGACATGCTGGAACAAAAGCTTTAACTAATGCTTATAATCATGGTATTTTCTTAATGAGTGACAGGTGCTCTTGTTTATGTGCCATTCTCACAAACCCTCCTTTTTCATTTGAGTAGGTTGATTCACAAAAACAAGCACTGTTTGTGTAATCAAAGAAGTGGTTTAAGAAAAAACAACTTTCCAAATTCCTGTTGGGCTCTTCTTTTCTCTTTCAACTTTTTTTGTTGCTGAACAGCAGCAAGATTGCTTAAACTTTAAATCACTTAAATGGATGTTACACCTACAGCTGAATGAATAATTCAGATCCTAGTCACTGTCTGAATTTGATAGGAAGAAAAGGGGAGGGTCCCTAAGGGTCTGAATGTGTGAGCAGAGGGGGAAGGGGAAGGCTAATTAATTACACATTTACAGTGGGGAATACTTAAAAAAAATCCACTTAAGTACTGTTTTTTTGTTACATATTGCTGATCACAGCTGAGAGCATAATACCAAGGCAACCATATTCTTGAAAACTTAACTCTTGGAGGGCTGTTAACAACAGATTGAAATGAAGAAAAAAAAAGCCCAATCCCAAGCACCAGGGTTATGTTTCATTAGATAAATGCTTCAACGAAAGAATGATTCATCACCTGCTGATGTCAGATTCATTACCAATGCAATTGCGATGTGAATTTCTTTTCTTCTCCATGTTATTTTCAGAGATTTTCTTTCTGAAAGCAGTGCTGAGCTGGCTGCATCTCCTGGAGCGTTAAGGCAACATGGTAGTATTACCATTGACACCAGGGATGCAAATTATTTTTCTCTTGGCACTAGGAAGATTTTTGCTGCCAAGAGAACTATCTCTAGATTAAGCTTTTTTTAAATACTGTAAACTATTTTGGTAGCGGCAAATTACTGTTACTTGGTGGTACGTGATCTCTGACTATTTTTAATGCCCCTGTGACAGAACTGCAACATGCTTTCCAGTGTACATGTACGGTCATTTTCTGAAGGAATCAAGGCCCCTTTTATAGCTAGACCATTTCCATTCTCTGCACAACAAACAAGAACTGCAATTGGAATTGATTTTTTCAAATAGCTCTGGAATTATCTCTCACTAACAAAAAACTACCAATTCAGAAGCAATTTTTAATGACTGCTTTTGTTTCATATTCCCATGTGGGTTGATTATTCTTTGCCATTTTCTTCTCTAAAAATTGAACAGACTTTGATCCTCCATTGCTCTGCATCTTTAGTAAAGGAATGTGCTTTCTAAGAACCTGCTTTATTTTGTTCCAAAACTGGCCGTGACATAGTATGTGTTTGGGAAGGTGGCGATTAGGGAATGTTTGTGTATTTTGAGGCATTCCTATATCCAGCAGGCAAAAGCAGTTGGAAATCTACTGCCGTGGGTCTGCTTCCCTTACACCATCAGGTGCCGTGGGTATCTCCACAGATAGTTCAGTGCAGCGCTGCCACCTAACAAGGGTGTCGGCTGCTGTGCCTGGTCCCTGTTAGTTCACTGGGGAATCGTTTCCTTTCATAGTAAACAACAGAAGAAGACTGAAGTTTTGAAATACTAGAACTTACCAGTACTGTCTGCTGTCTACAAATATGGAGACGTGGTAGTTATATTGTTTCCCATTCTGTCTCCCAGGGTGGGTCAGCAGTTTGTGAAATGTTTCAGAGTCCTTTGAGTGAAAAGTTTAAATATTTTGGCTTGGATCCTCCAGTTCAACTGCATGATGTTTATTGTAGGCATCAGGGAGAAGAAAAAGTCTAGGCCTTTAAGCCTTGTAGGAAAAAAGTCCACCCAAAGCACATTAGCTGCCAAATGTTTCTGTCCCCCTGAGACTTCTTTGTCATCTTTGTGGCATATCACATTCCTGTTGTACTCTTCTTTTTGCAAAATCGTTCCCATCTGTGCGCCTGCTTTACTTTCCTACCTTGCACAAGGCAAAGCGCAAGCAGTATGGAGCCTGGTACAGCACCCTACATCCACAAATCTGATCTGGTGGCACATAACACAGATGTATAACACCTGTTTCCATCTTCTGCCTTTGACTTCTTATGGAACACTGAAGAAAATCATTCCCCCCTCTGACTTGGTTTCCCCATTTTTAAAATGGAGTCAATAGCATTTATTCAATACTGTTACCTTATTTTTAATTGTCTGATGTGATAGGATACTACTCTGCTGCAGTACAAAGTAATCAAAATTGAGGATAATTATGAACTGGAGAACCACATCTATGAACTGAATTACCGGGTAGGGGTCTTTTTTGTTTCTCACATGCAATCTTTGCTAATTTAAAAAAGCATCCAAAAACTGGGAGAAAGTAGCTGTTTGCTTAATACAAAAGGCTGAAACTGAGAAAATCCAGATTCTTCCTGATATTGACACGGACTCTGTGATCCTGGGCAAATCTTGGTGGATAATTATCCTTCTGGATGTTTTAACTTAAGCGAGAACTGTATTTTTTAGTAGTGTCAACTGAGGTTTTAGGAGATGCTGTAACATAAAAGTTTATAAGAATGTTCAGAGTAATTTAGTTCTGGATTAAAATACAGCTGGCAGGGGAGATGGGCAATTACCTACTCTTTAATATAGATAGGGAATGTATTCTTCCTCCCAGCTATTATTGTCTGTACCTATTATTTCAGAACTACTGGACATGATCGTGCCTCACTGTGGTGCAGCTTCCACAGCGAGGTCACCTGCAGCTTGGAAGTACAGCTGTTTCCCTTGCCTTCATTTTTAATTCATCGGCTTGTTGTGGGTGTTGGGTTTTTTTATCTGCTGTTTATTCTGCAAGCCCCTTTTGGGCACATTGATGCCTCCAGCAAGCTTTGTATGCCAGGGAATTATGGGTCCAGAGATTCTGCAAATCTGCATCCCAGCCAAAGCTTTTGAAAGCTGCTTCTTTTGAATGCCATGCATTTGGCTCGCACCTCTCCTTTCCTCTCTGTCTCTCTCTCTCTCCCCCCCTCTCTTTTGCCTCTCTTCGCTCCCTTCCCTCCTCTTTCTCTCCCTCTCTCCCCCTCTTACTCCTCTTTCCCCCCCTTCTCCCTTCCCTCTGTCTCTCCTGCCCCCTTCCTCCTTTTTCCTCCTGCCCCCCTTCTCTCTTCCTCCCCTTTCTCCTCTCCCTTTCCCTTTCTTCCCCCCCTCTTCTCACCTAGCGATCCCCTCAGTAATGATGGCAAACTGTCTGCACTGCATGGTGAACAACTTGACTGGGAGGAGTAAAAGGGTGCTTTTCATAAAAGATGAGCTAGAAACCTTTCTGCATAGTGCTTGAGACTATTCATTGCAGTCAGTATGTGGACTAATGTCTGTAAGATTGCATGCGCTCCGCAGATTGCCACCTGAGCACCCCCAGTGTGTCAGAGAGCTTGAGAAGGTGTTCTGACATTCAGCTCCTCCATCACAACCCTGTGATGTCTGTCTCATTGCTCCGTCAACAGGGATAACGTCCTTTCCCTTCTAGTTCTTTTTTTCCTGACTCTCTATTTTATTTTTAAATATTAAAGCTCTCTGGGTTTCCCTAGTAAATCAGAGTGTGTGTGAAGTGCTGGTTACTTGTAGCTGGAGGCTGTTTTCCCCCTCTGATGGACTGCAAGCATTTTTTCTAAAACCGTCTCTTCTTTCCATCACTCCTCCTGTCCCCTCCTCCCCCGCCCAAGCCTCAGCAAGCTCAGCTGCACATAATGACATCCAATCTGTTCAGGAAAAGAAAAAAACAGGAGGGGGAGAATATTTCCCTTTGATTTATACAGAAGCTGAGTTGGCAGAGAACTCGGCTCAGGGGTGGGTGGAAGGGGAACCAAAAAGCAAATTTGTGATGCATGGGCATACTCTCCCCTGGGGTGGTGCCAGTCAGCACAGCAGCCAAAGCCGACAGAGAAGCTTTGCAGGTTTCATGTGTGCGCCCAAGGCATCCTCCTTCCCAACGTATTACTATCGCCATGCAAACACACACCCACAGTCTGGGGTTAATTTAATTTTAAAATGACATTAGAGATAACACAGGCCGGCTCATTAGCACTAGACAAAACACATAGATCCCTGTGTAAAGACAGACTCAGGAAGAGGGAGAGGTCAGCGACTCATTCCAGCAGTCAGTCTTTGAGCTGGGGTCAATTCATAAATGAGAAGGACATGGCTAGGTTCAGAGTGAAAGAGTAATGAAAAAAAGGAAGGAGAATCTTGTGCTGCAGTTCAGGCATGGAGTCGGATCTTCTGGCAAAAATCATAATGTCAGGTCAATGAAATCATATTGATGTATATCATATCATAGAGGATGTTTCCTAGCATTTTATACCCACATTTTTCATCCACGTAAGACAGCATACCAAAAGAAATCAAGAGAGGCCCTAGTTTTATATCTGATTGCTTTGGGAGTGATTATGAATGGAAAGGACAGCAAGAGGTAGGTGCAGCATATGTGGGCTGGTTCTGTCAAGTCCTAATCAAGTATGCAGAATCTCCTACCTCCATTTTGAGCTGCCACACAATTCTGAAACACTTCAGCTCTAGTCTGTTACATCCTTATTACTCCATTTAAAATCTGCCTTAAACTCATACACACAGAACTTTGTTAATGCACACAGATTTTCACCTGCAGCAGTCCTGCACTCCCACACTTGTACACAGATGCTGCTATGTTTGCATCACAGATCTATCCATCTGCTTTTCCAGTATTTGTGCCCCTTTCTAGCCTTCCCATTGACCTAAGTCTTGTTGTCCAGCTATTTTCAGCCTTGTCTTGGTTTCAGCTGGAATGGAGTTAACTTTCTTCTTAGTAGCTAGTACAGTGCTGTGTTTTGGCTCTGATGTGAGAACAACCAGGACAAGCCTTCATCCCAGGTTGCAGGATTTCCTGCTATTCTAGACCTTAGACCTGATTTGGTCGAAACCTGTTAGTTTCATTGAGATGTGGTGATTTCTGTTCTAGACAGTATTATATGACAGTTAACCACTGGGACCAAAACACAGAATTCATGGGTGCATCTGAAACTAAATGACCTTAGTCCACCAGATAAACTGATATCTGTGCACCATTTCATTACAATACTGGATGTATCTCATGGACAGAACACAAAAAACAAACACGGCAATAATTTGCCGTGCATAACTCTCTAGTGAAACTGATACTGGCTTGTCATTTAGTTAAGATTTGCAAGAAGGCGGGATGTGTGGTACAGAGAACAGAAAGTGTGGCAGAGCCCAACTATGAATGAGAATGGGTGTCTGTGTTATGGGGTACCCTCCATCGATTCTGATTGATTGAATATAATCCAGCTAAAATGGTAATTCGGCCTCGTCTGAGGGCCATGGGGAGTGATAAACACTGGCAAGTGAACTAGATGTCGACAGCAGCATCGAGATTGCCACAGAAATTAACAGTGTGTGTCTGTTGTTATTATAGATTTAACCAGATGACCTGACAATAATTAATGGTGAGCTAAATTGAGAAGGTCTGTCTCCCTTTGGAGAACCATCCCTGAAACCTACCTGTTCTCACTGAATATACATATCCTGCACACTCTACACAGGAGAGAGCATTTGCACTTCTTGTATTTAATACCCAGACTGATGTGAGAACTTGGTGGGATGTGACTTCATGTCTGCCCAGAGATGGTCTCCAGGGAAAGAGTAGGGATGCATATGTTCCAGGAAACGATATGCTTTGCAAGGTCATTTGTGACCAACTGTAAAGAGATAATGCCAGAACAGTCGCATTGGCTGGGCTTTCCCTTGGCTCAGACCCACCTGCAGACACAAAGCCAAGCAAAAGCCAGCTTGCAACAGGCTCATCTGTCCATTGTCACTATTGAGTTTCCAGGTTAAAAGACTTTGTGCCGAACTGATCAGCAGTGGCTGCTCTGGCACAGGAACACAGTTCCTCTTGCATGCATAATCCTGATGTTTGTGTTCTCAGCCTCTGCTCCAAAGGACTCAGAAGATTCCACTGCATTTCAATAATTTAATTCCTAATTCTAGAAAATAGGTGAGCATTCTTATTCTCTAGATATCACCAAGGCATCCAAAGGTGACACGGCTTACCTAGGATATAAAAGACACAGAGTATGGACTAGAAGCCTCACTTCATGTCTTCTGGTGATGTTCAGAAATACCTATTCAATTCATTGTGATTTTAATGGCATTAGTAGAGTTCTGGGCTGGGCCCAAGAACTTGGTGACTCTGCAGGTAAACAGCCAAGCAGATGTTGTGTATTTAGTTCTGGACAGTTCTGGGCTTTAAATTCTGTTCTGCTGCAAGGTGGGGCAGGGGATCACACGTGACAGACATGAATCTATAGACTTATATAGAATAATTGAGTCAACCCCATTCTATAGGTTTCATTTAATTGTTAAAAATATTACAGTATACACTAAGGATCTGAAAAAATTAAAACTGCTGTGCTGGTAAGTGCTAAACACACAGTGAAAGGCAGTCCCAGCCTCAACAAATTTGCAATCTAACTAAATGTACAGTATAAGACAGAGGGTAAGAAGAGACACAGATGTTCAGAGCTCTGCCCCCAGGGAAATAGAACCAGGCTTCCCTGGGTCTCTAGCCAGTACCATGTGACTTCTCAGCTTCCCCTTAAAATCCTCCTTTTTGTTGGTCTCTTGTCTCTAGCACAGTTTTGTTGGATCAGGGTGTTTGGGGAATGAACAGGTCTATAAGCCTGGCTTGTTTTTGAGAGAAGAGTGGCCTGCGAGCTTACTACTTAGTCACAGTTGTTCAATTTCTGAATACCTTGGTTCCCATTTATGCCACGGTGGGCTGACGCCTGTCCTGGGGACACTTTATTTGTCATCTGCAATCTCCTGTGGGGACTCAAGCCAGTCACAGCCAGATGGCCTGTGGCCAGAATTGCTGGAAAACTGAATCCCGAAGACAATCCCCTTCTATTTTATTCCTCAGAACAGGTATCTAGTCTCAGCACCCATCTGGATGATAATTAAAACCCTAGTCCTAAACCCTCCCCTCTACTCTCTCACAGCTTTTCCCTTGAATTGAGTAAGGTTTCAGTCTTCAGCTGTCCCCTTCAGTTGCAGGGTAAGAACAAATTAATTTCCAGTGTTCTACATAGGTTTGTGTGTGTGTGTGCATCTGTAAATAAACAGAACAATATTCTGGTAACGGAATTGCTACCCTCCCCTTCCCTGCCTCAGGAGCATCTTGTTCCCATCTCCCTCCAGCAGAACAGTGAGCCAGAATGAAATGCCTGATTCCTAGTAAGTACTGTCAGCACAGCAGCTGGGGAGAAGAATATCTGAGGGAAATGCACAAGTGCACTGGCATTTATTTATTTCCTGGGGATATTTATATAGCACAGACCTCAGAGCACAAGTGCACTTGATGCTTCTGTCAACTAAGGAGGGGAAATGAGACTGTAACGCAGGCTGTACTGTGCATTTTTTGCTCACAGAGCCCCCATTAACTGCCATGGATGGACCCCCAAGGCTCTGAAGGCTACTATGAATCATCACATCTGACTGCTGCTTGTGGGAGGCAAACAACCATGCAAGGCTGACACTGTAGAATGAGATTAACTGCGATCACTGATCTGATTATTGTGCTAGTTCTCAGGTCCATAACTCCTGAGAACTACTTAGCTCATTGAGCCCTAATTCTATAACTGAGAAAAGATTAATAAGCAGCTTACCACAAACTACTACCCTTCCTCCTCTCTCCCTACCCTTTGAAGTTGACAAGCATGGGAGAAACAGTGTGATGTTCTAAGACAAGGACACTCGCTGTCTTGGCTCTTTTCATAGCCTTTAGTAAGTCACTTAGGGGCTTCAGCCTGTGCCAGGCATGCTTTATGTGAGGTAATTAGCACTGAAAGACCTCTACCAAGGAAGAAGTCTACCAAGAAGTCCTTGTTTCCTTGTGCCTTTAACAGACTGTGTGTTATCAACACAAAATCCAATTCTGATAGAGGCTGAGGATCTCATAATCACCCTCTGAATGCCTCTTTGTAATTGGTTGTATTTTTCTAGGGCCCTGCATTTTTTGGCCCACTTGTTGTATATCTGGACTTAATTTTCTTATGCTTGTACAGTGTTTCATATATTAGATCTAAACCAGAACCACGCAGTTGATGTCACTTCATATTCCCGTGATCTAGTAAATAGGATCTTCATCTGAACAGGCTTTTCTTTTATTCTGCAAAGTAAGTTTACAGCCGATGAAGTTTTGCATGAGATCAGCAGTGCAGTTTTACTCAGTCTGCTGCCATGCTGTAGTTCCTCTATGGATCGCTAGCTTGTCTGATGAAGATTTAGCATGCTGGGATCACTCAGATATCTGCACCATCCTCCTGTTCCCCTGTTAGGATTATCAAAAGTTGCCAGTGCTAGTCCAGGATTACATATTAAAAGCTGAATATTGTTTATCTGGTTATATACAAATGGCAGGGACCTTGTCTGGTTGTTGTAACTGCTTGGTTTCTACGATGTTTCATCCTTAAGGAGTTAACACACAGCTCCTGGAAGATGAGATTTGTGTTTCCACCATCAGATGCAAACACCAAAGCAATGAAGCTTCTTTTGTTTACAGTGATGAAAAAAAAAAAGTTTCACTACTAGCTAATATGCAGAGGTGCATGTTAGGACACCTGACTTTTTGTGGGGCCTTGGGGAAGTCATAGCACCTTGTGCCTCTGTTTCTCTCTCTGCAAAATGCACAGTAATCTCGCAGGAGACATTGTTGTTTACAGTGTGCTTTTCTCCTCTAGGAAAATTCCCTGCAAAAAGGTAGCATTGCCATTTGTCAGGGGTACAGTTCTTTCTTCTTTACTAAGGCAGATTCCCCTTAAGTTGTCTGGGAAGTTTGCCTGAGCAAACACTGAGGAAAGTCTAAATCAGGTTTTAATTGTCCATTGATTAATTGCAGTTTCTGGGTTTTCCCAGCTCGTTCCTCCCTAAACACTAAACATGCCCATGCTCCCATTTCCTGTAAACTTTTCAGAGTTTCTCTTTCCACTTAAACTTTCCATGAGCTAAAGAGTTAAAGGTCCAACGTTCAGAATCGGTACATGACAGCAGCATGGACCCCACCATTTCATTGCAACTCCTTTTCCTGGGCAGACACCAGTCCCTGCACTCATGGGACTAAGGACAACTGCTACTGTACAACATTTCTACAGGAAATGAGCACCTATGTCTGTCATCTTGCCTCATTTCTGTTTCACACAGAAACCAAACTGAATCCTGCGGAGACCTCCCGACGGCTGCTGTCTGAGACACTGACTGCAGTTATTTCCTGCATGTGTGCACCTGGGCCCATGAACTCAGCATCTGTCTGCTGTGGGGGAAGAGGAAGAGGAAGGGCTGGGTTAGTGGTCATGCAGGAGGCTGGTTTGCTTCCCAATATGCTGCCTTCATCAAAGTGACATGCTGAGTAATTAACAGTCCCTTTCCACAGCTAGCAACACCAGACAGGGGAGATCTTTGTTCCTGTTTGGAGGGTGAGGGCTACAGGAGAAATTAGGAAACACAGAGATGAGAGCAATTTGGTATCGTTCCAGCAGTACACACTGTTTTATTAATCGGAGTGGCACATGTTTCTGAGCCGTGGAGCCAGCCAGACACTGCAGCAGCAGCAGCAGCAAGCTGGGACTGTCTGCTTACTGCAGCCGTGCACTTAGCACCAGTGCACAAGGCAAGCTGATGCCCTTCTGTGAGGATGTAATGGAAGTGAAAAAGCAACAACAGTCATGAAGTTGTTCCAAGCTGGAATGGATTTACTGAGAGCTGGTCTTCTAGGGTAGCAAAAGCTATACTGACTTCAGTGGAGTTCTAGGCAGATGATTTCTCCGTGAGTTCATTTGCATAGTTGTAGTTCAATCAGCTGTTATTTCTACCAGTGAAATACACGGTCCCTATTGACTTTGAAGCTCCAAACCCAAAAGTATTAACCAATTGTGAAAAACTTCTGATATGTGAAATTGGACTTCTCGGACTTTTTATGGCAAGCGCATTCTCTCTGGTGGCATTGGTGCACAGAATGCTGGACTCCGATAAACTTATTCTACCATTTCTTCAGTACATGCTCTCAAGCGAGTAACGCTTCCAGCCCATGTCAGGGACTTTCCTGATCCTCACCACTATAGTGCCTGACTGTCTCACAATCTATCATATATTTGCCTGTTCCTTATCCTTGTTAAATAGGAGGGAATTGTTCTTTCAGCATTTTAGATAGGAATCTAACACCCTGCAAAGCTAAACCACTTGGCAAAGCTGGTATGGAAGATCTGTGTTGACAAAGGAGAGTGAATACAGCTCTCCCAGCTGCTGCATTAGTGTTGTAATCATTGCACCAGCCTTCACTGTGCTTTGCTAAGCAGCTCTCACACTTCAGCAGCAGAGATCCAAATTTAAAAAATATGTTATGCTCTTTGAGTGCTTCAGTTTGTCCATACCTCATTCTCCGTAGGTGATAATTTACAGCAAATACAGCATCTATACATACTGTTAATTATTTATGTTTCAGTTACGTCAGCTTCTTTTTCACAAACAGGTTTCATTTATACCAGAGGTTTTTTCCCAGTAGGCTTTATTCTTCTGCCTTTAGGTAGGTATGCAGGTAGCCGATCAATTGTTAAACTGAAGCAAGCTCATCATCCTTCATTTGTCTTTCTCCCTGTTTCCTTTTGAGAAAAAGTTACGATAGGTAGGACTGCTACCAGTATCCCTATCTAATTTAGGTTAATTCTGTGCAATTTATGCATGCAGACAAGTTCAAAGGAGAAAAAGCCATCAGTAGTCCCCTTTATCTGATAAGCTTTTTATGTTATTGGTTAGTAGAAAAAGCAGGGGCATCCCAATGTTATTAAATTGCTCAGTATTCCTTCTCTTTGGGAGCTGCTATTGTGGAAACAGCACTCCATATCCTGCTTGTTTTTTTCTTTATAGCTGATGTGCACCAAATTGTTTCTTTAACTGTCATATCTGTATTCTATTCTCATTAGATTATTCCCACCTGCAAATATTCTTCATAGGTCTTCATCCATGAAATGACCTGCTATAACACAAGCTGTCCCAGTGAGCCCACTGGAACTGGTGCGCACATGAGTAAGGCTTCTAGCACTTGATTCCAAGCTATTTAGACTTTAGTCACTCAGTTACTGTCTCGTCCTACAGGAAGGCAGGATGACTGTATACAACAGAGCAAGCTAGGAACATTTGATTCACCATCACAGATTCTTTTGCCCATGTCTGCCTATTTGATTTAAAAATATATACATGCCAAGGGGCTTGATATGTCTCTTGTGCCCCATTTAGCATCTGCTGAGCATCCCAGAGCAGCCTGCAGTGTAACACAAGTCACTGGAGGATAGATTTGATAGAGGGAAAAAACAAAGCAATTGATACCCTCAGGCTCCAAAAGTCTTCAAATTGATTCTTGCTGACTACAGGCAACAAAGCAATTTATGGCAACATGGTCGAAAGTTCCTTTTATTTCAAAGCTGCTAAACCCTCCCTGGCACTTGAAGTCACTTTTCATAAGGCAAACTCAGTGAGCTTGCTGCGTTCCCAAGATCTCAGCCCCTGGAAGCTTTTAACAGGAGTGAAAAGAGACATTAAGCACTGGGGAGGAATCAGGGAGACATAAAACAGAAATTAGGGTTTAACACAGGGCCGTGAGGAGCTCAGTAAAGAAGAGGCAATTTTTTCATGTGTTATTTCCTTTCTGTGGCATTTCCCTGTTGGTCAGACCTTCAGTATAGCTTTTTCTGTGGAAGTGGCCCACTTTGTCCAATGAATGAAGTGCACTCTGCAGATGGAAGCTGGGGTGTTTGGAAGCGGGTGTTTGGAAAGTGGTAGCCAGATTATTTTATTTTAAGGCTCTATTGCAGCAAAAGGCAGGAGAACAGACAGGGGGAGAGTAGTGAGTGGTTCACTGGCACTGATTGTCTACCACAGCAGGTTCAGCACTTAAATTTGAGTGACTTCTCTCTCCAGATGGTTGGTGGGAGCTGACTACCCAGATCTTTGCATAGCATGCTCCATAATGAAAAAGTATGGCATCACTTGCTATCTTTTAAAAGCTTTTTTCTTCAGCCCAAGTATAGCTCACTGTATTATGGATGTCTTCTTTGCCTGATGCAGAAAAAATGGGTATCTGTCATACGCCTAACCAGGGACTCTGAGCTAGGAGTTCCTTTATTTCAAGCCAGACTAGCTCATGCTTTTACAACTGCATATTCCTACAATAATGTAAGTGTAGTCTTCCTGTCCTTTTGATGCTGCCACTGCTGCTCTCTTCACTTCCACTTTAACTGAGGCTTGTTTCTCTCCTAAGTCATGTCATAAAATTATTCTAAAAAATGCAGAGGATTTCCACCGATTAAAAGATCTGTTTTCTTAACATCCAGCTATACTGCTTCTCAGGAAACAATAAACAAGGTAGGAAGATTTACTAATTAGAAGTATCCCTAAGAAAAACATGTCACAGACAAATTGATAGAATGCCCTTAATTTTACATACTATGCTGTCAGTTTGCATGCTTTCCTCTGACCTAAATATTCAGTATAATGGGTGATTCACATACAGTCACTGATTCGATGAGAACTGAGAAATTCAAGTAATCTGAAGAGTGTATCTTCGTATCCTCTTACAAAGCAACAGTTATTTTATGGAAGGTAAACAGACTTATAGAGGCGTCATCTTCAGAACTGCTGGATAGATGACATTTCCAGTTATTACAGGGTGCATACCAGTGTCTGGCTTTTCTCAAGTGCAATATAGTGTTACTTGCCCAATAGTACCTAGTGATTTTGCTTGAATGAGGAACAGACCTATATTCTTCTGAGTTCTGGTGCCCAAACCAAACTACCTCCCTCAATACTGTAAAACAGAGAAAAAAGTCAAACAGGTTTTTCTCCAGTATAAACTACAAGCTGTAAATCATTGTAACTCAGGTTCAGATAAAATTACCATGTACACATCTTTATATGTATCAATTCTCAGTGATATCTTGACTGCCATCTTTTTCGAAGCACCCAGGTCACTGAGCCCTGCCCATGTTCGATATAAAACTGTTTCCACATTCTATAGCTTCATTTTCTGTTTATGAAAAACCACAAATCTGGCGTCTCTAATATGCCCCCAGAGTCTTTGGAATAGTCCAGTGACTTTGTTTGTTTGGAGTTTTTGTTCTCAATGGTGTCAGAATTTTGCATCTAAATCATTAGCCAAACCTGGGTTAGATTGGATTCTTCTGACTCCTTTCCAGGCAGAAGTAAGCCTAAGTTCCTAGACAGCCATTCTCACGCTCCGCTTAACCTCAGCTTATGCATTACACATGATGTGGGTGACGCCCTGGATTCCCTTTGTTTCCCCCACTTTTTATTTTCCATCTGAGATGTGGCGTGAACTGGGAAATGCAATCAATGAGAAGGATATACAGGAAATAGAAGCCATAAACAAAACTGGTTGAGTCTCAGTGAGGTCTGGAGTACAGTTGTTGAAACAAACCACTGGTGACCCAGAAAGATCTGAAGCTAAGCAGAATGCTTTCAAGATGGACATGTGGGACAAAGATGGCATAGATGAGTTGGTAATGGTCTCATCTTTTCTTTTGTAGGCTCTATTCCAGATGTAGCTTTAAGATAATAGCAGCATGGTGGACCCACAAAAGGGCAAGCCTGAGAGTTAGGAAACCTTCATCTGTTGTGAGACTGTCATTGTGACCATCTTTCTAAACCTGGAGAACTCTCTTTTAAAAGATCCCAATAGTCAGAGCTGGAGACACATTACCAGAATAATTCGGCTTCCATGTCAGGACTGTAAATACATACCATTTCGATCTATTTATGGGACATATAAAAAGAAGAAAATACCTCATGCTAATGTCTGAGATGTGCTACACAGGAGAGACTGTTCTTTCTAGCCTTACAAATCTATAAGCCTGTGTAAGTGTCCAGATATTCAGCAACCAAAGCTTCAGGCTTTATGCGTAAGCGCAAGGTGAACAGGGAAATTGTATTATTCACTCAAGAAATGGGGTATAATGAGGGGATGTTATCTGGTGTTCTCAATGGGAGATACTTGGTTTTGAACTTTGGAAAATTTAGATGCTTCTCACCGATGTTAAAAAGAAAACACAAGGGTTTGGATTCTGATTTATGGTGTAGATGCTAAGCCAGCTTGAAAATTTTGGCATCAGTTATCTCCGTTTTTAAACAAGGGCTAATGAGATTTTCCCTCTTTTTTGAGGCTGAATACCACTAGATGCCAAAGTTCACTACAATTAGTTAAATTTAAAGTTTGTTATTTAAACAACAAAGGCAACAACTAGAAGACCCTTCTTTGTCTCATGCTGGCCTAACCACACAGAAAAAGTTACCAGGCAGGTGTTTGTAGCTTGCGGGCAGTTTGAAGCAGCCATACATCACAGGGACGGTGTATTTTCTAGGGTCTCTGTGACAGGGCTCCTAGAATGCGTTCACAGTTCTGCCTCTCATTTTGCTGTTTTATCTTTGGCAAGTTACGTCGCTTTTCTGCCTCCATCTTCACAGCAGTGAAATGCAGAGTGTACGTTTGTATCTGTCAGGATATCTGGGATCTTTGAGGCCTAAAATTAAATCAGCAAAGGGCTCTGATGATTATGATAGTATTGCTATAGAGTAGGATGCTATATATAGGGACAGTGCCAAGTTTCAGTTATTTTCTTTAAGTAATAGAGAGCATAATGGTAAAAATAATCCTGTTACGATAAATCAGAATGGATTGAAAACTGGCTGAATGGCAGAGCCCAGAGGATTCTGGTCAGTGGCTCAAAGTCCAGCTGCAGCCAAATCAGTAGCGGTATACCCCAGGGGTTGATACTGGGGCCAACGCATTTAGCATCTTCATTAATAACCTGGATGATAGGGCACACGGCACACTCAGTAACTTTGCAGATGATGACTAGGAGTGACTGCACACCAGATGCTTGTGCTGCCATTCAGAGGGACCTGGACAGGCTGGAGAACTGGGCAAAGAAGAACCTCACGAAGCTCAGCAAAAGGAAATGCAAAGTCTTGCACCCAGGGAGGAGTAACCTCAGGCACCAGTACATGCTGTGGGCCAGCTGGCTGGGAAGCAGCTTTGCAGAGAATCTTGCGGTGCCAGTGGACAACAAGCTGACCGTGAGCCAGCAATGCATCCTCACAGGAAGGGTGGGCAACATACATCACCCTGGGCTACATTAGGAGGAGCATTGCTGGCAGGTCAAGGAAGGTGATCCTTTCCCTCTACTCAGCACTGGTGAGGCCACATCTGGAGTACTGTGGCCAGGTCTGGGCTCTCCAGTACAAGAAAGAAACGGATTCTTGTGTTCAGCCTCGACACAAGAACAGGCTTTTTACTGTGAGGGTGGTCAAACGCTGGAACAGGTTGCTCAGGCAGGTTGTGGAGTCTCCATCCTTGGATATATTCAAAATCTGACTGGGCATGGTGCTGAGCAAACTACTCTAGCTGACCCTGCTTGAGCAGGGTGGTTGAACTAGATGATCTCAACCTCAATCATTCTGTGATAAACTGCATCCTTGTTGTGTCATTATGAGGACTCATACATGACTCAAAAATCTTTGTTTTAAGAATTTGAGAGCCTTAACAGTAATTTAAATGGGAGTGAGATCAGGTTCCAAGATGTCAGAATGGCAGAAAGCTCTTTATCTCATAAAGCTCCTGGGCACCTTTTACTGGAATTAACTCTGGGCTTTTTTTCCTTTCAGATATTCTCCAGCCTTTGCAAAGGAAACTGCAGTAACAAATCAGATTCTGCAGTAACACATTTTAAGTCCTGAAGCAAAATTCAGCAGTTTTAGAGGGACAGCATAAAAGGGAATGGGGCGGGAGAAGTGGGGTGGGAAGTATTTATAATCCCTTTAATATTTTAAAATTTAATTATATCCAAATTGGGTTAGCGAGACTGACAAGAATACTGCATCTAAAGCATGGAGCCCAGAGGCAGCATTGGAAAATGAGAGGAGAAATTAATAATAAAAAAACCCCTATTGCTTCAAGGCAGCAGACTGGAACACTGACATTCCATTACTCCGTCTGTCTGCTGAATTCATTTAGCATCTGTGGCCTAAATAGGCTAGTTTTAAAGAGGCATGCTCCAGTTTTTATGTTGGAAGAGGGCGGGGGTTGTCAGAGGATTTTTCTTCATTGAAATCTGTCTCAAGAAGGCACATAAGATTGTAGTTAATAGGGTAGAGTAATGCTAACCTCTTAGCACTTGTAGATAAAATAATATCTTGGAGTGTTTTGTAATGCCTTACAGATTGCGGTCTGCATCTAGCATTTGGGCCACTGCAGTTTGATTTCTGTGAGCAAAGCTGGAGCAATAATGTTGTATATGTAATTGAAGCACTAGGTCTAAATCTGTAAAGGCATGACATCAGCCATCGGTAAAGTACAGCCATTTCCAACATCTCTGTACTCAAGGTATTAAAAGTGCAGATCGTCAAAACGCTCTCCTTACCTCTTCCCTGAAAAATACAGTATTGTCCAGCAGCACAGCATTCCTTGACACAAACTGTTCTCTTTCAGGAGCACCACCCCAGACATCATTGCAGCAGCTGCTGCAACACACAGTGACTCCCTCAGGATGCTCCTTTTCAACTGCTACCTCTGTTCACCTTTTCATGGCTTTTGTGAGATCTAAGATCAAAAGCCTGAGGCAGGCTGTCTGCGGTATTACGGAGAACTTCCACTCAGGTACTGCAGGCTAGATAGACGGCTTGACAGGGGGCTGGAAGGGAAAGAGGAGAATGATTCTCCACTTTATTTCCTAGAAACCTACAAGTGTTTCACTTCTGGGTAGTTTCTTGAAACATCTGGATACCAGGAGGATAAAAGGTACCAGTGTAACCTCCCAGTAAGATCAATTGTTTAAAGCTTTCTGTGTATTTCCAGTCGTCTTTGGCTTCCTTCCCAAGATTATAGAAACAGGGCTGTGAATTTCCTTGGAGTAGAATATAATGTATTCTGTATAGCTCTGGGTTTTTTCTGTTTCCATTTTATGCAAATAATCTTTGATTCCCTTTCCCCTAATTTGCCAGCTTCAGGGTCTTTGTGTAGATGATACAGAACGGAAGACCATGGATTTTATGGAAAGTCATATATAAGCTGTTAAAATTGGCCTTTTCTCCTCCTCCTCATTGTTCTTTGTTCTCAGTGTAGATTTTATCAGAAGTTTTTGTCAAGTTTAATGGAGATTACCCAACAGACAGAAGGCATGATAAAAATTTTTACCAATGCAGTCTACCATGAAACATGGCCACGCTTTTTGATTTCAATCATATAGGGTCTTCTCCAGCAAGATTCTTAGAGCTACCTACAGAGTCCAAGTCTTCAGGTCTCATTAGCTAAGTGAATCCCCATGGACTCTTTGACTTTATTAATGGTCAGCTGGTGGAGAATGACTTTGTCCAGTCTTGAAGGAAAGAGGGAAGGCTAGACCCTCTGATTTCTTTAGGTAGCGTGCTGGGAGTAAGACCTCATGAACTGCCCACAGTTGCTATCTAGTTTGCTGTCAAGGAGATACTGGTGATTTCTGAGAAAATTTAATCTGGCTAATATTTTGGATCCGAAGAGAATCTTGCCTATTGTCATCCAGCCATAATCAACACTTACGCAGGCACCCTCCAGCAAAGCAACTGCTGCCCTAAAAAAGTATTTACAGTTTTATTCCTTTTACTGGGATTTTTTTCCATCACTGAATACCATCATTGTCTCCTCCTCTGGTCATCTTCTGCTTGATTCTGCAGACACTGAAGTCAGAGCTAAATTGGTGTAATAATGTAGTTGCTAAGCGTAAAGATTACATCAATGCTTCATGGTATCATCCACTTACAGCCTCTACCTTGGCTGCTACTAAACCCGTGTACTCTGTAAACGTTTTTTGCTTTGTCCCAGACTAGTTACTTATGCTTCCAGAAGGGCTATCTTCTTTTTTGCATTTCAACAGAACTGAAAATAAATACCTGGCTTGTGTCTTCCCAAGCACGTGTGCTGCAGGGAAGTCTTAACTAAGGGGAGCCAGCCTCTGGAGAGTTGCTTTTAAAAAATTCTATTATTCCTTCTTTCTCCCATTAGGCAGCAGTCCAGCCAAATTTACCTTTGCTTTTACTTAAACATATTTCTTTTCTATTCTTTTGATACAGCAACAGCCTGGCCTTAGGCAAATCTCCTGGGAGACTTGGTTAAAATGCACCTGTGCTACACAGGCAAACATATATTACAAAGTTGATGTTGCTCTCGCTTGGCTAAAACAGTAATATTTCACTGTGGCTCATGTTCTTCCTCACAGTTCTTAAGGGATTCATCTCCATCACAAAGGAAATGTCCTGTAGTGTTGAAAGAGGACTTAATTTCAGTTATCATTATTTCATAGAATGAGAACTGCACAGTTATAAATCACCAGAGAATTTTCTGCACTTTCATTGAATTCTTTCTGCTGTGGGCTCACAACTATTTCTTCCAACTCACAGCCTTTTCCACTAAACTTCCTTCTTTCTTTAACCTTTCACCTCCACCTTTCCTTTCTTCTCCATGTAGATGAATAACTCCCAATTAGACCCAGGCCCAAAATTATCCAAGGTTACTTGCTATCTTCTTACTCCCTTTGCTTACCTACCTTAATGGCAGTGTCTGCCTTGTCTACAAACAAATCTGTAATCATATCAAAACTAGCACAAGAAGACCTATTTTTGGTGAGCATATACGTATTACTGGCAGAGATGTGATCGTTACTGGTAATAATAAATCATTGGTTGCAGTGTTTCGCTGACTTGTATTTAACTTGTGTTTGACAGGTTCCATCTCTTTAAGAACTTTCCTTTAGGGAGTAGCTTAGTTCATTTTTCTGAAAAGAAGCAATGCCCTCCCCCAGGTTGTTTCTTGACTGAAGTAATTGCTGTGACTCCTCAGGTCCCAGACAACCAACAGATAATTAGTTCCAATTAAGTTCTCTCACAGGTGCTTATGAAATTGCCATTTGGAAGCAGCAGCTTCTCCTGAAAGGTGAGCTGAATAGTGGGGAAGGGAACACTAAAGATCAGAGCAAGAGGAGAAACAGCAAAAGATTAATCCTGGTATGGTTTTGCTTTTTGTTGAAGCAGGAATGTGTATGAGGTTGTTTTTTTTTTACTTTTAGAGATGTGACTGCTCAGTGTGGGTCCTTGTGGGGCTTCTCTTCCTGTTGGAAAAAAAAAAAGGGGGTGGGCTGGGGAAGCAAGAAGTAACTTTAGAGTAACCAATGTGTGTGAGCTATGCTGAAGAAAAGCCCAGTGAATACATAGCACTTCAGTTTTACCATGAGTAAACCAGGCAGGATCAGTCCCAGTAGGTTACTGACCCCACCTGGTTCACCTCATAGTAAGTTTGAAGTGCTGTGTCTTCCTTGCAGAGAGCTCGTGTGCGTTAGGTAAGTTGAACTTGAGTTGCCTAAAAATTTCTACATAAAGCATAAGGTCTGACCTTTCCCAATGTTGGCTTTTTACTGGTGTAACTCTGTTGTCTTTGTCAAAGCTGCATCTCATCCTTATCTGATGAGGAAAAGGATCACGTCTTTAACTAGCTTTAGCCTGTTGCTTTATGAAGGAGGCAGGAGGGAGTTAGTGGAACCTGTATTTAAGGTGGAAAAGTATCTATAAACTTGACATGGGACTAAAAGCACAAAAAAAAAAAGCTGCAGGTTTTAATCCCTTTCCCAATTGTTATTTCTGTTTGTCTGTCCTTAGTGATGGTGTTTGTTATGCTATCTTTCTAATTGTATATGGCTAGGGGTTTTGATTGATTAGTATTTTGTTTTGGATTTTTTTTTTTAAACAAGAATGCACTGTCTCAGATTCACAGGTTGCAATGGATGCTGCTCCGTGCTTGCATCTAGTTATTGTAGGGCCTATTGCACTGAATTTCAGTTTGTGGCAGTAGTTTGAGCCAAAATGGTGCTTTTCATTGCAGGCTGCCGAAAGTAAGTGTATGTAAAACACCAGTAATGTTATCCTCCTCCCAAAAGAATGCCAGCATTGCTTCACCTGCTATCATAGTTAAGCAATATAAACTCCTCCCTCCATATGGTTTACATGAAGGCTGGCTCATTTTCACTTACGCAGCTGGGAGGAGTAACTACTTCAGTGGCAGTAATTACTGAGTGGAGCTCCTTAACCTGGGTTATATAGGAAATAGGACCAAATGTCCTTGAAGGGGATGCTCTCTAGACTTGTTATCTATGAACCTAGAAGGCCTCTTTGAGCTCTCGTGGCTGCTGTAGCCACAGCGCTTGGGTTGGGCCATGCAGGGATGTTCTATGCTGCGTTGTGTCAGTGGACATCCTCTGGAAAGATCAGAAAGCTTCATGGCTGTATATTTCATGGATTCAAGTATTATTCTGTCGTCTTGTCTCTCATAAACTCCATCACACCTTCCATGGTAGCAGACACAAAAAGAAGAAAAATTAAATACATTTTTTGAATTTTGAAAGTAGGACGAGGTCTGACAGCGGTTTGTCTCCCGTTGCAACTGAAACCATGAACCCTACTGATATTCAACAAGTAACTCATGAAACCTCAGACAGCTGTAATCTTCGAAGCATTAAACAACTTGTTTAAATATATTCCTACTTGGCAATTGCATGGGAATGGATTAAGTCAAAGGTATTAGATTCTTTTAGAAAAGCTGCTATATGTGACAGGATTTTTGAGACCACTCAGGATATTTTACTGTCCACTGATTTTGGTAGCAGGTAGGTACTATGCACTTTTGAAAATCTAAGTATCATCTACAGGTTTAGGTACTTAAACCCTTCTAAAAGCTGTGCATTTAATCCTGTCCCACTTGCAGTGTACTCTGCTTCATTAGAAAAGTGGAGGATAGGTGCAGCCCAATCAGAATATTCTGGTTTGCTTGAAAATTGGAATATTAAGATAGTGCTTATTTTACTCCAATTATTTACCTGAAACTTATTCTGCATCTATATTACATGCCTTCAAGGGCAGTGGCAAGTTAGCCCATGTAGTCAGTTTAGCTCCATTTATTCATCTTTGCTACACACGTTCAAAGAAATGGCTTTGTGATCCATGTGGAAATAACTTCATGGCACAGGGATCGTGTATATTGCCTTTGAAACATAACATGCAGTGACATCTGTAATGTAACAGATTTCTGTGGTGGGAGAGGACTGAAATGCCAGATATTCCAGTTGTTTGCAATATATGGTCTCTGGAAAATGTTTATTTTTTTGAGGGAGCATTGGACATCTCTTTTATCTAGATACCCAGCTGTTATGCAATTATGTTTTCTTCCTTGTGAGATCTTCAGTTTATTGAGAAGAAAAAATGACACAACCTGTCTTGCAACTGCTAGTTTGTTCTTTTACCCTGCCTCAAACAGGCTATGTTCCTTAAGACAGTCTACATGACATGGCTGAGATCAAGCAGGAATAGCAGATCGGTTGTTAGCAAGGATTGAAGCTAAACACGAATCAGCTGAGTAGAGGGTAAGTTCATTAGACCATGCAAGGGGAAAAAAAAAGACCTAGTTTTATGTGGCTATTTTTGAGGCAGAAAATTGTTACTAGAAATTATATTCTCTTCTGTCACTCTTGTTCTTGTGTTGTGCTGCCTTCTCATATTGTATAATATCCAGTTATGAGAAGGAAGACATATGGAGAATGCAGATAGGCAATCTAACTCTTGGGTGAGAATTATACAACACTTTCCTGTTATTTGTATAATTAACTTGATAATACAGACTTGACTTTTATGATTATTTCTACTGACTTCTGGTACTTTAATCACTTGGTTAAAGACACATTGAGAAAATAAGTGTTTCAATTTACTGACTTTCTTAAAATTGTACTTTCTTTGAAATTGTTCCTCCATCTCTGTGTTTGGCATGACAAAGAATAGCAAACTTTGCCCAGGCAAGGACAGGTATATTTTGAATAGCGTGCAACACTTTGTTCTTTTTTTTTTTTCTTAGAAAAATTCGAATTTTCTTAGAAATTATGTTTCTATATGCTACATCCTGCAAAAAAGAAATTATGTTCTAATAAGTGGAAGAATACTTACTAGCTTCCATCTTCTGTCTATAAATCTAGAAACTTGATTACTGGGAGTCTAAGTATGTGGGCTTCAGTGGCAAAGGAACAAAAGTATATCACAATCTATTATTAGCTCAAGAGAAAACCATGTTTTTCCTCTTTTTTTTTTTTTTTTCCTTTTTTCAAAACCCAGGAATATCTCTTTCTAGTGATAACTCAGCCACTTCTCATCCTGACTGTGTGTAGATCTTTAGGCCTTAAACCTATCACTTTTCTCAGATTGCAGAATTCCTAACTTTATTCACAAAATGGCACTGGCCTGAATACAAAGTGCCACACTTTATGTGGGAGGAAGAAGACAGGAAAAATGTTGTGGCAGGTGGCTTAAAATAAATAAGAATAAAACAAGCTCTGTTGGAAACTGCTCGGAGCTTTGAAATGTTTGAAGCAGTCTCTGCAAACCTGGGTCGCTTTGGAAAGCACTTGTGAGAAGGTCAGCTGCAATCATCATATGGTTTTGCAGTTTCGTTGCATGGATATTTTTCTGAACGACGCAGTGTGTGTGCATTTGCATCCTAGGAGATACATAAACTAACCTCTAAATACCACACCAAGACCCTAATTATAAATCCAGATATAGGGTACATATCATGGACCTGTATGTTAAATATAATGCACCTGAGACTAGGGTTTGGCCTTAAAGCTATAGTTACTTCAGCTTTTCTCTGCCTGGATTATAATTTTAGTAATGTGAATACGAAACTGTGCAGATGCTAACCAGATGCTAATATCAAACTGTAGTTCAACATGTTTCCATGTAATAACTACAGTGTTACTATGGTGATAACAGATTCACTAGAGGTTTGATTTAATAAAGCAGGATTGCATGTTAGTATCTGTACAGTTGCCATAGTTTTAGCCAAACAATTGTGCTTCTTCTGACTGAATTGATGGTGTTGCCACTGAGCTTAGTGTCCCTTGTAAATCTATTTTTCAGGAATAAATTTGCTATGTAAGCAGGTTCTAGTATATTGCTTTAAGACCTCTCTTCTCTCCAATGGCAAAAAATAATAGTTTTGAATATGAGCACAAAAGCCATTTTGCTTAGAGGCTTGATTGTCTTCCCCCCTCTCCTTTGCCCCCTAACCGCTGCATTTGCCTTCAACTTTAAAGATATTTGAGCCAACTGCCCAGGACTTCCCAGGAAAACCTAAGAAGTTAGAATAAGCAAAGAATCTAAATTGGCTTCCACATGAGATCACCTGTATCTGCAAGTGGCAGAAAAGGATGTCCAGTTTTATTGCCACCCATCCAAGAAACCACATAATAGGGACTTGCATGTTATTATTTTAAGCTGATAAACTACAGTCTGCTAGATACTGCAGGCCGAACCCTGCTGTAAGTTCTGCAGTTACCAGCTCTGTTGGCGTGAACACACGCCAGGAGAACTGTGTATGCTGTTGTTCTTGTACTTGGGTTCTGATCTTCCTTGCCTCGCGTCCTGTCTGATCATCCACCCCTCTGCAGGGCAGCGAGCAGCGCCGTGAGAGGAGAGAGCCATCGAGTTTCCACTCGCAGCGCTCGGTACGAGGCACGGGAAAGTTGGGTCCAAATGAGTCAGTTCCTTCCCTGACCTCAGACCGAGTGCTGTTCCTTTTTGAACGAGCGGAAAGCGCGGTGGGTTGTTATGGTGCGGGATCTTCTTAACCCTCTGTAGCTCTGCTTACATCGATATGATTGCATGAAATGGAGGGCAGCGTGCGGGTCAGAACCGGGAACCCATCTGTTTTCTAGGAGACCAAGCGGAGCTTTTGGCTTCTTTTATGTCTTAATAATAGAAGTAATAATAACAATAATTAATGACTATAATGATAGTGATAACCTTCCAGCTGAACATGTGCAATTTGTATTGCCTCAGCATTATTCCCAGGCAGAGCTTCATTGATATTCCGAGCGTTGCCGTGTCTGTCACTGCTCTATGCACTTTGGGTCTGGAATCCTTGGGGAGCCTCGCAGCTGTCAAATTGACTTCCATCATTTCTCTGTGAACCGAGAGACAAATTATCCAGCTAGCCATCAGACGAGACTTTGCCATCGAACTTGCAATCTCTAAGTGATAAAACGCCGCCTGCCCGCTCGGACAAACCCTTCGGCCGGTGAGGTGGCGGGGGCTAACTGGGACTACCCGTGCGGTTCGGGGTTTCATGTCCCTGCTTTTATGCTTTTATCCTTGACAAGCTGCTATTAGGCGGCTGCTTTTTTTTTTTTTTTTTTTTTTTTAGAGGTATTCACGGTCTAATGATTTGGCAAGCGCCCGAGT
>JAVJGI010000040.1:106288053-106374541 GCA_035590275.1 Ibycter americanus
GCCGTGGGTGAGGGCCGGGGTCGCGGCTGCGCCTGCCGCGCGTGCGGTTGGCGGGACGCCGCTCCCTGCCCGGCCTGGCCTGGGGCGCGCTCTGCCCACTGCCATGGCCCCTTCCTCCTCCCCGGGGCCGGTGAGGGAAGTTCCTCCTCATAAAGGGAGGAAGTGAATCCCAGAGGTGAGAGCTGACTGGAAGTATGCTACTAGAATCTGCCTTAAGGTTGTTTTGGAGGCAGGCAGTGAGTTTTTACGCCTAGGGCAAGGGGCAGCTCGGCAGGCCTCCAGCCGCTTGTGTTTTCCCCTAAAACAGTGGTTGGCCGTGTACATGAAGGTCAGACATCCCCTAAAGCATGCCATATACTCTCAGTTTATCATCTTAACTAAGTATGTAGATGTTCAGCCTTTTAAACAAGCTAACATCAGTCCCCTATGCCCCTATCCTCTCATATTCCTAGGCCTTTTCTAGAGGTTTGGGTTCCAAAAAACCATCTGAGTCCCCAGGAGCTTGCTGCTTGGCAGAGGAGGAAGACATCCGGGTTTCTCAAGCAGTCCTGGGGACAATGTTAGATGCCGCTGAGCAAGCTGCCTTTGTCAGGTTGTGCTTTTCTTTAGATCATGTCTGTGGTCAAGACTTGACCTGAAGTAAAAGTCTATGAGAAAGCAGTACTTCACAGAGCTGCCTTGGTTTTTTGGTGATCTCCCTAATGGCTTTCCTCTCACAGTTCTCTGGGGATCTAGGTTAAAAACAGAATAACATAGCTCTTCCAAACAGCATTTTCTCTCTAGCTTCTTGATCCTAAGTAGTTGCTTTTAAGGGCTGTTTTCTGTTCCATTTAAGGATTCTTAACATGAGGTAAAGTTTTTAAAAAACAAACCGAAACCCCAAAACTCAAGAAGTGTTTTATTAGTGTTATACTGCTATGTGATAGAGAAACAAAGTGTCAGTTCATCTGTTTCCTTCTGGCCATATGACCATAGTACATCCACTGGCTGCACGCAGACTCCCAGATGTAGGTCAGTTTGACCTGTAAAGCCATCAGAGGTGAGGATCTATCTGCCTTGTAGTAATCCAGCTTTTTTTTTTTTTTTTTTTAATGATTCCATTACTGTTGTAATCAACTGTGTTTGGGTGAAGCCGCAAGCAGGATCTGCAGGCGGGCAGTTTCCTGATGAGGATTTTCATCTGCTCTTGAAATACAGCCTGCTCCTTCAAAATAGCTCAAGTTTTGTGAAACTTAGAGATGCTCTTTCAAGTCTGTGTTTCCTGATGGTTTCATTGTTTCTTTGCTCACTTTGCAGTCAGGATTGATTGCTGTTCTACCTCTGGTTTAGTAATCATCATATGGCAATCTCCTGAAGATGTCCAGAGTTGGTGATAAAATACTTCGCATTTAAAACTGACATAAATATGCTGGAAGTTAAATACCAATCTACAGTGTTTATTTTTCTTCAGAATGTTATGAAGTCATTTAGCATTGGTACCAGGTCTAAAATGCATTCACTTTCACTTTTTTCGCTTTCTTCTTTCCAGCACCTCCATGTTTAATTGTGGCTGTCAAATAAAGTACAAGCCAGACGTGGCATTTAGCAACCTAATTCTACCACCCTTCTTTTTTTCCGTTTCCTTTCCTATAGGCGTCCACAAATGCCTATACCAGTGGGTACCTCTGACATTTCCAAATTGCAATTTGATAGTGTCAGAAAGGTTCATGAATTATTAAAATGTCTCAGCATCACAGAGGTTGGAAAATTACATATAATTTGACAAAACAAGCACACACAGAAAAAGAAAACCCCACCCAGGCATTCCCAAATCAAGAGAGCACCTTTAAAACTTTCATTTGAATTTGCTTAGAAGGTTTGAATAGTAGGAGAGATGCATGAGTCATTCTCTCTCTGTCTCTCTCTAGAACAGGAAAGCTAGCAGAGGGTGGAGGCATGTCAGCACATAGTGTGGTACACTTTAAAATATCAGCTGAAATGACTAGGCTGAAGAAGTGGGAGGACTGATATTAGTCACACGCTATTACACAGTTCAGAAGACGAAGGCAGAAGGAATTACCGGACAGGCATATGCCACTTGGCCCAGCGTTTTAAAACACGTATCTTGACTTCAGATCTCTTCACTGTTTCTTCAGAATGCCTCTGTTTGCCATGCATTCTGAGTGAGATTCATTATCTTGGCCGCACAGTGAACAGCTGACTGCTCTTAAGCTGAGATGTTAGAAAAATGGTTGAGTTTACCACATAGACAGTATCGGCACTTACATCCATGATCATTTTGCTCAAGCCTTTTGTTCCGTGTCCCACTGGACAAGCACCGGAGCTGTTGCAATCTTCCAGCTCCATGAGCATTAGTAGGGAGGATGAGGATCTGTGTAGGAGACGCCAAGATCATGGAGAGATCTTTGATATGATTTCCTGCCCTGCTGCAAGCAATTCTGTGTTAGCTGTCTGCACAGTGAAGTAATATAGTCTCTGTTTCTTAGGCCCTGTACCTTCATCATTCTTGGCATTTACAACATCATGCAGTTGGCCTACCTTGCAGAGAAATAGACTGCATTTTTTCTGGTGACCACAATACACGGGCCAAGAACCTGGATGTAAGCACTACCTCAGGCTTTGTTGTTGCAGTAGTAACAGAAATGAATTTGGTTCAAGAAAAGGGGCAGTGTATCCTTTGGATGTGTGAACTTCCCAGTTACAATGGAAAAAAGCTTTTTAACACCAGAATTTTTCTGACATGTTGAATGTTTACTTTTCTTCAGTGTTTGTAGCTGCAGGGTTTTGAAGTGTTTTACAAACCTTAGCTCACCCCTCTGTGTGCTCATCTTGCTCTCCCAATGTGTCTGAAGCTGTTATTTAAATGTACTTTATATGTAGAAATGAGGGTAAGTGACCTGACAAATACTGCAAGAAACAGCTGGTATCACAGCCACAAATTGAGCTCAGGAGTTACCTTTTCCCTTTGTGTAAGCTGCTTGTCCGTGTTACCTTCCAATATATTGCAAAAAATCTTGAGGCCAAATAAATAATAAAAATGCAGATCACATGGTGTAAGATCTTGTCTTGTCCTGGGTTGAGCATGGATATTTCCAAACTTAACTACCAGGCTCTGCACATCCTATCTTTTCCAAGCTATCTATTTTTTGGTAGTTTTTAAGTGTAGGCCACGTGCCTGGTGCAAGGCAATTAGCTGTGCTGAGTAGGTCTGGAGGTCAGTCTTTCTTGAGCCGAGTCATTGCCTTTGGTGGTAAGGCAGGGAGGTGATCCCTGTTTTGCCCAGGTCTTAGCGTAGTATGTCCCTCTGCTTACCGGTTTTATCCGAACATGGGAAGAGGTTTGTACTTAGGTGAACTTGTCGATAAATACAAACAACAGTTTGCTGGGCAGACCCTCTGCTTGGGCCTGCGGATGTTTGCAGGATACAGCCCTTTTATGTAGCTGAATTTTTAACAGAAGGTGTTTCATTAAATAGCCCAGATCTTGTCTCTGTGCTATACTGCTTTATCTCTCTGCAAGTACATCTGATAATCTTATATATCACGTTTCACCAAGCCAAAAATAAAACCTGCAACAGACCTTCCTAGTTGTCTGTGACTGTCTTGTGAAGTACTTCCATCAGCCCTGTGAACCATTGTGGATTTGTTCTTACCCAGATTTCAGCCTGTTTGCCATGTGCAAATATTCCCTCAGTACCACTCCTCAAGAAATATTTTAGATGTCACATATAATACCTTTTTCTTTAGAAGAAAAAAAAAAAGTCATGATCACTTTCTCTAATTTTCTGACAAATTTTGAAATCAATTATTGGAATTGTACCATTCCTCTGCCCTAATTGGATAGCTGGAAAGTGTCTTAACAGCTGTCAAGAATTCTTGATTGAATAAAATACAGTGCTAAAGCTTAGGAAAGTTTTTATAAGTGAGCTATACTAGCTGATGTTATTAAATCATTTCATTAGGTAGAACATCCAGAGTAGTTTACCCTTCCTTCTGGTTAATGTGCTCTGTAGGCTGGCCACAGCATATATTGAAATCTCCTTAAGGATAATAAGGGCAATAGCAGGCAAGGAAAAAAGACCGTCTTGCCTTTCGTGGTGAAACTTGGCTTACTGCATGCGTTTGTTTGCTTTTCTGATTTATTCTCTTTTGATCAGAACCATCTGACCCTCATGTTTCAAGGAACGTTTTTTGGAGTTTTGAAGTCTGCCTGTTATAACATCAGTCCTTCAACCTGCAGGGAAGGGAGCAGGCAGATTTGTACTTAGCTGATGCTTAACAAATCTGTCTTTGTTGGCCTGCAGAATCCACACCTGGAGCATATCAATAGTATCCTCAGTCCCTATACAAGAGTTAAACATAAACATCCAGGCTGTGAAGTTACAGATTCCCTCAGTTTGTCAGAATTCTCTTAGATGTGCAAAATGCTGCACACAGTTTTCTCGTGTGAACCTTTCTCTTAGTGTTTGGAATGGCAGCTTTCTTGCTCAGTTTGAAATACATTTTCCTCTCCTCTGCACAAAAAATATTCCCAGCCTCTCCATTACGCATTCTGTTTTTAAAGGCAAAGCCAAAAATATTGGATGCTAAGAGAAGTGCACCCAGCAGCATGAGAAAAATGTGCTAACAAGTCAGCCAGTATACACCCATTTCATGCACAGAACCAAGATCAATGCTTTAGCAGTGAGATCATGCAGACTTCGGGAGGAAACAAAGAGAACTGAGATGGGGATTGCTGTGATATGTGGGTTCCGTGTTTTATGTTCTTAAGATCTCCACTGTTGGAACAGAGCAGCAGACAGTTTGTGTTTATTTTATTACAGAATGCCAGAGTAGAGAGAGTAGTTGTTCCTTTCCTGGGGCCCTGGTTCTTGTTCTTTGAGGGTGCAGTTTCATTTGTCAGTCGAACTGGTCTAGGTTGGCTTTTCCTCCAGGTTATATTGTCTTGCCCCTTTCCTTTTGCAGGCAGTCATGATTGTGCAGTCAGTCATTGAGATAAGGAGGTGGAAATCTAAAAGGGTGGGTTTTTTTGCCCCTTGCCATGTTTGCACCGTGATCAGGCTGACTGCTAAGTTACAGCACATGTGGTTCAAGAAAGGGACCAAGACCAGGAGATGGCAATCCTGCAGCTTTTGACAGCACAGCAGGTTACTGGTTTAGTAGACTGTAAAACTATACGTTCACTGCTAACTCTTGATTAGTATTGAAAGAGTCTGTTTATGCTTAAAGTTCTATCTGCTTTCCAAGTTCTTAGGAAAAACAAGTCATCGGAGTTGCAGAAAGAGTCAGAAAGCACTGATTTCTTGTGTTGTGGCAAATGAGTTCTACTTTTCTGTTAATGTGAAACCTCTTAATTTTTCCAAAAATACCATTTTCCTATGGGCCAAAAGAAATCGGAATACGGTTTCAGACTAGATATTGTCTGATGTGTTTTTGGTAATTAAGCCATCATTTAGGTACCTAATTTGGGAGTTGAGCTCACCTGGAAAATTTGTCTTAATTTTTGGTAGTGAACCATGAAAATGTACCTTCTTTGTGAAGGGCTTACTAGTCGGAAAGAGTAGAATTGTCACAAAAAAATGCTGTTTCAGATTTGAAATTCCTGGCTCTTAATTCAGAACTGAACCTCCTCTGAAAATTCCAGAAATTTTTCAGACAGCCATTCACCTGTTATTTAATTGTATAAATACACTCCTCGTTCAATTTCCAGTTTAAATTGTTCTGATTAAGGAGTTACTTTTGACTTAGAGGAGTCTGAGATTAGCAACTGACCCTGATAACATTTACCCTTGTGTGGTTTGTCTCTGATCATATGTGCTTTCTAAGTCTCTCACGTAAATAAGTAACGTGTTAGAAGTGAGCATGGTTGTGTGTGTAGCAAGTTTCTAACACAAACTTGTGCAGCAGTACTAGAGAGGGCTGTGCTAAGTACACAGAGATTTTAGTGCAGTCAGTGACCAGGTACTTCTCTGGAAACAATTCCTAACATCTTATTTCATTATTGGGTGTAAAATAGGTCACTTTGTGGCTTTGAATTCTGTAGTGAATCTGTTCAGGTGACCTCACAGCAGCATCCTACAATCTGGCGTGGTGGGTTGGAGCAGCAACAATTTCTTCACAGCATGAACCTGCCACTGCCCTTCCTGGTTTTTCTTTGAAGTAGGTCAAGTCTGTGAACTGCTAAGACTCTGTGGACCCCTCATTAATTTTACCAGTCTAGCTTCCAGAATGTGGAGTAGAAAGATCACCTGCTTTGTTCTGTCTGAGTAGTAGCAGCTTAGGCACAGAAAACAGACAGCGTGTGCTAGGCCAAATCAGAAAGGCTCTCAGTAGTGTTGTACTTCAGCTTGAAGAGGATAATCTACGAAGGGAAGATCTTAAAAGAGTGGTTTCCATTTGGTTTTTTACAAATTATTCACTTCGTCCCCGTTCTCCTAACTTTTCTTTGGTTTTCTGGAAGTGTTACTGTTGTATCATCTGTTTGAATAGATTACATAAGTTGCCTAACCACATTTAAGGTTTTACTTTAGTAAAACAGCTATCTCAGTCTGCACAGCTTCAGGAGAAACCCTTATATCCAGGAGAGTCATCTGGGACACCGTGCTCAGAGAGGGCCTGCTCAGAGCACAGAGGTGCCAGTGGAATCACGTTGAGGGGCAAGAAGGGCAAGAGACAGGGAGACTATTCCGGTACACTTTGGTCATGGGTAGGCAAATCCTGTGAAGACTTTAATAACTGAAAATATCTCTAGCTTCATGTGCGTGCTTCTGCTGGGATACAGGTTGTCCTCCATCTTCTCACTGACCTGGATGTACTAGGGCTGCTTTGTATTCATCTCATTGCGGTCTCGCTTGAACCTGAATGAATTCCAATTACCTAAACTCTACTGATTTTCCCCATAAATATCTAGCTTATATGTGCAGCAAACTTTCCATTCTGGACATCGTACAAACATGGTTTTCATAAGTAAATTACTTTTAGTAAACAGCAGTATCATGATTTAACCCAGTTAAAACAATATAGATTCTTTTTTCCTTACCTGTGCAGACCTGTAGTGTAAGATCTTTATTAAATGCATTTGAGCAACCCATTTGAAATGATGAAGGTCCTTTGAACATGTCTCTATTTGTTAAGTTTGTACAGCATCTAACACAATGACCTGTAAATTCTATGTCTTCTACCAGAACAAAGTAACAGCTCCTGGCTGGACCTCTACCTACCTTCCTCAAAAACTTATTAAAGCAAACTGTTACTTTTCAAGACCTCCTTCAGTTTTACCTATTGTGCAGTGAAAAGCTTGAGACTAGCTTTTGACATACTGGTTCCTTTAGTAAATTGTTGCCATTTGAGGAAGGTTGAATATGAGCTTTGATATTAATTTTTTTTCTAAATTTGCACTTTAAACTTTTTGCATCGCAACTTGTCGTCTGCATCTTGGTTGTTGAGTTTGATTGTTTGGTAGTCTGGGTTCTGTCTAGATGGTAAGGATGGTCATCCCTGAGCGGAAACAATGGATAGGCAAGCTGTGCCCATAGTTACGATATGCTATGCTCATCCTTCTCTTTAGTTTCAATCAATTTTTGTATGAAGTTGTGCTTTCCAGATAATGGCCATACATCTGTGAACCAGTAGTTACTCAGAACTTCAGACAATACAATTGTAATACACTCTTCTCCTTTATAGATATTCCTAATTGGTTTCACTGCTGTCTTAAAACAATTCAAACATACAATGTTTATTCCCCTTTCAGCTATGTAGTGGGGGATTGTTTTGATATTTTGTGGCAATGGTGGCCACAAGGGTAAAAATACATTCTTTCTGCTCTATTTTTGAATCATTCTCTAAAATTAAAGACGGGTGAATGTTCTTGATAGTAGATCTTGATAATACCGAAACCTTGTTTATTACTTTTAATTACAAATTAATCTTGGAGGACAGCACCCTTTCACTAACTAAGCCAATCAAATAACCCACGTGATTAAGTATTAGTAATAAAACGGTACGCTGTTGGTACTTCAGAAAAAACATTGCCCTTTTCTTAGGAAAAATTTCAGTAATTTTGTTCCCATGTACTATGTTAGAATTGGTTTATAATTCACTATGCTTGATTGCCATCTAATAGTCTGCTGTGTATACCTGAAAAATTCCTGCAGTTGCAGGAAGCCTGACAGCAGCTGCTGTTGTCTTCTCCAAAAATTACTTTTGAACTTTTCCTGAAAAGTGCAAAACTTCTTTTTAGGAGTGTCTGTCTTGACTTGTTAATTTGTAGTTACAGACTATGTGGGAATGTGATCTAACCAGCTGAATAATACTTCAACCTTACTAACATGAGCACGTTGTTTACTTTCATGGTCCTCGTATGCTAAGTGATCAGATCCTCTAATCTGCGTCTCCTGTAGCTGTATTTAGCCTTTGATAGATCAGTGATAGAATCATCTTTAGGTACCAAGAGGCTGAATATATATGACAATCAGCTGCAGACAGAATTATAATGGAAATACATTTCATCTGTATGTTTTGGCATCACTTTGTCCGTTTAAGTAATTTTAATTTTAAGTTAATAAACGTTGGGTCCTTGGTTTTATCTTGTGAACATGTGTGTGTATGCACAAGTTTTGATCTCAAGCATATTGTTTGGAGAAATACAGGAACTTGCAGCAAAAATTGCTCAGATCCACTTCAAATAATGGACAGAATTTGAACTAGGACTCACGTTAGCGGTGATACTCTTGTCTCTTACTTACATGTGGCAGGCTCAGCCCTGAACCCTGACCCCACACCTATTTGTGCGTGTATTTCTCACATAGTGATCATCTTCTTATATAACTATTTTCCATTGTTCTGACATGTATGGGTTCACACATAACCCAAGGCTTTAGTAGTATTATGTACAGTTATTTGAAATCATTGCCCATGTGTCCAAAAGAAGACTAGCAGAAATAAAAAGCAATAGGTTTTTTTCTTTTTTCTTTCTTTCTCTCAGTTTCCTTGATGTTGCATGGTTTGGCTAAGACCTTTCTATTTTTTGCTTTGAGTTGCTACCATCTAGTTTTTTATGTAGACCTCTTTGGAACTGTTCTTTGATGTCTAGGCTATTTAAGCCAAAATTCTGTTCATTTTTTCCTGGCGGCAGCTACTTCACAGCGAGTACATTAATTAAAATTTGTGCTTGTCAAAGACGGTGCCTTCAGTTTTTTTGCCATAGCAGAATGTATCTTTTCTTTAGCCTAGCGAGACTATCACAGTACAGCCAATAGAGACAGTATGGATTCTGAGATGTAAAGAACAAAGTATCACCCTGGCAGCATCAATTTAAGCCTTATCATGCTTCTATGCCCTTAACGGGCACCTGGTTTGTAATAGTGCTGTTCACCAGCATCTGCCATATTGAACAGATTTGAGAAAGTATTATTTTATACCCTAGATAGTACAAATAGCTGTCAGAATTGTTCAAGTCATTTGCTATCAGTCTGACACATGAATTGAAAAGTTTTTCATGCTAAAAGATAGTTGTGGTGGAAAGGTGGGGAACATGCTGCTGCCCTCATGTTGGTGATCATTCTACCCCACTGCCAAACTTCTCAAAATTCTCATTTATCTTTTTTTAATCTTTTTTCATACTGTTTCTTACTAAGATTCTGCTTAATACAAACATCATTTCACTGCTTCAAGTGGGTGACCCAAGGAAATCTGCAAGCAGTCTGCAAAGTTACTTTTAGAGCAAAATCCAGAAGATATTTACAGTGTGTAATTAAGTAATGATAATGTGTACTTAAGTCTTCTGGCCTTACTGGAGTGTCTGTCACTGAGTTCTGGGGTTTTTTTATTTCATTCTCAAAGAAGGTTTTTCTTTTCACATTTTTGAGCTGGTAATGTTTTGTTTCATTTTTTATTCATAGCAAGGGAAAGCAAAGTTTCCTGTTAGAACAGATATTCTCAAGTTTCACTAGTGAGTATTGGATGAGAAAAGCAAACATGCAGAACTTTTATCACTGATATGGATGTGAATATGTCCCAAGATACTTAGCAGCTGGTCTCCTCCTTTATTAATGATATTGCACAATTAGCTATTACATAGAGCTTTGTCACTAAATGCATTTCTAAGGTGAGTATATGTAATTTTCCCCATTTTACTGACTGAAGAAGTTAAGGCCTAGAGAAAAGAAGTGAATATTCACAGAGTCTGGAGAGGAAATTGAGTCCAGAATTCTGTATAATGGACAATGTAGACAATGTAACATGCCCTAGAATAACCATTGCATTTCAGATACGCCTGTATTGCCCAGCATTCCAAAGAAATAAAATAGCTGTTGCTCTTCTTTTTAACCAACTATTCCTCTCTCTTTCTTTTTTCCAGCTAGTACCTTGCAGCCAGGATGTGAAAACACAGATGACTTGTGCCCAGCAAAATTTTTGGTAAGTCAATTAAATTTTAGTCTTGAACAAAAGGAGTATGATCAGTGATGCTGCTGTAAGGCTTTACTTACTAGCCAATTAGTTGCAGTAGAGCAGGAAGCATACAGCTGTCAATTGGTCATTGCTACTAACATGCTTGTGACAACAGGTGAAATTGTGGCTTTCAACAGGCTAGCAGGGAAGACTTTGTCCACTGCAAGGAAGGTGCAGAGGAGGAAACAGTGCCAGGAAAATGGTGTCAGTGGAGCCAAGAATACAGAAACCCCTTTATTTGCTTTGTGACTTCAGGTCTCAGCTCAGCTCTTTGAAACTGTGACTGTTAGTACTCAGCAGAAGAGTAATAATGTGTTGCCACAACAGCATTATTTGTCCCTGTTGATGTCCTTGTGCAAAACACAAATCTTAAAACAGCTTAGCTGAGACCAGCTAAATGAATTCAGTCTCCTCTGAAAGCTCTTGTCTCTGTGCGGCCCTTACACAGCATGGAGACACTGAACCAGATGCTGACAGGTATCTTGTGCACGGTTTGTGCCTTTTTTGTTTATCTGCCATGAGCAAACTCAGTGGTCCTGATCTCGTTCTAGTCAGACTAATCCTGTCTATGTTGGGTATTCCCTGAGGTCAAGGGGAGTTCCCTGTGTCTAGTGGCCTTCAAAGATCAGTCTGCTGAATGCAGGGAGGTCTTTGCGATTAACTATTCTGGAATCAGGAGCTGCATCCTGATCTTGTTTACTGCTGTAGTTAAGTCTGAGTAGGAAATCCCCATATTCATTCATTCTTTCGATCCATGGGTACTAAAGCAGGCAGCATCAGCCACAAAGCATTGGTTAAAGAGGCAACTTCCCATTGGCTGTAAATCAAGATTGCCATGGTCAGTTAAAGTCAGAAAATGGGATGGATGGAGGAGTGGGGGAGAGGAGGAAGGCTTGTGGGGTCCTGCAGCTGTTTTCCCATCTTCTCTCAAATAATAACTTCTTCAGTTTGTAGCAAGGATTCTATGCAGGAAAACTTGGAAGAAATCAGGTTGTACAAATGCTTTCTCCACCCCCCACCCCCCCCAGGAGCTGCCATAAGTTGCATTACTGCATGTTATTTTACTCCTCTTTTTTCCTCTCTCTATGGAACTGCAAAAGTGACAGTGCTTTAAATGGAAAGATTTGCAGCAAGCCATCAGTCATTGTGCATGGAGGATATATCTCCTGGTTTAGTCTTGCTTGTGCTTCCATAAATCAGCATAGCTAAAATATTTGTGGTTGTCTGTAGGAGATTTATGCAGGTGGGAGATTAGAGTCAGTCTGTCATTTTTGTGGGGGAAGTGAGAGATGGAACGGGCTGGGGAATGCTGGCTTGCAGGAAGGAAGGATTTATAATGTTGGTGGATATTTAGGGGTTCCATAGAGACAATCAGCAAAAAAATCTGTGTGTGTACATGTGTGCACATCTCTCTGATTTGGAAACAGGCTGTTGTTTCCCTGCATCATTTTTGAGTTAATCTAGTCAGAGAGAGACATTATATGGAAGCATTCCTTTGCTCGGATCTGTCTTCAGACTTGGGGGTTGGTTTGGTTTTTTTCCCTTAGGTCCAAAGTGCTCTGTGTACGGGTTATGCCTTACTTTTGCTGGAATATGCCTGTCTTGCAAATTGGCTGTATGAATAATTGTGTCAGGTTAAAAAGTTCTTATAGACTGCCTCTCATCAGACAGTCACTGAATGTAAGCCTAGGTACCTTTCCTAGTAACTGTGACTATGTAAGTTCATCTGAGCAGGGGACGAAAAGGAAAGAGGGGCATGAGGAATATGTATTCTAATACTGGCAGCAAAATCCAGGTCACGTTTTCAGTTGCTGTAACATTGTATGACTCCATTGACTCTAATGTTTCACTAGTTCATAGCAACTGTGAATGTGGCCGCTAACTTCAGTGGAGATATGCTGATTTACACCAGCTGATATTCTGATGCTTTATTTCTGTGCGACAGAAGTGGCCCACCAGGAGCACCGAGGATGGAATAGCTGAAAGTGTCCTCCAGGACTCTGCTAGTTAATCTTTCCTGTGCAGTCTCAGGCAAAAGCCAGGACTAAGCTGTGTGAAGGTCACTGCTGTAGCTTCTCTTTTGCCTCATTACTAATGAGATCAGCCTTGTTCCTAAGTGCTTGCTAGTTTAGGCAAGACTCAGCACACAATGAGGGAGGCTGCATAGCCCCGAAACCTTGTAAATACATTTTGGAAAGCTTAAAAAAAAATGTTGCGTAAAATATGCTCACAAGTTCTCTAGCCTTCTTTCTCCTTTTCCCCAACAGTGGGTTTCTGATTTTCCAGATACCTATGTTTTGCACCTTCTTCTCCCCCTGCGCCCCACTCCCACCCCCCCAAGTTTTACTTCAGACTGGGCTGCAATGTGATACAACCTGTCAGCAGCAGCCAGCCAGCCTCCAGAGCACAGCCTAGGGAGTCCTGCCTAATTCCAGCAGACAAGTCTGCCTAGTCCTGTCCTGAATACTTTTCTTTAGGATTTGAGGAAGGGGCAACTCCACCTAGAGGACTCCCAAAATCAACACACTGAGCCAGTGGTAGCAGGACCTGACTAGGTGAAAAATTACCCCCTAGTTCATTAAGCCAAAATGAAAGTCTCCAGTGCTTTACTAATAGAGGAGGGATGCTTTGCCAGAACTAGCGGGGGGATCACAAAAAGAAGTATGAACAGCTTTCTTGAAATAGCATTGCTATCATGTATTCTATTAAACTTAAGTAAAAATAATTTCCAGGGATGTGTAAAATGTGAAGGGACAGAGATATTAGTCTTAAATCAGATTTTTTTTTCTGTTTGCCATCTTTGGCAAGTCTCTATAAATCTTTGCAGTTGTAGAGACAGCCTAAAAAACTGCTAACATTTTCAACTACAGAGCATAACACTGAATAAGGATAGTTGAAAAATTTCTGTCAAAACTGTGTTTAATGGAAAATAGAGTTTTGATAAAATAGCATTTTCACCAAAAATAGCTGCTTTCCATGGAGAATGTTAGTTTTTCACTGCAATATTTTGACAGAAATTTTCAAATCTTGGGCTGAAATATGTACAGCTGTTCAAGTCCGTCTAGTGCCACTCATATTTCTTCACCTCCTCAAATCTGAGGTATTTTGCCAACTCTTTGATTTTTAATGTTGTGATACTTGGGAGTTTTTCTCAAGCCCACCTCTAGATTCATGTCATAGGACTATTAGCTTCATGTTTAAAAAGCCAAGTTTCTGTGGCTTTTGAAGTTGGAGAAAAGAAACTCTTGAAAATGCGATCCAAGTACATCAGGAATTAGAAATCAAGGGAAGCAAACGAAAATTTGAAAGTTGTTTGAAACAAGAAAAGAAAGATTTTAAAGCTGGTTAAAAATATTTCTATGTAGAAAGTGTTTCGTGGTCTGATTATTTTGAATGCATTACTCTGATAGTACTTTTTTGCATAAGTTTCAAATGTATGATTTGTTAACCAAATTATGTAAGGAATGCTAAAAAGTACACAAGAGAAACACTAAACCAAAACCACCTTAATTTTCTGCTGTGAAGTGAGTGATAACGATGTCTCCCTCACCAGGCTGTGGTAAAATTTATTGGCAGCATGTAAACCATCATGTGATCTTAATATGTCTATGTATTAGCTGTGTTTTGTAGCACAGATACACAAGCATCAGACGGCTGTGTCCCAGCACAGCTAGCTTAACAGCAGGGGTGGCATAGCAAGAATTCACATGCAGACCCATTGCAAGGGGGACACATCACACTTGTTGGATACTTACTCCGTTTGGTAGGCTGTGAGAAAACCTGTCATACCAGCTCCTTACCACTCTTTCTCTCCATGCTGGCTAAATTAAGTCAACATGAGAACAGATAATACAGAGTCAGGCAAAAGATTAGTCTAGCCTAATATCCTGCCTCAGAGAAATGCTCATGTCCTGTGCCTGGGAGAACAGAGCAAATGTATAGTGATACTTACCCAGTACAGACTCCCAGTCTCCATGTTTCAAGGTCTTGAGCCAACAGTGCTGCTTTTTTTATGTAGGGTTTGCTGATGTTTCTTCTTCTGTTTGTCAAATTGCTTTTTGAATTTTAGCGTCTGCAACGTGCTCTGGCAAGGAGTTGCAGTTTATGTAACTGCTGTCTGCATAGAAATTGTTCTGTCTTTACCTATCCTTTGCTCCATTTTCTGTACCTTTTCCAGTTCTACTGTTTTCTTTTATTTAAAACAGGGGGTGGGGTGGGGTGTGTGGGTGTGTAGGAGGGAAGAGGACGGTACTGGATCTGAATGTGAGCATACTCATGAATTTACCTAGTGACGTAGAAGTGCTATCTGTTTTGTTTTCCTTTTCTAGTCATTCCCCACATTCTGTTTGCCTTTCTGAACGTCATGGAGTATTACATTGGTTTCATAGAACTTTCTGTTACAACTCGATGATGTAGCTGCATGGCAGCTAGAATTGGTTTGTCTCCAGAAATGTTAAAACAACACCTTTGTTGTGCTGATCAAAAGGGACTAAGGGTGAAAGAAGTGAAAAGGAGGAAAAGGGACGCGTCAGAGACTTGTGGGCAGGAAGCATTGTTTTGTTTGTGCTTTCACTATCAGAGACACTTCATAATGTTTCTCGTTATAGCTGGTATTGATTGGTGCTTTGAGATCCCTTTTTTCAATTCCAAAGTTAAGATCTTCTGCCGGTGTTGTTTGAGCTGAATCTGCAAGCTGTCTGTCCAAAGCACTGTTGTCATTGTTTATTCCAGGACAACAGCAGAGTGAGGGTGTAGAAAAAAGGTCTAATGAGCATACAGCTTTCTGGCAAGTGCTAAATGATGCTTGTTCCAAACTGGACCTGGAATCCCTTTTAGGAAGTATTGTCAACTGTAATATTCATTTCAGCCATAATAAGGTCTTTTTTTGTTTGGAGGGGTTTTTTGCGGTTTTGTTTTGTTTTGTTTTGCATGGGTTATCTGTTCAGAAGATAGCGTCCAAGTAGCAAAACTTTATTCTAGTAAGCATCTGGAAATCTTAGGCTGTGTCCACACTAGTAAAATCAAGGATGCCTGGGAATGTTCCCAGGAATGTTCCTCAAACGTGGAACATGATACTGTACTATTGAAGTGCTGGAATGTTTCTTGGCAGAATTTTGGCCCATGCCAGCTAGTATTTTTCTAAACTGTTCCCAGGTATGGTTTGCAGTTGGAGACCATTCCCAATAAGTAGTTTATATGCAGTCACCCTGTTTCAGACTTGAGAGCTTTCTAATGTAGGCATGAGCCATTCTCTGTCAGCTGCCCATAATGTTTGGGAACATTCCTATGCATGTTTAATTTACTAGTGTAAGTATCTGTTACATGAAGTTAAAATCTGTCTAAACACACCCCCCACCCCACCCCCCAGCCCTTTTGCTTTTCATGTCGCCTTTACTTTTCTAAAGAGTGTGATAGTACTGCTGAACATACTTCAGGAGGTTGTTTACATGGTGTTTATTTTAAATTATGCTCCAGCGGGTGTCATTGTAGCTGATTCTGTATTCAGTAATTTCCTTTGATCAGGCAGAAATACTTAAGGGATTTAGAATGGTGTTCACGGGCATGAACTTTATGCAGCAGTGTGTGTGAATATGTAATAAACTTTTGAACATTATTAGTTATGTGATGTGCTAGCTATATAAAAGATCAAAGATGTACTTTTCTAGAGCTATGTTCATATGTAGTAGGAAGTTCCCACCCCAAAATACTACAGTTTTGAGAGCTAATCTATGAAAGAAGCATCTTAGGTTCACGCCTTTGTTTATTTGAGGGTCCAGGAAATGCAGGGTGGTGGCTAATGTAAAATTCAGGCACTTGAATATTGTAAAAATGAGCACATGAAATCGGCACGGGCTCAATATATAGATTGCAGGCATGGTTTTTTGTATGTGTTCATCAGAAACTAACAGTTACTGTGGCTCTTCTGTTTAACTATTACCTTGATGGCAAATAGCTGGATTTATAGATAGTATAAGAGATATTTACATATATATATATAGCATATAATAAGATGATGATGATCGAGATTTTGTTTACACATTCTGATTAATTTGAAATCTGTTTGTCAATGTGATTTAAAAATAAGCATTTCTGGTTTTGGGTTCTGGGGTGTGAATTTGGGGCTGACTCTATGCTGGTTTCTGGTAGAATCTTAACCCGGTAACAAAGAAGTGGTAGTAAATGGGCCTCAGCAATTCTGGCAAGAGCGTCTGGTGCATTTAGAGTAAATGATGTACCAGTAATAGGGCAAGGCTGGAAAGTGGAATGTGTAATTGAGACATGAAAAAAAATAAATGCTCCAACGATGGGAGCTGTACGCTTGCAGGAGATTTTCCTACCCGAGTGCAAAGCAGCTTCACAGCTCCTTTAAAACAAGACATCAAGCAGATGCCAGTTTACTGGTTTCCATGGTGACTGTTACTCTGATGTGCAAATGCTGTGACCTCAGTGATCACTTGAGGACTAATATAAATAAAGTTGGTAAAGAGTCAGGTCCGACACTGTCGCACGGAGACCTGCACACTCTGTTCTTATCTGGCAGAAGGGAAGAAGCTTTAGCCCCTGCAGAGTGGCTCGTATGATATTTCATGTAAAGTACCCCAGCCACTAATGCAACTTCTGATCAGAGAGAGGATAGTCATCCTCAGCCTTTGCTCACGGAATACCTTCCTGCCGAGTCACTGGCAAAATGACAGATATTAGCAGGTTGAAAATTTGGAGCCTACTGACGTTAATGTGAGTCCTTCCAGTTCCTTCAGTGGGCTCTAAATCCAGCTTACAGAACAGAACTTTAAAAGCCCAAGCTTCCAGAACAAAATCACAGAGCTTGTAAAAGAAAATTTCCCAGACTTATTTGAAACCAAGTTTTTGCATTGTTTGAGGTGAAACGCTTATCAAGGTTTACAAGCCTTCCCGGTAAATTTTACCCATGTGTCGGGGGAATTCCCTGCAGGGGGGTGGTGGTAAATGTTGAGGAAAGAGCTATAATGTAATTGTGAAAGCATGAGAAACCATAGAAGGTTTTTCAAATGAATTTTCAGGTTTGTTCACAGCTTGGCTGAAGAGCAGCTGTGGGAAACAAACCTCCTGAGAACTGAAACCACTGAGTCTCGCTCAGAGTTGCAATTTTTCTGTAAAGCAGGGAATTTAAGCATTTCGATGTTGGGGAAATGAAACTGGCCAGTGCTCTGTTTCACTAGGTGAGAAAGCAGGCCTTTCTGTATGGGTTGGACTTCATTACAGAGAAGTTTTCAAGATAAGGAAGAAGAAAGGTTATTTTATATTTCCTTTAGCTCTGACATGTTTGAGAAAGGAAATATTTTTAAATTCCAGAACGAATCATCAGTGGCTTAATTTCAAGAGACATTGAGCATTATTTTTGAAAGCATTGTGGTCCCTGTAGCTGCCACTGAGTCAGCTGGGGAGACACACATGTGTTCATCGTATGATGAATGAACAAAGATGTCTTAATTGTTGTCCCACTCCAAACTGAAGGGCTCATTTTTGGTGCTGGAATCCACCTGGGAACTGGTATTCTATCACAGAAGCAAAAGTATGTGAAGGCTTTTCATATCTGTCAGTGAAACTAGAGGGATATTGGGGTAGAAAAAAGCCGGAAATATGATCTGAAAAACAAAATTTAAATAGACCAAAGAATGTTTATAAAGCATTTTTATGATGTTACAGATGTTCATTAAATCCACTTTTTTTTTTTTTTTTAACAAATGAAAGGAGGACTAGCCCTTTTTGTGCCTTTGCCCTGTTACACTAAGTTACACCGTAGTGTGAAACTGAAAATGTGTGTTATAAAATCTAAGTAAGATGTTTCTGTGCAGCATTCCGCACAAAGTAGCATTGTAGAGCTGAGCCTGCAGCTCCTGAACTCTGCTTCAGTTTCCCCGATTGTCCAGACCATTTCTATCAGAAGTCAAAGATAACTCTGAATTCTTCCTTTCTTTTAAAGCTCCTTGAGTAACCAAAGCTATCTTTGCATGGAGCAATGAATTCATGTAAGAATGCCAATGTGCTGCATAATTATATATTTGCAGCTTGTTTTTGAGCCCAGTGGCTTGTGAGATTAGCTTTCTTCACTAACTCGTGCTCCAGCCTTGGACACTTGACAGTGCAGGGATGCTTTCCCTGCATCACAGCTGAATTGCATCCCAGTAAATGGTCCATATGAGAAGCATTTGGAGAGATGGTGCTTTGGATTTTTGTTAGAAGAAACAGAACTTCAGACAGCTGCACAGCTATGCAGTGTCCCTTTTTCTCAAGTTGTACAGGATATTTTTTCTAATGGCCCTTTTACCAGACTAGCCTGTATTTTTGCTATGTATGCAGGCTCCCTGAGCACATGTAAACAATCTCCTGAAACGTGTCAGTGGCACCATCATGTTAAGGATTACAATATGTTTCTAGCTGTTTTCTCTGTGTGGGGGACAACATGAAATATGGAGCATGCTTCCCTTTATAATCTAAATTTGCAGATTCATTTGTTCCAACATTTCATGAAGAGTTAATGTGGAGCAGACAATTTTTTTTTAAAAAAGTATATTATAAATTTGATCGCACTTTAAAATCAGTGCCATTAGGATCCAGATTTTCAGAGTCTGGAGTGCTTTACTGACCAATGATTTAAATAGGAATGAGATACCTCTACATCTTTTGAAGGTCTGCGTCTTTCTCTTTTAATAGCCACTATAATAAAGAGGTGGGGGTTTTTTAAGCCTGCTTGTTGTTGTGATAACCTCATCTTCTAGTGTCCACCCCACAAGACCTCCCCAGCTTTTATCTCTAAAGCACCAAGTTCTTCGAATGAATTTTCATTTGTTCTCAGCCAGATAAGCAGTATCCTTGTAATATCCACTTGCTACACTGTCTTCATTGACGCATATAGCCTGTGTGGTTAAGTCTTTATCAGATTAGCGCTTATCAGGCTGCACAAATGCAGCCTGGACACTCTTCTTGTATCTCCAGGGTTACATTAAAGACTAGTCTGCCCTGTAGGTTAGCACAGTCTCCATTCAGGAAAGTGTTTAAGCACATGCTTAAGCGAGTAAATAGTCCCATTTAGTGGTAATACAGTTACTCCTTTGCTTTGTTAAGAATATGCTTAAACATTTCCTCGGATTAGAGCTTGCGGTTGGCTGACTTATTGTGCAAGTATGCATCTGTACAGGAGCAGAAAGGATATAATTGTCAAGGTGGAACTAGGTTCCGATGTTGCATAGTTAAATGTGACCAGTATGCACCTATTGCAGGTGGTGTTACTGGAAGAGGAAGTACCAGTTTTCCCAGTAGTACACAAGTGGTTTTGAAGCAATAAAAACATTGGCAGAGGAAAATGTTGTGCTGACTGTGTTGTAAACTCTTAACTAAATCGGATTTAATGCAAGAAGATCACTTATGTAATGGATAATTGAAATATGGCATAAGTGCACATGATTTGAATTCATGCTGAATAAAAAAAAAAAATCCACTGAAAAACCCAATCAATAGGCAGGTTGTTGCCGGGACAAAGTGATGTTGCTTTTAAAGTAGAGAGACGTTTTATATTTCATAAGGCTCTTGTGTCATAGAAACCCAGAGATGACACCAATGCTCACTGCTAACACTGCCCATGCAGTTAGCAATCGAGGCATAAATTTCATGGAAGGGATAGTGGGTCACCTGTTCTCTTGCCCTCCAACCTGAACTGCTCAATATTTCTGTAATCACTGATGTAACTGGCATTGACAGCTAACCAACAACTATGAAATTCTTTTGGAGTGTGTTCTTACAGAGGTGACAGACATTCAACCCCATGAGGGAAAAATTTCACTGCAGGATTTTCCCAATTTGTAATTGAATTTCTTTGGGGAAGAGAAGAGGAAGAGAAAAGAGCCCATGAACATTGGCAATGGTTGTAGGTTGTGACCTGTGACAGTGAGTCAAAAACATGCCTTGCTGATTTCTGCCAGATGGCTTAGGTTCCCCAGAAGTTCAGCTGCTTGCAAGAGATAAAGCCAGGTCTTTGGTGAAAAGGGAGGAGAATTTTTTTTTTTCCAGAAAAATTTCCCTGGATAGGGTACCTTGCTTCATGGTCGATCAGAACACAAGTCTCGGGGGATAAATAGCATTTCTAAAAAGAGATACATCTATCTGGTTTTGTACCCTGGCTTTAAAAGGTATCGTTCATAGCATTTGAGGTGTCTGGAAATATCCGTACTCAGAAGTTTGAGTTCACTTACAACTTTCTTACTCGTCTCACTAGAAGTGCCAAAGAAATAAAGCTATTGCTTTGTATCCTTCCAAAGTGTCCAGGAAATGCTCCCAGATGTTCAAGAAAAGCACCAGTCGTAACAGGATGCCTAAAATTCAAGGGACTTGAATATCCCTTTCTTTCTTCGGTGAACTTCAGTGCAGTTATTTATATCTGTACAAACAAATATTTAGCATCTGATCACTTTGCTCACCCAAACTGTAGATAATGAAAAATCAGGACTGAGAAATTGGATATGTTCTTGAAGAAGCAACATTTTGGTTCATTCAATAAGAAGTTTTAGTTAACTTCCCAGTATTGGTCGTAGTTTTGTGAATCCAGCCTGTGGTAGGCGTGAGCCTGTCACAGCTTCGTGTTGGGAATCTTGGCTGTTTCTAACCTTACCTTGGATGTGTGGTTAATCTTTGAACTGCGGAGATCCTTGGACCAGTGTCCAGTGTGGTAGCCAAGATAACAGCTATTATACATAGTAATGAATTATACCGAGTTTCAATTCATATACATTTTGTAAATGATTAATAGCTGCTTTAGCAAATAATTGTTAACCCTAGCATGTGTAGTGCCCTGACCTGTAAAATGTTTGTAACATCTGTGAATAGTTTGACTCTGTATAAACTGCTTATAAATGGAAAGTTAGTATGACATGTGACTGAGTGCAGGAACAGAGGAGAGGACAGGGCATTTGGCCTCTGTTATTAAGATCCAGTGGATTCTCATGACATGGCAGGGATGTGAGACCCTATGTAACTGTGAGCAGAGGCAGAAAATTGTCTCCCTTTGCACACGCGCTGTTTACTGTACATTAGCTAGAATTTGTCAGAGCCCTTTCGTCTCTAATGCATATGGGATTTATCTTGAGAATACAGATAAGAAGGTATTATGATGACTGGCAGCTGGAAAAAAATGGGGAAATGCTGCCTGTTTCAGTGCTAGAAGGCACTGGATGGCTCTCAGAGGAGATGTGTTGCATTTCCATTGCCAGCTTCTGTGGTGTTGGAGGAGTCAGTTCCTTCCTTTCTCAATGCCTTTCTTTCTCCCACCGCTTTGTTTGACGTATCTATCTACGTCACAAACCATTTAGGGCTGGGTCTGAATCTCATACTCAATTCGATCCTCCAAACTCTACCCAGGTGTAAATAATCAACAATATACCAAAACATGAGTAATAAAACCCACAAGTATCTTTCAATATAATTGTGATAAACATGTTTTCCTTTATTTTCTCTTTAATCTTTCATTTAATGATCCTTTTGTGTCTGGCTTGAATCACCCATGTTTCTTCTCTTTGGATTGGCTTCTGGTGTGAAGTTTAGCAGCTGTACCTTTTTTTTGTGTGTTCTCTCTCACTGCTGCAGTATGTGAAATTACAGCTTTTTGTATGACAGACAGTTTCTTACGTGACTGCGTTAGCCAGAAAACATTGCAATAGCAAATAGATGGAAATCTGTGCTGTTATTACCTGGGACTAGAAGAGCCTATGTCACCCCCTGCCCCATCCCGCCAAACCCTAAAGCTCTAAGGGAGCTCTGAGGGTACTGTAGTGTTCAGTTAAATCGGAATTGACTCAAGTGTCCTGGCATTTGTGTTAACTTTTCATGGGCTCTTTTCCTTCCACAGGCCCATTCATGGGGCTAAAATAACACAAATATAACATGAGCATAAAAATAACACAGGATCTCTTCTTCTGATCCAGGCATCAAAAATGACATGAACATGTGATACGGTCATGTCAAGACCACATTAGTTTGGCCCTGCAGATGACTCCCTGAGGCATGTAAAAATAGCTACAGGAAAACATAAACACAAATACCATAGAATCATAGAATGTAAAGATCATCTAGTCCAAAGTCTGAATACATTTTTCTTCGTGTGTTTTGCCCTAATCCAAGAGCCGGCACATGGACTTCAGAGAGAGCAAGATGATACCTCTGTTTTTGATTAGCATCCTGTTAGAAAAGTGGGGAAATTTCTGATGTTGCAGGTTGTTACAATTGTGATAGTGGAAGACAAAGTAGACATGCTCTAGTTTCCTGGTCCAAAGGTAAAATTTGATCAAAATGATCATGTGTTTGTGAAGGAACTAACGGGTGAAATTCTGTAGTCTTCACTCAGTTCTGATTCATAGGTGAAACTCCAGTTTTACAGTTAATCTCACATGATTCTGAAAAGAAGTACTCCTATTGATAACTTGGATGAGTAAGACCTATGCTACGTATGCCTATGTTATGGGTGCTCTTTTGAGGGCTTCCCAAATCTGTTTTCTGTTTTTATGTTAATATGTATAACATACTGTATGGTGTCTACTTTTGTTCTGACAAAATGGGGTCTGAGATTGGCCTGAAGTGAAAGGGCAACCTCTCTGGAAAACTTGAAAGTTGGGGCCTGAATTGTTGGAGAGAGCATACAAATTCTTAGGTTCTCAAGCATTTCTAGAGTACTTTTGTACAAAGCTTTGTTGGGTTTAGTTTGGTTTGTTCTTCCGTGTGTCCTCCTCCCGCCCCCCGGGCCATCTTCTCTATCTTTCAGTTGAAGTAACTTCTGGGAGCTCACATGGATGGTTTGTGCTGCATCACATGCACATCAGGATCACATGCACAGCTCTCTGTCGACATGAGAGAGAGCTGCTGACATGATTTTGTATCTGTTTTTACCAGTTGGTTTATATTCGATAAACACCTGGATTGTTGTGCTGCTGAGTCTTTGGAGAATGGAGACTAGGAAGGAGGGAAGGATTATGAGCAATTCTGTGCTTTTTTTTTTTTTTTTTGGGTGCAGTTTATTTAGCACCTCTGCAAGATTCAACATGATAGCTCTTCAAATCTTAGCACACTACTCAGAGAGGTAGAATGTCATAAAGGTGTCTGGTAAACAGATGTTCCTGTCTTTATAAACTGCTGGGAAAGTGTGCATCATTCTGAATAAATATGGGAGCAGCTGCAGCTTTGGAAGCTTTAGTTTCCTGAATAAATTCTTTGGACATATATTCCACTTTGGCAGTTGTGGCTGTGGTGATCTAAAGGTACTAGTGAAGCATAGTTTATGGTAATAGACAATACCATTTATTAAACCAAGCGATAACATTAGAAAAATAGTTTCTCTTTCAGGCAGTAAAGTCCTTCTTTGGATTTATTAATACTTCTTCAACTTTTGTACCTAGCTAATGAATGTAGAGGGAATCTTCTCTACTGTAAGCTTCTGACTGTTAAGTACATCTTGTAGCATTTTCTTGCTAGTTTAGCTCCTTTAAAACCATTATGATAAACAAGAGTAGAAGTCATCTTGGGAGGGTTTCATAAAAGTGTTGATGATACTGATTTTACTGTAAGTTACTCGATTTTTTTTATTTAACACATTGTGAAAACTGTCTGAAATTAGGTTAGTGAAAATGAATGTGTATAAATCTCAATCTGATTTTTTTTTTTAGAAGGAAACCATTAGAACCTAACAGTAATACATCAGGATAGTTTGCTGTCAAGATTCTCTTTTTACTGGTAGTGAAGAGGTGTTATCTGCTTTAATGATGGTGATATACATCTCATTGCTGCAAGATCACCAGAAGGTACCTAGAAGTAAGAATTGCAAGGCTTAAAACCAGAGTAATTCAGGAAGATTACTCCAGGAAGATGTTTTGTTGTTTTGTTTAGGGTATTCACTTTTCTGGCTGTTAACTTGAGATACTTTTAGGCAGCTGGTGTTCAGAAAATCTGGGTGGCTGAAGGTCTTATAATTATGTTGGATAGCCAAAATTAGGACCTGTCTTTAAAGAATTACTATTTTTTACTAAAACTTAAAATGGGCATTGTGCCCAAAATCATGCTAGAAGACTGCAAAATCCAAATCAGAACTTGAGACTTTTGCTTGAGCTCCCGAAACTGTTGTGCGGTTTAAATGAAAAATATGCAGGGAGGAAATAAATGCCTTAACTGGATGAGTCTTATGACATGTTCTGTGCTGCAACACACAGGCTTAGTGGAGTGAGCTAAGTGGGGATTTCCACTGTGAGTAAAACTCCTGCTCCTTGGAGGTGTAATTCAGACTTTTTCATTATCTGATCTCTGGTCTGGTTCATTCTTTTCCATGTAGCTGGCTATCTATCATATTTGACGGAGAAATTGCTATGACAAAATGCTAAAAGCTCTTGCTCTAGGCTATTTTTAATCTACTGTAGGTGAAAGATCAGAACACATTTTTGGAAGATTTATGTGTCATACCCTTGTGCTGTGCTGAATAGGATAAATGGGAGCTGACAAACTACAGGACACAAGATTTAAACCATTGACCTCTGACATTGAGTCATCACAACTGTATGTTATCACGTTTATGTTGAGGAGTTGAAGGCTTTGCTCTGAGGGAATCTCAAATGCTTAGCAGAGGTATGGAAACACAGATCTTATTCAGTCTGTAAGCTTTATTGTTGGTGATCAGTAGTTAAATCTCTCAGGCCATTGTGGATTTTAGTGCAGAATATTTGTAAGCAATCTTTTAAGTCTTCGGGTTGTTTGTGCAGAATAACACATCTCTGTTTCTTGAGAAGGGCGTAGCTACTTAGTAAGAGTTGCAGACTCATCGTTTTTTGCTGATCCTTTAATAGTCCAGTCTTTCAAACTGCTTCCCAACTCTAGGATCTCTGTTAACTGCGTCCATTTCTGAAACAAAAGCCCTGATAAAGCAAAAAGACTTTGGGATGCATGAAACACTGTTTTCAAGTCAAGTATATACTTCAGTGTTCTGCTGAACTAAGCCCCGAATTTCTGCAGTGCATCATAATGCAAGAGAATGCTAAGGGGAGGATGGATGCATGCAGCTGCTCCTCTGCCTGTGTGACAGATGTCATCTAAACCACTATCAAGCCTTTTTAGAAAACAGGGAGGAGAGGACTGAAGAGACGGTAAAGCTGATGGAGTGAAAGATGAGTTGAAAAGTGATGGCTAAAGGGAAGGACTGAGCTTACTGCAAGCTGGGTGATGGCTAAGGGAAGGACTGAGCTTACTGCAAGCTGGTGATGGTCACCAGGCTGTAACCTGTCCTGTGTAGCAGATCACAGTATTTCCTTGTCTTCATTGCTGTCTTGAGATTTTTCAGGCATGTGTAGCTGACCAGCTGACCCTTCAGGTTGAGATATAGGCTGTATGCAATGTTCGGTACTGTTTGTGGTGTTCGTCATGCAGTGTGTGCTTCCTAAATTGTACATCATTATGAGGGGCACATAACCAATTAGTATATGGATTTGTTCTGCATGTGCAAATCTTTTCTTGGGCTGAGGAAGTGTCATACAGAGACTTGGCTGAAGAAAAAAAGAAAACAGTTTAATCTTAACTTGTAATTGTCATCCTCTGGCTAATGATAAGCAATATTATGGCCTGCATATCAGCTGTAATTAAGCAGTAAGACACAACAAGGTGTGTGTTACAGAGAGATAACACGGTGCTTGAGAGCCAATGACCTGCAAAGTACATTATCTCCCAGCCACACAAGCCCTACAGAGTCAGTTTGTACATGTGTGGCAGCAAATCCACTGTCCCCTCTTCCCCTGCCTTCATTCTGCTTTTCAAGGTGCAAAAATTATAAAGGATTTTCAGGTTACTTGTTGTGTCATATGATTTTTTTAAAAATGCTCCCTTTTTATATTAGTCAACTTCTGCACATATAATAAGCTAGTAGGAAACATTCTAAGTTCTCATTCAGTGGACTTCTGGGAAATTAGCATCACCTAAAATGAGGCCCTTCAGTGTTTTGTTAGAGAAGTAGGTTTGGAGCACACAGGGAAGGATTCTCACTGATGATCCAAGCACCAAACTGACAGCAACTCTTCATTTGCTCCAAGAAAGATTTCATGTTGTTTTCAAAGAGAGCAGAGGGAGCTTTGAGCTGGAACATAGTGTTAGATGAAACTTGTTTCAAGGTAGAATTGATTTTTGGTTCAAATTAAAGATTGGAAATGTGAAGCTTGTACTCTTCGTACTAAACATGAAAACCCTTCCTATCAAGCTACTGTTGCCCATGTAAATGTCCTACACAGACTGATCAAAATATGATGCTGCGTGAGTGACTGAATTAAACCCAGGGCTGACAGTGTGGCACAAGTGCTAAAAAATTACACATCAAGAAAACAAAAAGGATTAAAGTGTCTGAGTCCCATTTCTCTGAGGGGGAGAATGCATGGTTTCTGTCGTGTAGTGTAGGAATCCTAATGTAAAACTTGTCTTGGAAGAAACCCTGGTGAATAAGACAGAAATAGTGACAGAAAATGTAGAATGGGACTGGTTTTGCCCTGTTCAGACCTATCAGGGTGTTTCTCTGATCAGGGGAGAAGGTCTGCCAAAGGAAAGGGAGGTGGTGATAGGGCGAGGCATGTGACCCTTCCTTGTGGCATTTGCCCCTCTGAAGAAGCTTCTGGAAAGAGGGCCACGTGCAAGTTTCTTTGTGCCAAATTTTAATGGCATATTTGTGGTGCAGGATGGATTTGTGTTTATGATCGTAGGCAGATACTGTGGATGTTTAATTTTTGAACAATCGGATATGTGTTTTGGGGCTTATTCCTTATGTTATTCCTAATGAAACTTTGCCAGGCAAAAAACTTTGTTGTTGTTGATCAAATTTTCATTTTAAGCATCATGGACATGGATCTACTCTCTCTTGGTATTGGGCAACTATGTATGAAATTAATATAAAATACAGTAGATAAAATTGCTTAATTTTGTTCCTGTGTAACTGTCTCTCTCATGCTTATTTACTCATGTTTTTTCTCCCTCCAGCCATACAAATTGAATCCCAGATATCAAATTAGAATATTGCTGTGATCCTTGTAAACAAACTACTAACAATTTAGTCTAGGCAGAGGAAGAAAAGCAGCAGTAAGCTGAGGCAAGAAGTGTCTTATCTAATGTCTTTCAGCCAATAATTGCCAGAACATAATATGTATTTTTTGATTTCCCAATCTTTTGGTAATGTGACCCATTGAAATGGGTGGATACTTACATGGCCAAGTGCAAGATTTCAGCAGTATGGAAGGACAATCCTCTTGTAGCCTGAGCTGTACTATATATATGTTGTCAGAAGCAGAGGTGGGTTCTTAGGGTTGGAGTGACACTTAGCCCATCTGGACCCTGATTTCAGTTGGATGTCCTAGATATTACTTTATTAAGCCTGAGTTCATTTATTTATATTTTTAATGCAAGACCAGAGAGACAAGGCGGAGGCAACAGAGACAGCTGTCTCTTCCTCAGAGCCCTTCCACTGGGTGAGACTGTTTCTGATTACAGCTGTAGCACTGTAAATGCCTGCTAGATGTCTGGTGATAATCCATTCAAAGCAATTACAAGGCATCCGTCACCAGCAGGGTCTGAGCCACAGGCTTCTTATCTGGGAAAATTGATGGAAGAGGAGAGGGGGAGCAGGGGAAGAAATCAATGCCTTTCACCTATGTTATCTGCCAAATTGAATTAAGCAGCATGGGATCCCTGCTTTACACACTGTGAGAGTCAGAGCTTAAAGAATCTGTTTATAGTAAGCTCAGTTCATGGGCAAGGCAGGTGGGGGAGCTACGCTTTACTTCTACTTGCTCATAATTTCGTGGGCATCCGCTAACGTCAGTGGGACCCATGTGTGCAAAAGGAGTTCAGAACTTATCTACAGAGCCTTGAACCTAATGGCACCAGCTCCAGTTGCGAACCTTGTGCCTGCTTGCAGTCTTAACATACCATTCTGTGTTCTTGTTCTTTTTTTGGTGTAGCCGAAGTATCTCATTGCTCACCATATCACAATCTTTACTTGCAAAGCGTTGTAGAGAGAGCAACTATGATGATATGAGCGAAGATACAGTAACTGAGTACTTCAGAGGCAGTACTAGTAAAATCTATTACTTAAAAATGATGCATGTGTTGCATCCCTTGGCAATGCAGTTTGCTGCATGGCATGTAATCCAGTACTGAGATCTACTGAAAGTTGCTGGGTCTTGAGTTCAGGGGCAGGTGCAACGCCTACGGAAGTTTTGGGTGTGGTTTTTTTAATATGCAAGGAAATATAGCGTATTGTGGTGGGTTTTGGTGTTTTGCTTTCATTACTATATCTGCTTGTTGCTTCCCTTACCTTATGGGCTGGAAAGGAAAAGGAAAGGAAACTTGACTTCTGTATGTCTGACTGGTTATTTGTTTTGCAAAGCAATGTTGAAATCCAGGAGCTAGATTTAGGAGTGCTTAACAGTATTACCCTCTGTAAAATGACACTTCTCCTTGCTAGGCCTGCAATGGACATTGCGTTGGCCACAAGTACATCTATGGAGATGTTCGGTAGGTGCTTTCTATTTGGTGTATGAACAAATAAGAATGTAGATCCATATAGCAGGGAGGTTGTCACTTGGGATACTACAAAAAAGAATCCATTTGTACTGGTCAAATCAGTTTCATCTGCGGGCTGCGTGGCCAACAGCTTTGTTAACACGTTGCATAGTAGCTGGTTTTATACCTTCGCCACACAAAGGTAAAGGTTTCATGACTTTTTTTAACAGCTAGCCAATAAAGGAGTTTCTGCAGCTCAAGAGTATCTAGTGTTTCAGGTCTTGGAATTGAGTCCTGCTGACAGCACATGTAGCCACTCTTGTTTCATGAACTCAAAACATCGTGTGGGTAAACTGGGTTTATAAATGTCTGTTTGTAAGCTTTATTCCCAAGACAGTGATGATTGCTCAAGCTTATGGCCTTTATGGTGTTTACAGAAATGAGCAGATTTTGGAACAAATCTGACCTCCTTTGAAGCAGTTAAACCTCATTTTCCTTTGACCTGTGTAGGTTTCCTCTTGTCCTGCAGGGTTTTTGTCTTACGGTTCATACACATGGGAGATACAAGGGTAGTCATTTGGGATAAGTGGTACTTCCACCAGAGGACTAGGATAGCTGGGCCAGAGCAGGCTCTGGGGAAGTACTTAAAAGCATGAAATTCTCCAGGTTCCAGATTAAGGAGCTGACTCGGCAAAAAACAAATACAGAAGTAAATTCAAAAAGATGAGCCAGAAAACCCGTGGATACTGTACAAAACAATTCAACTAAATCAGCTCAGTGCAGAGATCTGTGGAAATTTTTTTCCCCTCCCAAATAAAAGTGTGTGGGAATTTGCATTGCAGTCAGGTATACTTAAAGTGCACATAAGCCATCTAATAAAAATTCCACTGGAGTGTACGTCACACAGCTGTGTTTTATTATATTTGTGCTCTCTTCCTCCTGACAGTGCCTTTATAACTGGATTACTCACATATCATCATTAACTCTGACACTCCTGGGTTTTTACTGCTTCCCTGGTTCCTATCATCTCCTGCAAGTTTTATCCCTTCCTCACAGATGTGCCAAGATGTATTTCTTTAATATCTTTTCAGCAAATGAACATGGGAGCCTGTAAAAAGTACGGTTTGGATACCATGGGCAGTTACAAGGGCTCGCATCATTTCTACCGAAACCCCCTACCAAACCCCTCTTCTGCTACGTGCATGTTAAGTTTTCCCTTTGCCCCATCTGTTAGGTATAAATAAGGGGTGCTGCTTGCAGTAAAATGGAGCTGATTGAGGCGCAGTGCTGAGCTGGTGTTTAGTCCTAGTTTGGGTATTTTGTAGCCATTTCTTTCAGCTGTGCTCCATATAAGCATTCTGATTTACTGTGTATATACCACGTGCAAAATGACCAGCTCTAAAAGTGTGTGTGGGGGGGTTTTGGTTTAGGTTTTTGGGTTTGAGTGGTTTGATTTTGTTTTATTTGGGTTGGGTTTTTTCCTGGTGGGTGAATAATATAAGCTATTGACTAAGACATGAAGACTTTTTACTTCAGGTCAGGCCTTAGGAAATTTGATTTTTGTGTCTGATCTCCAGTTAGTTTGAGCTTGGGTCAGTTCAGCTCACTTTGCTATTGATTTTTTTCACCTTGTTCTTTCTTGTTCCTGTTTGAATGAAAGTTCTTTGGAGTAGGGACAGTAGCTCACTTGGCGTTGGTAGAAAGCTGAGCACAAAGTGGGCTGGGGCCTTTATGAGACTTTAACTTTTTCTGCTTTGTGAAATGAAGTTGAACTCAAGGGGTACTTCAGCGTACCAAATCCTGTGAGTCAGGTTTCTGTGTACGTTGCCAGCTTTAGCTGAACTCAGAGTTATTGGTTGATGTCAAAGTGTTTTTGTTGTGCTGGAGAAGAAGGGATCCCTGGATTTTTGGTTGCAGACTGGGCTGCAGCTTACGGAGCCTTGCTCATTCTTAAGCCATTCAGATTCCTTGTGGGAGCTTGCCCGAGGTGTTCAACAGACTCAAAGCTCTTCCTGCTTGGGAATGCTGAGAGTTCTGCAGGAGCCTGCAAGCAAGCTTAGCGAGCTCTCGCTTCCATGTGAACACGGGTGCTGGCAGGTGGGTCGGGATGTGAAAATGGGTTACAACCAATGGATTGACCAGTATTGTACATACCCGTAGGACTTCTTGAAATATAGAAATTATATTGTCATTATAGCAACAACTTGGCAGCCAGTATATGCAAAAGCATTTCCTCCAGTGCTGTTCTCTTCCCACAGCCTACAGTGAGAATGTAGAAAGAGAAAATACTGTGGTGATACTCAGTGAATCAGTGCAGTGACAATGTGACTGCCCTTTTGGTTTTGGAGGTACTCCAAAGTGTTTCACTGAGTAGGTTCACATCTGATTCCTAGTGTTTTGGTTCTTATATTAAGGAAACTAAAGTTATTTTGGCAGAATAACTAGAATTTTCAAAACCCAGTTACCTCCTTAATCATAAACACAAGACAGCTTGACTGGTCTTTCTTACCAATAATATATATTGTTGGACTCAGAGTTCCCTTGTGACAGAGTATATGTTTTCAGCCTCTACCATTAAGTCTTACCAATCCAAATCTGGTTTTATATTTTGTTTCTGCAACAGGAATAGCATGAAAAGTCAGTCACTCTGAGAAGTAACACCAGGAGAGGTGGCTTATCTCTTCAATGCAAAGTTCTGCTCTGGGCGTAGCCAGGTTCCTCAAATGGTCACGATTGCTGTGTGCCTTAAAATAACACATTAGGCAGTAAGAATTTCTATGGAACTAATCCTCAAAACAGACTAAACAATTCTTCACTAACTCTTTTTTAATCATTGAACAAGCAATGCCAAACAATTTGCTTCATTTTCCCATTTTCCCTGTCTGTAACTTGCCCTATATTTTAAAGACCAGCCTTCTTGCTCTGGTTTGTCTGTGCTAATGGGCATTTTGGGTGACACATTGATGGAGTTAAGTGGTAGTGATGACCTTTGCATGAACTGCAGCTGCATCGGCAGCGGCATGTTGCCAAAAGAAAGACTATAAAAATCCAGTAAAGGTGAGGAAAATGGAGTAAAAGAAAAGCTTTTCATGAGTGACCATGAGTGTTTCAGATGTCTCAATTTCTTGCTGCCCAGTAAGAAACTTTCTGACAGGCACCTGACTTAAATGTGGAAAATATGGCTCTTCTCAGTGTGTCCCCAGCTGTCTGTTCAGACTCACAAACCACACCTGAACACCTAATTTACAATGTCAAACTAAACTGGGTTTTTTGGGTGTGATTTTTGGGTTTATGTATAAGCCAGTTAACACAAAAAAATTGATAGTATTTTTGTGGGTCTTTTCAGGTTTTGCCAGCATTTACCTATAGCTCTGTGAGGATCTGTGACAGTCATCTCAAGCATACATCTCTTGTCAGAAAGCCTTGAGTTCAGGACAGTGGAGGAGGCAAACGAAAGGTATGTTTGTGTGGTTTTTTCCTTTTTTCTTTTTGTTTGTGCTTGTACTCTAGGTCAGTTAACTGAAAACTCCTAGAATACAGAGGAGCCAGATAAATTTGGGATAGCTGAAAAGGGATAATCCAAGAATAAGAAAGGTGTCCAATAGGACTGGATAGCTGGATTCAGGCATCAGAGATTTCCATACGTGAGGCCAAGCCTTATTTCCAAGTTAGCCTCAGCTGACTTTAGAAAGAAACTAAACCAAACAAGGTTTACTCGTAAATTCTTTTGAAAACTCTAGAAGTGCTGTGTCCTTCTTACCCGAGTTGGCAACTGGCACTAACCCAGGGCTGATACAGATGCAGTTCTGTCTGTAACAGCACAAATACAACAGGGGGAAAAGGCATTCTCCTACCAGGAGGGCCTGCTTTTGTACAAAACATTGGCCTACACCAGTGCTGTTTTAGCACTGGGTGTGGAGTGAACCTGAAGCCATTTTCATGGTCTGGAAAGATTTTTATCTTGTTTTTGTCTCCTTGCATAATAACTTTGAAGTGTTCTTTTATCAGTGTAGGGGTAGTGGGATCTGTATCTATGTGAATTTGAGTTTATTTCCTGATCTGCCGTAGAATGGTAAGTGATGTTTCCTAATTGAAGGAATTCTACTATGAAGGAAACAAGCTGGTGAATTCTTTAAAGAGCTAGGAGTGTGACTCCTGCCCCTTGTGATATGAGAACATCTTCCTTTCTTTAAAGCCATTTTGCTCCAAAATGGGGTATTTCCAAAGATACTAAAAATTTCAGAGAAAACGTCAATGTGATGTGCTGACAGAAACACAGCTGGTTTTCCTGAAAGTAACTGGCAATCTGGTCTCTTCAGACCTATTTTTTGTGTACGAAATCTGCGGAACAACATTACTTGAAGTGTGTCGCTTAAGCATATTGGAAAACTGAAAAGATTTGTCAGCTGTATACTTTTTAACGACGAGAGATAATTGTCAATAGAGGAAAGTTATTTGAACTTTGCTGTTTAATTTTGGAAACCAAACTAATAGTAACAGATGTACAAGTGAAAGGACATGTATATGGATTGCATATGGGGGCACAAGATCGTTTTACACATGAAGGATATGGACCTGTGCTTAGACTTAAAACCCTCCTGATGCCCCTTGGTACCAACAAAGGCTGAAAACACCTTTTTGCTGCTAGTCATTCAGGGGCAGGAATGACTAATGCAGTTGTATCCCATTCTTTAAGGCTTTAGACACGCCAAACATGCAAGCGTAAGTTGAAAAAGCTGGACAGCTTCAGTGTGCTTGGTTGGATGTGTTGGTTAGTGTTTGCAGCTGCCAGCCTTAATCTCTGTTCACTTATGACCTCCAGGAATTGAATCTACGTTGGTTCTGAATTTTTGGAACTGTTAATGGGTCAAGTCAGACAGAGTGGTCCTTCAGACAGAGTTCTTTGTATTCATTCAAACTAGTTGTGTCAGAAGACATCATATGCAATGTGTATGAAGTTAATTGACAATGCTTTGTCATTACCTTATTACTATCTTTAATTTTTTCCAGGGTTAAGTTTTTGATCACCAAGCTATTATAGGAACCCTTTGCTCTAAAACCAAAGCAGTCCCTGTGATGCTTCCGGGGCTGTTGTGGCTTGTACACATCTTGTTTCTAGCAAAGACACAGATAGATTTTTATAATTATTACTACTTTTTTAATTTTCTCCCTATTGGGACCAAGAGGATGAAATGATCCATTTGATTCCCAGTACTCCGAAGTGTCCATTGGAGTCACAGACCTGTAGAAAGTGGTTTTGGTAATGAACTCTGCTTCCCCAGGCAGTTCTGTGCTACCTGTTGGCAGAAGGAATTAAGAGTCAAGCATTGGAGAAAGCAATACAGGTGCCAGAAACTCGTGGGCTGTAATTATGCTACAAAATGAGATTTTAGCGAAAGAGACTGTTTAGGATAGAACAGGAGGCCTGCAGCCGCAAAGAGAGAATCAGTCTTACTGTTTCAACAGTTTTCTTTTGGGCTGTAGGGTTTTAAATCAACAGCTGAAGAGAGAAAGAATGAAGGGTCTGACTTTTCTGTGGTAAGCATTTTGAATTTAGGTGCAATTGTGATGATGGGCTAATGGTGACCAAGAGTGGGTGCTCTGCTGCAGTTTGGCCCTTGGAAGAAAACTCATTCATAATCTACAGTCATTGAACACAGTCACAGATGGTTCTAGCAAGACCAAGAGCAAGAGGGGCATAGCTCTGAACCCCCCATACGGAATGCAGCGTATCCTGACGTTTATCCAAGAGCCCATCATTACACAGAAGGCTTTAGGCTCCACGCCTGTAGCTCCAGCACCATCAGTGAGTAATGCTCCCATAGCTTCATTCACACAGCAGACAGCAGGGTGGTTGGATGGCTTTGGAGTCTTTTAATGTGGCTTTGGAGTCTTTAATACTTAGGAAAAACGAGCTCACAGCTTTTTGCATCTGTGCTCAGTTTATCAGCAGAGGGGCGGGGGGAGAAGGAAAAGCTGATAAACGAGTGATATTCTGGGGCGTGTTGGAAGAACAGGGCTACGGCGCTGCTGCAGTGAGACAGGCCAGGGATGTGGGACACATTTCACCGGCTACAGAGGAAGATTCGGCAGCTCAGCCTGGTTTTGCCCGCTGTTAATAGCCGGGTGGTAGAAACAGGAAATAAGCCAACCCCTTAGAAAGCAAGGCTGCAACGAGTCAGAAATATGAAGTAGGTATTTTTTTTAAGCTGTCCGCTCATTCTCTGGCTTTTCCACTGTTTTACAAGGGCATGTTAAGAAATGTACCAGAGCTGTGGAAATTCTGCAGCCATTTCTCAGAAAACCATGAGAGAATTACTTTAACATACGTTTCCATCTTCTGCTTTTTGCATTTTTTCCCCTCTTGTATTTCTTTTTCTCTGACCTGGTACAAACGTTTATAGGCTTGCAATTCTCGTTCAAAAGAAATTTAACTTCAGCATTAGAATTTCCCCACAAAGTGGTATATGTGTCATTTCCAATTAAATTCCATTCTCCTTACAATACTGTCACACGCAAACCCGAATGCGATTGTCCGTTTAAATGATGCCTTAGGGAGCCTTACCACTAGGCTGGCCGGGAAACCACGTGAACAAGGTGGGTTCAGCTCTTGGCCTCAGGCTGTTAATGCACCTTGGCACATTCACGGTGATAAGGCAGAATTTTTTTGGAAAAAATGGCCAGGAAAGATAAAACATGGCAGGAACTCTGAGCTTCCCTCCAACATTTAGGGCTACTTCTAACCTGTAGACAAAATGGGTTTTGTTGTCGTTAGTGGGGTGCGCATGTGTAGAGGACGAGCATGCGGGTAAGTTACATGATCTCAGACCTGGAAACTGGCTTGCAGGCTAAAATGGGTTAGACACTTTATAAAACAGGGCTTGGATATACACGCAGGAAATACACATATAGTAGTATTAGCATATAATAACAACTTCTCCCATCATTATAGACTTCTGAGGTGGCCCATGCCTGCCACGAGGAGACATCGGACCAATGCCAGCCTTATACTGTGTAAGCCAGTGCCTCGTTAGCTCACTCGTCATCATTAGGCTGCAGCAGGCTGAGCAACGTCCCCTCTTCTTCAGCCCTTTCTCGAGGCAGCTCAACAGTGTCCTGGCACCACCGGCACACAACCCCACGTTCAGTCACCGGGGCTCTTGCCCAGGAACATCTTGTCAGAACATCTGGTTCTTGGAAGAAAGTGCAGCTGGCACTGGCTTTACTTCCCAGCACAGAAGTAAGGCGGCGGGTTTTATTATTATTGCCGTTACCTCTGTTGGTGCTTTAGCTACATACACATGTGCGACCTGGGAAATTAAGATGAGGTAAATGACGGTATCAAGCAGTTATGTGTGTGCGTGTGTGTCGCAGAGCTTCTCTAAGCAAGCTGGTGGTGGTGAACTTAAAATTAAGAAGTCTTGACTTTCCAAACAGCGGTACCCAGCGCTTTTTCAGGTAGATAGCTGCGTGGTCTCTGAAGTTTGCTGGTGCTGAACAATGAGGCCACAGCTGCAAGCACAGAAAACTCAAAAAACGTACCATAGCTATTTATTTTTTTCTGGACAAACAATTTTATTTTAGGTAATGCGTCTATACACTGTACATTCAGTCACTGTGGTATATAAGCATAGCTATTTTCATACATAATCTCATAAAGTCCTTTATTTTACAATATTATCTGCTTCGAGGGGAGGGGATGTGGAAAAGGGGGTGGAAAAGGACTATCAAGGTACACAGCGAAATAGATAAATATGCCAAGCTTTTTTCTTATTTTTTTTAAATCAGGCATTTATAAACAAGAAAGCATACATTACTTACATAAAAATAGTTCTAGAATAGTAGAGTAAGTCATAATATTGTCATTAGCAGCAGCATAGGAGAGACCAGGATAACAAAAATGTGCTGAAATGCTATTGGCTATTATAAATGTAAAGATTTATTTTTCTTCAATTGAAAAAATGTCATTTCTGTGAGTTCTTTTGATTTAAAAAACAAAACAAAACAACAACCAAACCAACACAAAACTTCTCTCTAAAACACATGGACTGATGAGAGTGCAGAATGGAAAGAAAATCAGCCTTTTGGTAATAAAATACTTTACAGTGAAAATAAGGACAAATAAAATGCAAATGATGGAGAAAGGTTAACCCACATTTAAAACTTGCAAAAAGATTTTGTTTTGTTTTTCCTAACAGACAGCAAAGGTTCTTCTCAGTTAAAAACACAACTCATAAAACAAGACAACTACCAGGTAAGAAAGAGTTTTGAAAAAGTAAACACCATATACACTTATAATACAACAGTGTAAAATGAAAAAAAGTATTTACATGTTGAATTTACTTTTAACTTTTTTTTTTTTACATTGGCTAGTTCTGTTTGAAAAGCAGAATATTATGTATACTAGTTAGCTGCTCCATAGATATGAATGTTATTGCTGTTGGTTTTTTTTTCCCTTCGTTAAGTCTTCTTTCAGTAATAGAAACAATGAGTAATTAAAGTGAATATACAAGTATTAAGTAATATATTTTTTAAGTACAGGGAGAGTCAACAGCCTGTATGAAACACCTCTTCTCCCTTTTAACTTCTTAAAGGAAACTAAAGAGCAGATGAAATGAGAAGATGTGACTTTACAATCCCTACACTCACAGGTCGGAGTGCAAATGGAATGCAGCAGGGACTCAACAGTAAGTCAAAAGAAAAGCAATTCCATCTGAACGGGCTAACAGGTGTGCTACCGAAGTGTTGCAGACGCAGAAATTACACACAGAACTCCCTCACCTTAAGCACCTTCACAAACTTTTTTTTTTCCTCTGAAGATTCCCACCGTCTTGACAGCCCTCTTCGAAAATTAGTGTCTCTGTGGCCGTCTTCTGACCGTTTTAAAAGAAAGCACGTGCCCGGGAATTTTTAAGTAGAAGTGAATGATATATTTGGCAGAAATATTTTATTGTTAAGACAAAATGTATTTAGGGAAAACAAAACTATTGCAGAGCCACCTATCCTGTAAACCTCTCCTGTTGATTAACTGCTGGTGTAGAACGGTTGTTCCCAGACTTTTTGCACCCGATTTGATCTTGCTGATTTTAAACCTTAATTTACAGCAGTGTTTTTACTAGTAAGTTAGTTTTCACTCCCAGAGATCAAAATACTATTGAGTCTTAACCTCAAACATTGTGAAGTTCCTTTGTCAGACATTCCACTTTATATAATTACCGTCATGCACGGCAGAAGAAACAACCACGGTTTCATAACAATAGCTGTAGCCTTATTTCGGAGAATTGTCTTGCAGATCTTATCCCATTTACATGAGAAGCATCAGTGATGCTGGTTCTGTGACAAGACTATTTACTGTTCTATTTTTTTTCCTTGGAAAAGAATGCGGATTTCGTGAATGTTGGGAGGATAAAAGCGTCGTAGGCACCGCAGAAATTGTGCCCATGAATCGGTGTGCTTCCCTAGACACGCAAGAAAGAAAAACTGTCACACGCTGAAGGTAAGTGGGCGGCTTTTCCGAGGGCAAAAACAGAGAGGTGGACACGCTGGCATGTTTTGTTGAGTCCTAAGGGGGGAGCCACAAAGAGCAGGGGGAAAAACCCAAAGAAACAAACTTGAAAAAGTAAGGCTTCAAAGAAGCTGACAGTGGGGGTGGGAATACATTTGTTCTTTGTGTAATTTCATAACATGGCAGTAAAGCATAGCGTATGAGACTTCTGAAATGCACAATGATCAACTAAAGCTAAAATGATTTAGTTTCCCTTGAAGAAATAAGTGAATAATACAGATCTGGAAAACATAAGGCTGAGAACATTTTTATGCATACTGCATAACAACATAAACCCTTTACATAAGACAGTAATAATGCCCATTAATGAATATACGTATGGCAGAGATTTTAATTCCATGCATATGATTTAATAATCGCAGAAAAAAACATACAAAGAAGAAGAAAAAAAACCCCACATTAAAAAAAAAAAACCTGCTTAAGCATAATCAAAATTCCTTTTGCATTGCACTTTAGAAGAGGAGATCGGCATCTAGACTCGGTCTCCATCATCCCAAACACACAAGGGCAAACCCCTGTATAAACGGACAGTTTTGTGTAATTTACTTGGTATAACTGTTTCTTGCTCCCAACAGTTTTACATTGTCCCAGTAATTCTACTCCTTTCATATTTCTTCTTTTGTACCTAAAACATATATATGAACTTCTTTGTTAATGCTCACAGTTATTATAATGGTTATTATAATGGTTTCAAGCAAACAGCTCTTGTTTAAAAAAACAAAAATTCTCTCTAATGTACTGTAAGTAAATACTATAATTTTAGGATTGGAAGCCGCTTTCTGTCTACGGGGAAATAATTTTGAAGCTTACATAGCTTGCGTTAATGTCCAAAAGCAAATAAAGATTACTGGAAATATGTTTCTTCATTTAGAGTAACTTCTGTGTATCATGATGCATTAGGGTTTTGTTTTTTTTTTTTTTGTTCTTCCTTTTTATTCTTTAAGGTTAAAAATGTGTCAGCATTGCCTGTATAAGATGCTGAGAGGAAAAATGAGCTGGAAGGCACATCCGCAGCCCCAGATCAAATTTTCACTTTATGCTGATAAACTTGAGTGTGTAAGAGGTGAGTGTTTATGGGCGAAAAGAACCTTCCTCTTGTTCAGTAAAGCACCAACCTTATTTGTTGCGCACTTTGGGAGCATCTCTACTGCTTCCCAACTTCTGTTAGATACAAAGCCACGCAAAACAGGTTTAAAACTCAACCAGTAGTGCACTGGTCTGCCGATTTTGTATTTGGTAGCATTCTAGACCTGCTGAATCCTCGTTTTGCATGAATGTAAATGATGATGCCGAGGTGTCACAGGGTGGCAAAGGGGGTTGCTGATTTTCACATCTGTTAGGCAGGGTAGGATGTAGAATGCTCAACTTGTAAACTTTTGAAATACGGAATAAAATGCAGAGTAAGAATCTGACAAAGTGCAGTTTTAAATAAAATAAGAAAAAAAGAAAAAATCACCACCACCACCAATAAGACAAAGTGATGGCATGCTGCATTTTTATTCCAGGGCTGCGGCTTGGATCCCAAAATTAAAGTAATTTCTCTTTTTAAAAACAAAAAAAATTTTTAAAAAAGATGTAGGCTTATTCACAGCAGCAAAAATGTTGTTTTTCTTTTCTGTAGTATCCGATAGTGCGATGGTGCACTCTCCTTGGGCACAGAAATCCTGACTGAGAGTTCATAATAAAAGCAGGTGAATACTGAATTTATGGTAAGATGGTGCAACAAAGATGAGTTTTCCAGAAAACTGAAAGCTCTGAAGTAAAGATTTCAGAATGACTTCAAAACGCATAGGTCTTCTGCTTTATTTCTCAACCGACTTAACAGATCATCCATTTCCTTCCTTTCTTTCCTTCTTTCTTTTCCTAAAGCTGAAGTGCTCTTGGATGAAGTGTCTTTTGAACACATCAATTAATGAAGATGTCTTTAGAAAAGATGGCATGATTTGCAAACACTGAAGTCTGTAAGGCTGGGCTTGTAATTCTAAAGCATATATCTCTTCCAATCCCCCACCCCCCCTTTACAGTCCTGCATCTTCCTTTCTTCTTGTGTTCAGGACAGGAAATGAAGATAACTCTTTCTAAGGAAAAAATCAACTCTGAAAAGCACTCTGAAATTCTCATACAACCACGTGACGGGATTAAAAGTGTGATGGCTTCCTAGAAGGCTGGAAAACTGCTAATGAAATGGCATCATCACCAGAGGGTTTCTACATTAAGAATCCCCAAGCCTATAACAAGTCATTAAAAATTGTGCATCGAAGGTTTTCTGTTTATTTTTTTTTGTTTTGCTTTTAAAGGTTCATTATAAAAATCTTGTTAATTTTTTAATACCAAGTCTGTGTAATGAATTATTTTAAATAGCTTATAAGAAAAGTTTGTTTGTTTTTAAATTCCAAAATGTTCCAACAGGCAGAAGGGCAGCATAAAAACACTGCCACGCTTGCCTTTTACTCTGATTTTAGTTGGACGGTGCTGCTTGCTTGGAGTTTGCCAGTAGAAAATTTGCTGTGGACTTAAAAGTATTTTGTTTATAAACACTTTGTGTTTTATAGGCACAGTAAGATGTTGTGCTATATGGATTGGAAAAAAAAGAGGCGTAATTCAGTGCTTCTGTTATAGAGAGTAACATTTGCCTTCCAACTAATAAGAATCCATATTCATAGATCTGTGTGCCAAGACACAACTACTCACACATGCACTTACACACGTACCCCACACATCCTCCCTTACTGTGCATATATGTCATTCTGTGTGTGTGTTAGACGACGTGGTGGTGGTTTAGTTCTCAATGTTGCTCGTTGTGTTGTCACTGCTGGGTTGACTGCTTGATTTAGGCCACAGTTGTTCCTGAAGTTCCTTGACTACTTTTTCCAAGTGTTCTCGAGCCTCCCTTTCATGCATCAGGTCAGCTCGGAGCTGCTCCCTGTCAGCCTCTGCATGCTGGAGCTTCACCTGTAGGTCCTCAATCTAGAGAGAAGCATATTAAGAAACAGAATGAACCATTTTAGTATTTTGGCTCCGTCGTGATTCTGCAGACTTTGACACAGGCTAGTACCTTAGCACAAAGTGAGAAGAGCAAGAAAACCACGGACTTCCAGGCGTTAGATTGGCAAAGTCGAGGTGAGGAAGACATTCCCTTTCCCCTACTTTTTTCCATACGCTACTGTACAATTGTGCAAGTGCGCTGCAGGCACTGTTGAGCTTTGAAATTCTTAAATATTTCTGGTGGCTTAAGTTCCAGAAAGGAGGGTGAAAAACAGAGTAGTTAAGAGTGCCTTAGTGTGCAATGGAGCTCTGGTCACTGTACTTCTTAAACCATTACTGCTGTTTCTGTAGGCAGGCAGCAATTCAGCAAAGGAAATGACAAGCTAAGACTGCACAGGTGATGTACTTTCAGATCTGTTACAATGGTTATTATTAATAGGAGTGACCAGAAAGACACGCAGTTGCCTAGGTAAAAGGCCTATGCCTCAGCTATACGTTAATGTCCAACAAAAGCAACTGTGGAATCCACTCATGCAAGAACCATCCTGTCCTTTGTATTACACGCAAGGGACTATAAGGAGGATGCAGAGGTGCAGTGTAGCTGGCAGGGGGATTGTGAACAAGGATGCGAGAAAGTCTGGGATACAGGGGGTCCTCTGAAAGAGCAGAAACTCTCCAAGCAACAGTGAAAATGAGCAACGTCTCAGCTCATAAATAAAAAGCTGGACTTTAGAGGGCAGGAGTGGGACCCACTAAGTCCTAAAGTGTACTGACTTGGCACAGAAATGGACTTAAAGCAATACGCATTCCAGCCAGCCTTAGGAGAGATTGCTTGCTGAGATCTAACAGTCTTTTTCCAACTTACAGCAAGACACGCAGATGGCCTCAGCCTCCCCAAAGGCCCCAGCGCTCAATCTTCCTATTTTTTACTTACTGATAACAAAGTCAGAGAAAAGTCCCAGTATTCATGGGTGCAGAAACATTAGAAAAACTGCAGCGGTTTGAAATATGCAACTATAGGCCACAAACAGATAGGATTAGCAATTTTCAAAGATTGCCATTTAAGAAAGGAAAGGAAAACTCATACGTTCAGGGCTAAAATGAACGCTAACCCACCAGCCCATCCATATTTGGATCTCAGTATCAAGGTAAGAAAAAAGAAAGGCATAAAGCACATGGAGTGTCAACTCAATAGGTATTAAGCACCTAATACTTTAAGCTTACACAAAGACATTTACACGCCTGAATTTGTTGTCTTGTTTCCTCTTACGCTTGCCTGATGCTGTTTCTCTCAGACTAAGCCTGCCTAGAGAACTGTGGTTTCCTCTGAAATAATAAGCGATGAACGCGACATAAGTGACAAACTTCCTGTGTGCATTCCAAATTAAAGGTAAAAGGATGTGTAAAGCTTTACTTTAGAACTTCTTATATGACTTAAGAACTGCTTGTAAAAAGCAGACTTTGAAGTTACTTCAGGTATTTTTCTATTCAGTGCCACGCAGAAACCTCTGAGGTAGCTGCTGAGTAAAGCAGCTGTCCCAGACCCCGAGACACCAGCTGCCACGTGGTCTTTTGCCCAAGCACAGCAGTAACGTGGCTTCACGCGTGCCCTCGTGCTGCTGCGGCACCGCACCCTGGTGCCATGACAGCGAGCCTAACTTAGGTACCACAGGACACTGCAGCTGATCCTGCAAATGTGCCATTAGTGTCTTTTCTAAAGACAAACTTGCAGAATATTCAGCTACTTGAATTCTTTCTGTGGTGATTTTAGCCTTTTGTGTTAGGAAGCCTCATTTATTCCCTCCCAAGGAAGAAACGTATTAGGAGACTGAAACTCCATGTTGTCAAAAGCTTTCATGCGTACCACAAGGCAAGGGAGGACACACCTGCAGATGTGCAGAGCTCTGTTTCGTATGGATGGCGTTTCCTTTTATCTGCACTTGCTGCTGCCTTGCTTTTTTGTGCCCAAGTGGAAGTGAACTGCTGGCAACGCCCAGAGCAGCAGCTCTCAATCTGGTTATGTTTAGTCTGGACACCTCTTATCAGTGAGACATCCTGTGATGCTAGAGAGGAAGCCCACATCATTTCCTGCTTCTGGTCTCCTGGTTAGACATGTCTCATAGTGGTACGAGCGGACCACTCCCCTTCCCGTTATTGAGAACCTGGGGTTAGAAGAATATCTGACTGCTATTGCCCTTTCTTTTCCTCTGCACCCCCCCACCCCCACCCACCCCCTCTTAAAGTGACCTCCCCAAATATCTGCAGCTGTTGCTTTAGGTGTAACACCACCTTCATGAAGCATGTGTGTTTAACGACACGCGCGGCAAAAAAGCAGCTACAGTAAACGTGGTCTACAAGAGTTCCCTTAACGTTAACTGAGCTACGTTTTAACACACAAACTAGTCCTGCAAGTGTACGACACCTGTGTGGTGTTTGCGTGATACGTCTCTGCCATGGGAGTTTAAATTTCAGCAAGCGTGCCCCATTTTTGTGAGACCTTCTGTTGCCAACGCTTGCTGCCCCTTGCCTTTTATTCCTGCATTTCTCAGCCTGGCTTTTAGCTTGGGAACCAGTGATGGGGACAGTGGTTTGGCAGAGGGATGTTTAGGTGGGAGCAGGTCAGTGCACAGCTACAGGGGAGGCAGCTGTGGCAAGGAAAGGCGTTGGCCTCAAGGAGAGGGGCTGTTTGGGAGCCCCCCTCCATGGAGCGGGGAGTTGAGGGGGTTAACAGTGGGTGTGGGACCATGCCCTTTCATAGGAAAGGCATTACTGGGCAACTGGGATTGTTTTATTGGAGGAAGGGGAAGGCAGGGCATGCAATGGATTCCTCTTCAGGGCTGTTTCTCACGGAAATCCAGGAGGCTGCCATCCTGTTCTCAGCTCAGCCTGTTACACGGGATCATTTCGGGGGGCTTGGAACAGTGGATGGCCTTGCATTCCACGTGCCCTGCCACACCAAGACGCAACAAGGCGGCTTAAGGATGTGCAGCCTCAGCTCTTGGTTCGCTTGGCTTTGGGTGGTTTAAAGAAACTTCAAAATCCTTTTTTACAAGAGAATCTGATGCAGAGAGGGTGGGGAGGGATTTTTAGGTCGAAAGCTTGGAGCATACATGTTGCTTGTAACAACATGTTCCTGCATTCCTAGAGCTTTCCCTGAGATCAAACTGGAACGCTTTTCTCAGACTTGACAGTTTGCTGCTCTTATGCTTTACAGCTGTAAACAGCGCTCCTTCCCAGCACTGTGGTGTGCTTACGGACGGGCCTTGGCTACTTCTCTGGTCCTAAAGAGTTCCTCTAAGTCCAGGCTGATCTTCAAGGGAAAACACTAGCAGAGGAAGCAGCTCTGCCTAATATTTACAGTTCTGAAGTGGATCCCTATGCATTAGTGGTGCCAACTGAGTATTTGTGGAACTGAAATAATGTCTAGCGTTTGTCTGGTTTCTCTGCAAACAGTGATTTTCAGCTGACAAATGTGCAGAGCTCTTGGCGGAACTGTGGGACCAACAGGGGCAGTGGGAGCGCAGGCAGGTTGGTAACACCTTGCGTTAGGGCTGGGGTGGTCAACTGGCATCACGGGGCAGAGACGTTACACGGACAGGAGCTGGACTTGAATCAGATTTGACAAAACAAGGCCACTGGCACTGGAGGGCAGACAGACACTTGACCTAACCCTGAACGCTGCAGGAGTAGGAAGCTTGCTTGATATTACAGCTTTCAGTGTTTGGGTCTTACCTGGGCTGAGTACTTGGCCCGGAGCCTGCCCGCTTCACATCCCTTGTCGCACACCCGGATCTGCCTGGCTTGTTCCAGTTCCCTCTTCAGTCGTATCCGAGACTCATTGGCTTCCTTCATTTTCTTCTCATTCTCGGCTCTCAGACGTTCAATCTCTTTCCTTAAGTTGCGCTTTGCCTCTGTTGCTTCTCTCAGTTTCTCCTTCTTAGCCACTCTTAGGAACTCCAGCTCCTAGGATACAAAAGCAGTTAACTTGTGAGAACTGGGGAGCAGAGACCAGATTAGGCCAAGGAAACAGAACCATAAAGGAAGCGATCCAAACGGAATTCCCACCTTCTGCTGGTTATGACCAAGAAGGCTCGCGTCTAAACCTCATTCTGAACTTTGCTCTTCTCCTTTAAATCAACATGAGATCCTACGCTCAAGATACCCTGAATTCTTGGATAATAAAAAGCTATACGCTACAGCCGCATTTTGCTTTGTCAAGCAAAATAGCTGTGACCATCTGTGACTGAATAAAGATGAACCGCAGTTGGAGAGAGCTACTAGCAATGTGCTCCACACTAGCTCAAAGTTTCAAACAAACCAACTGCAATGCCTGCACTGTAACGGAAGATGCTGAAGATACACCATGTTACGATAAATGCCATTTGTGAATGCCCTTTGTGTACAGCAAAGCCGAGCGAGGAACTTCCCTGCTCGCTGAAGAAATCAGTAAGGGCCCCCGAAAAACCCACTTAAGGCAAGTATGACAAAAGACAAATTGTGTATCTTCTTTGTAACTCTAGGCAGTTTTGTTTTGCTATAGGTAACTGGTGTGTAGCCCTAAGTCTCTTGGTAACCAACCAACAGACTGCTCTGTCACAGCGTCTGGAAAACTCCAGGCTAAAACCTTAAGCTAAATCGAAAGCGTGTTTTGCTCTGGAAGCCGCTCTCGCTGTCCAGGTTCTTAATAGGAGCTGCTACCTTGAGATGTCATAGCCAAGAGAGAGCCATTTGCTGATGTGATAATGACAAGGAACCTAAAGGTACAAAGGAAGAATCTCATAACTTGTTAAAAAGCTGTTGTTAGAAAGACATGTTCCCCATAAGCACACAAATGTGGCTCACTAAAGGTCTGTCTCCTAAATGGTTAAATGAGAAACTAAAGTTCAACTTTTTCCCCCGCCAGAAGCAGCATTTCCTCTCTGTCAGAGTCAAACCCTCACAGAAACGTGTTTCTGTTAAGTAACACTGCAGTCGGGTCATGGGAAATTCGCTCTCTTGACAATCTCACTTCCCAGCCAGGCCATTGTTAGCTCAGCCTTGCCTCTGGGCGCCTGCACACATGCACCTTCTCTGTGTGTGGAACTGGAAACCCGCAGCTGCCCCAATGGAAAAATGATGGCCAGGTACCCTGTTCCCTCTCACTCTGACATGTTGCTTGATTTAATGCCTCAACACTCCATTCTGTTTCAACTATTTCATGTAATTCCCGCTTTACGTTAAGTACGCACTGCATATTTAGTGTAGGTATTTAAAAATTAGCTTTGAATATGTATAGCTTATAAATATTTCCTCGTAAATATATAAAACAAGACAGGTATTTACTGAAACACAAAGGAAAGAAGCATTTGCTCAAGGTGACAAAGAATATGCAGTTCAGTTGAAAAGACAGCTCTTGGCCTCCCTTCTCCGGGACCTGGATCTGCAGCTAGTACATAACGAGCCACCTCCACCTGAGAGGTACGCAGCACAGAAACTGCCTTGCTATACTGCAGCTCCTGCAGCAGAGTTGGCAAACTTTTCTTAAAATTCTAATTGTCATCCTATTTCTGCACTTGATACAATCTCTCTCTCACCTCCTCCTGCGAGTCGACTACTGGGTTTTTTTTGGTGTTTTTTTAAACACAGCGGTCATACTGGACACAGATCACACCTGTGAGCTCTGTCCTTTCCCCCAAGAAACAAACGCCTTATGCCAGCTAACACGACTGTATACCTGCTTTCGAGCAACAGCACAAGTCCTGCTTTTCCATCTCCCACGCTGGATGAAACAAGGCCTTTCTTTTACAGTCGGCACCCCAGCTGCATCTAATGGATTGCACTTCTAGCTTGGTTATAGCTCCACATACAATATTCTGAGGACATGCAAATCTTCTACATCGGCTCTAGCTTCCATTTCTACGTACTACTTTTGTTCACCCGCCGTTCTGTCCAGCCACTGCGATCTGCAGAGAAGTACTGGCCGTTAGCAGCCTTTGTCTGACCACTCTGTCTTTGGTACGACCGATTTATCAAGCCCTTCCAGAAATAAGGAGCTTCTTCACTGAAGGAAGCAAGAACGATTCAGTGAAGCACGGCTAACAGAAGCCTAACAAAGCCCTGGAGTTCAGCTCTTCACCAGAGCTTCAGCAAGTGCCTCTGTGTCCCAGGAATGCCCTCCCTCAGCTAGGCAATGGCAGGATTTTTGCAGGTCTTTTAAAACTACAGATAAAGCCTCCAGAGGGACAGACGATTTTCTAGTTCAGAGAAATGAAAACAAAATAAACTGTGCTGGACTCTTTCAGATTTTTTTCAGTATTGAAGAGATGTTGATTTTGGTAACCATGGATTTATACCCCAAGGCAAAAACAGGTGGCGAGCTTAAAAATGTCAGAATGGTTCCTGTACGCTTTGGTTTCCCAGCTGAATTTACAAACAGTACCCCAGTCAAGGCTGTTACTATTTGGGAAAAATGAGGCAATTCTTTTTTACAGGAGACTACCTAACGGTTTCTACCTGGAAAAGTATTTGCAGACAGCAGTAGGAGAAAGCGGTTTTGCAACATTACCTGGTGTAGACTGCGTTTGGCTTGCAAGGCAGCATTTAGCTTCTCTTCCTGCTTCACTCTCATTTTAACAACTTCATGGAGGAATTTTTCTTTGGCTTCTTTTGTATCTAGGCCACTGTCCAGGGCCTGCCTTAGGTGCTCCAGCTCAGCTTCCAACCCGCTGCTGTGAGAGTCAGAATGTGGTGCAACCTCATATGAACTGTTGACTGTGACTGGGGCTTGCATCCCAGGTGAGCTCATGTCCTTTGCAGAGCTGGATGAAGTAAAGGATGGGGAGGACAGCGAGGATAAGGAGGAGGTGACTGAAAAACAGAAACATCGAAGATTAGTAAAATAATGTCTAAACCTAATGTAACTCAAAATATAGAGGCCCTTTTGTACAGTGGAGATAATACTCAATGAAAAAAAACCAAACTAGAAGAAAGAAAATACTCATTTTATACTTTGATACTTGAAATGTGAGGAAAATGCAAACCTGATGGACCGAAGGGACCAACTTACTATTTGCTTGAATTGGGACTTTGGAATTTATGTCACAAACAGCGTTTTCTCCATGAGTGCGAAGAAACTGATTTCTTCAGGGAAACCTACATGATCCTTCTCTTTTCAGTGGGTAAAATTTCTTCTTTTTGCATGACCTGCATGCACTAAGGACTGATCATACTGAGGGCAGCGGCAGAATAGGTAAACCTAAGTGACGTTAATGAGGTGATGCCAGTGTCCTCATCTCTCACCGAGCGGCCCAAGATCAGAATACTGTTTAAGAACATACTGGCTCCTGATCTCTGCTTTCGGTATTCAGCTCTGTGGACACAGCACTGAAACTGCGTGGCCACGTTCTTTGACACAAAATTCCACACTTGCACGCGTGTGTGCTCTGGAACTCGTGCAGGCTATTTGTGTGCATCCCACAAAGGTTTTTATAGAAGGCTCTTGATCAGATAGCAAACCACCAGTTTTTACGTGACCACCACATACATTCTGTCCTCTGCACAACATCTCCCTGCTTTAATACAAAACTCCAGGTTAGTGGGGACCTGCAGTTCAGGTGCTGCTTTTTTGCTGATGCCTGTTCCTCTCCCAGGAAAACAGCCCCCCAGCTTACGGGCCATTCTTCATTTTTTCTGTATTTTGACATCTCGTTGAGGTATTAGGCTTCCAGAATTACATTTAAACACAACCCAAGTTGAACAGCTAACTCCTGTGGATTACTGAGGAAAATCCAGCACAAATAAAACAAAATAAAGGCAGATATAACTGTCACTTACATTCTTCCCTGGTTTCTACTTCAATTTCTGCTTCTGATTCCTTATCCTCTTCAGTGGCAGTAACAGTGGCTGTGACAGCAGCTGCTGCCTCTGGGATAGCTGTGTTCTCTGCAGCAAGTTTTCTTTTCCGTGGCTGGACAGTGCTGCTCAGTGGCTCGCTGCTCCGTGATACTACTGTAGCACAGGGCGGGTTGCTCACAATTTTCTGTTGGGCTGGAGGTGCAAGTGCCACATTGGGGGCCACGGCATTCTCAAAGCTTTTGTAGGAGTAAAAACTGTTTTGGAGAAGGGGAGGCAAAAGGAAGGAGAAAACAGTCATATTCCTGGCTTTAAAATGCCTCCCAATCCATGTGTTACACTGAAACTGCAAGACACTCACTGGAATGACAGTGAAGTTCCACTGATTTACACCAGCTAAGAATCTGCCTATGTATTTGCTTACCGTTTAGCACTCATTTAAACACAGGGATGATTTATACAGCTAATCTCCACCCAGTTCAGAAGGGATCACATTCCAAGTGCCACATATTCTACGAGCACCAAAGAGATGAGGTCTTCCAGAGTCTAAAAATTATAATAATCTTGCCTCACGATCTTCACACATTACTGTTTTACCTAACTGCACGCTTTTACTTCTGTCTATCCACAAATGTTTTGGAAACAGCACTGCCTTAAGAAAGGCCACAGAGTGCAAAAACCATGTTCTTGTGTATCTTTAATTTTTTGACACAGCATGCATCTGGGTGCATGTATGGAAAACCACAGTTAAAAAACCCAACAAACTATGTTAAAGGACAGTAATATTGTAACATCAGATACATAGAATTTAGCAAAAAACACAGCAAAGACTGTCTTTGCAACTTCCATTCAGCATCTACTACATGATGTATCTTCAGTTATGCATTAAAATTTCTCCTGAACCTGTTCAAGGTGGGTTTTTTTCCCGAAGACTTCAATTGGCCAAATTTCTCACAGGGATAGCAAGGACATACTCTTCCACCAGTTTAGCCCTTCTCTCCCCACCTCATTTAAAAGCCAGTTTAAAAGCAAGGATATGCTGGGAGGTTTCTTTTCCTTTTTTTTTCTCTTTAACATCAATCCCCACAGCTTCTAAGAAACTTGTTCATAAAGGCAGCAAAATATGTTCTCCATAACGTTCCCTAAAAACACCTGGCCACGTTAGTCAAACCTTCCAAAGGAATCATTACCCTTAGGCAGAAATCTGGCACAAAGATTTTTCAGACTGAACAGTTCCAGTCTGGCGGAGGAATGTCTAATTGCCCTGAGACACTTTCTGAGCTGTGACACCAGCAGTCCCACCTCTTATGGGTGGTGACTCATTCTTGTACCAGTTTAATTATGTTCCTATCCAAGCACAGAACCTGGCCTAAAGCATCAGCGTTCTGATGGGTGTTACAAGCTGAGGAGCCTTCCGCAGGCTCTCCTGCCCAGCGAGCGCTACCGTGACCTGCCAGGACCACGGGCACCGAGAGGTCCCGGGGTAGCCTGCGCTGGCCATTCAGCCCTTCGTCTTCCTGCGCTGTTGGCAACAGGAGGGAGCGTGCAGCTGTGTTGGCCACACGCTGACCCGCCGGTGTTACGGAGCTGCTGCAGTTACCAACTGGCAGTTGCCTGGAAATAGCCGGCTGGTCCCTGAGCACCTGCCCTGAGAGAGTAACTCAATCTTCCTTTAAACAGTGACGCTCGAGAACTTCTTATGACTCTACCCCAAAACGATCGTAAGTTCATAGAAGCAGCCTTCATTTCAGACTTTTATGACATGTTTCACCTAAGAAAACCTATTTAATGAATCAATATTTAATTTTATCAATACTTTTTTTATTTCCCTTCTGCAATTTAAAGCATCACAGCTGCAAATGCTTTTTGATCTGGTACTACTGGACCGACTGACTGAATTACAAAGCCACCAGTTGACGGTGCAAGGCAACAAACATAAAGCAACCCGCTGTCAAGCGAATCTCCGTGGCTGCTGACCCCACTCCCCATTCAGCTTGTGCCTCCTTACCTGTCTCGGATCAATGCGGGAAGATGGGTTGAGAGCTCTTTCTCATTTGCCGATACAGCAGGGGACCAGGGCCGGAAAGCTGAGAGACGCTGACGGGGATGGACACAGCCAATACTCTGGGAAGGAGGGGAAAGAAAAACAAGTAAATACGAAAAATCTTTTAAACGATAAATCAGAATGGAGTGCATCAGAGTGGTGATGCTTTTCAGTATGCGTTCTGTGATCTCTAAAACCACCCCCCACTGACTAGGATCTACCTACTTAGTAGATTCCACTAGAAGAGGCGGACTGCACTAATGCAAATCCTCACACATTTTTTCTCTGCCAATAAGTTATATGTAGTTTGCAGAGACTGCAAAAGGCTCCCGAGTCTTGCAACATTCTTGTACCCCAAAGGCACGAAGGAATTGCTTATTTCATTGTCACAGTGAACACTGCCAGTGAACACTGGGAGATGGCAAGGAAACTGGGAGGGCTGTATAGCTCAATGGTTACTAGCAGAAGGACAGAAATGTTATTGATTTAGAAAACGTGGGTAAGTTCTTTTTCTCATTTTCTCTCCTGGTTTCAGTAGGGCCATGCTACGTGCTAATTTGATCTCTCTTTGATTACAAAATATTCAGCAATCACCTTATTAGATGAACTGGATAAGGACCGTAACCAACTGGACTGTTTTTCCTTCTCAGTAGAAGCTGGAGACTGGGAAGCAGAGTCATCTATTTTGGGCTTTTTGGAAGCAGGAGGATCTGAAGGGACCTGAAACAAAGACAGGCAGAAAAAATCAACAACAGAATTACTCATTTTGCAATCAACTTAAAAACAGGTTATAAGGCAAAAGCAAATTTTGTATTTAAAGAAAGAAACACTGGGATTTTTTTCTGATTTCTAAAACATTAGGACAAACAAAGGAGTGCAAACAAGGGACAGACACGAACTGTGACATGATGTGGCTTCATTCCTTCATTTCAAATACTCCAATAAAGTGTAGATGGTGCAGGAGTGATAGGCAGTAACGTAAGTGAGACATTCACACCATGTTGCAGAGAACTATCGGTCTTTTATTATTTTTGTATGCAGAAAGGTAAGGTTTAATGTGGTTGCTGAACTGGAAAGATTATTTTAAACGAGAACAGAACAGACTTTGTTATTCTGTTTGCAGTGGTTGTTATGCCGATGACTTCACTACCCCACAGCTGCAGTGGATTCTGGGGGTGCTGCCAAGAGCTGCTTTGCCTTTTCCACAAGTGGCTCAGCTTGGCCCATAAATCATCCTCAAGCATAAGAAAGCCCTTTGGCAAGCAAAACCCCTTTCCTTCAACACTGTGAAGGAATAAAATTCCTATAGTCCCAGCGTGGCTTGCAAAAAAATTGGTAACTACTGGTTTAACTGGTGCACTGGGGATACCAGCTTGAAGCCTTGCCAGTACAAACACATCTATCAGCAGGGAGGGAGAAGGTTCTGGACCTTATGCTGCATCACAACTAGAAATAATAAGAGAAACATATCACCCCAATTTCTATTCCTTTTTCTTTGTTCTCTTTCTTTTTGCTGTTCTGAACTCTACCTTTCCACATTCCCCTTCAGCCCAGTAAGGTGGCAGAACCATGCTGCAAGGGCTAGTAATCGTTCCTATTTGCATTAAATGTTTTCATCCTTACACCTCCACTGTGATTTTTGTGGGCAAACAAGTATTTATACAGGTGCGTCTGTAAAATACAGGCATGGCAACCTTTTGAGAGCCTGAAATGCTTCAAAACCAGGTCTGCTTGCCAGTGGAAGAAAGGATCCTATTTGCCGATGTCTTGTGTTCTGAAGATCAGTCCCCTTCAAGGCATCTTGAATTGGGAACTTGGAAACCGCTTCTCCAAATGGCTACTCAACCCTGAAAACGGTGATCTGAAGGACTTCACCTGAAGAGTACATGGGGAACTGAAAAAATGCACTTCTCCAGACTCCCAGCTGACTTCCAGGCAAACCCAACAGCCCTGTAACTTAGAGCAATGCCATCCCCTTTGCACACCTTAATTAGCAGGAAATTATGACCTCATGTCCATGAGCAGTCTACTACTTTCGTGGCAGCAGGGCAGCAGTGTGGAACCGTGGCTCAAGCCGGTGACTATCTAGCTGGTGCCAGTTCATCTGGCAGCACACACCACTCTTGCCGCTTCCACAGCCCAGTGTGCATAGTAACATAATCAAACCAAGTCTGGAGGTTTTAGCAAAACATTCTCTGGCACTCCGGAGCTTGGGGCAGCTTTCCATATGTAGCAGATGAGGGAGAATGACAGGGGTGTGTATATGTGTAACCCCAAGTACAAAATTAGCCCGTGCCAGTGCCAAATGCCAGCTTCAATGGATTTGCAGAGGATTCTTTCGGCACGGCTTCAGGCTTCCCTGGGGTTGACTCTCGCAGTGGCTATGGCATGGTCCCTCCCATCTAATGCAACTAAGGAAAGGCATTTCTAAATGCTTTTTGTAGAAAACGCAGGACAATGCATTGGAAAAGATTTGTTTTTGCTTTCAGAGATGCTGTCTGTGCAGAATTAGTGACAGCATTAGAAAGGCATTTGGCAAGTGACTACTGATCCCAACCCTATCCACTGGGGATGGTGAGCTGTGTGGGGAGGGGAACTTGGGGTGGAGGGTGGGGAGGAAGGGGGGCTTGGAATGGAAAAGGCAACAGGTGGCAAGACTCAGCATGGAAACCCGTTCCTCCCCCCGACCATCCGCGCTCTGCTGTCTGCAGAACATTCTGTTCAGGCAGGCGTGGAGACGGCCACCTCGGGCCGGTACCCCTCCGCCACACCGCTCACAGCCAGAGCGGCATCACGCGTCCAGATAAGCAGCTTTGAGGAAAGGAGAGCAAGTGTCAGGTTTTAGAAAGCTTCGAGGGGAGATATTTCAACAGAATGATCTCATTTGCATTTTTAAAGCAATCCTGTCTCATCTTCAGCTTTCTCCACTGTCCTCCTTCTTTCCCCTTTAAATCGAGGCTGACACCAACGATCAGGAGGGATCAGGAGGGCTCCGAGCACACAGCATTTCAGTAGACCTGGGAAATGATGCTGCCAGGAGCCAGTACTGATCTGAAAACATGAGCTGCTGCTAGAAACAAAAGCACTGAACAAGGTGTGTGCATGGGGGAGAAATAGGTTTGCCTTCCCCACAGAGGTGGGAATGGGGTGCAAAATAGGGGAGAGAAAAGCAGGTGCTAAGTGGGGTGCACAGATTTTTCTAACTTCAGGTCATCTTTGGCTGGACTCAAAAAAGGGCTGCTGCCAACGTAAGTTCTGAGCTGCTGTGATGACCTCTGCCAGCTTCCTTTCCATCCACCACCCCATTTCGTTTACCCAGCTCATCTGCCAGTTGAGGCAAGAACAGCCTCTCAGTGCATGCTTTAAGAAACCCACCCTGTGTTTAGGTTCCATCTCAACAATGTAAAAATGTAATAGTTCTAGTAGTTTCCAACCTGGTCTATGAAGTACTAGGCACTACATGTTGCTATTAGTCAAGAAATGGAGGGTCATCTCTGAAACTCACGAAACAGAAGGTTTCTGACTACAACCTGTAGTCATTTGATTAAATTTTTGCTCTTCTGTATGTCTATCTGCTTGGACATCCCACTGAAAACACTCTTGTCACCCTCTGCAGAAATACTGCAGCTGTGTCATGAACTCATCAAAAATACCACCTATAAATACCCAGAGCAGGTCAGTGACGTACTGTGCGGCACTCCTCTTGTTTTGCGCAGCCTTCCAACCCTGAGGAGGCCGAAGCAAATTTGCTCACAACTATAGGAAGCTACTTAGATGCGCAACAAGACTAGATACTGAACACGAATACTTCTCTTCATATGACTCACCGATTACATCCCACTCTAGGACAGATTCCAGGCAACAATATACCCCACTCTGACACTTCCAACCCAGCCGCAGCAGCCAGCAAACCTAGGTATTGGCTCAAATATGGGTGATTTTATTTCATTTTCTCTCTTTGCCAAATAATGAAACATACAAAGTTGCAAAAGAAATACTGAAAATCTGATGTAACTTTTTTGCCACCTTCAGCAACGACTTACAAAAAACTTGAACTCAAACCCTAGAAGACGGAAATAAACATTTCCTTATTTGCTATTCAGTTTTTCTTCTGTGGCAGGCAACTTAATAATTTGTTGTCAGATGGGCTTTGCGCTGGGCAAAGTGATTTCTTAATACACATTTGCTCCAATCCACAGATGTAAGAAACTTCACAATACAAAGTGGGCCCCGAAATGCGATGTGAAACATTTACTTAAGCTTTTGGGCTGCTGTTTTCTGAAGCAACTGATTTTTGAGGAAAAACAGATACAAAAAGATTTATAAAGTTACTAAAAAAAGATTTCAAAAGTACATTCCAAAGGGAAATTTGGGCACGTGGACTTTCATGTCAGCCATTTTAAGGCAAACTGAAATTAAGCGGCCCAATTTGGCCTCTCGCCAACCAGGGCCACATTTGACATGTCACATCCAATTTTCTACTTCAATTAAGTATTACAGTAACAAACCATGAGACCAGTAGAAAGAATTTTTGACCCTCTCCTTCTCAAAAAGACAAGCCTTCCCCTGCGCTCCGTACTACCAACACAACCACCAGACCAGGCAGTACCAGGTCAGCACGACACCCGAATGTTACTTCTCATTGCAACACAGAATGGAAAATGAGTGCAGAAAAAATTCTTAAGATTTGGGAGTGCTCACGGATATGATTCTTGGTGCCTGGGGATCTACCAAAATACATTTGCTGAAGTAATTCACTTTCTTTTCCCTCCCTTATTTCCAACACTATGTAACTGGGCTGAGCAGCTGAGTGCTGTTCTCTCGCCCTTCGCTCCGCTGCCCCGTGACTGCTGCGCCTTTTCGAGACCCTGATGCGAGCAGCTATCTGCTAAAGGATAAGCTAAGACCACGACAAACAGGACAGCACGTCCTTGGGAAGGACCGAACGCCAGTACAGCCCAAATCCTGCACAATGGCAAGGCAACGGCACTGCAACCAGTCTTACACAACCGACTGTCTAAGCCTACAGAAAGGTGTGTATTGCCAAACGCGTGCATTTCTGCCTTGTGTAAAAAACCAACCGGCACTGCAAGCAGGGCAAAAACTCAGTGAAGCTCCATGTTCACAAAACACCAAGGACCCTGTTAAAATCCTTCAAACTTCTGTGTGCTCTTTGTCAGCCCAGGTTTTGCTGCGTTGTTCAGCTGATGTGTAGTGATGCATGTGGCAGTGAAAAATGGGCTGCTTTTGCCGCCTTAGGAATGGAAAACAGTAGGTGAAACGAGTTGACAATATTTAAGAGGCCTCCTTGCCTGTGGAACTTTTAGCTCAGAAATGTACCTTCAGAAAAGCAGGCCATGCTCCAAATTCTGATCTATCCTCTGCCGATAAAACCTCCCCATAACCGGGTCTAAGTTTGGCATCAAATTCCAAAACCTAATTGAAAACACAGATCTCTGTTAAAACAGGGTAACAGCATATGTTTATCTGTGTTTGTAACCTTTCCCAGGCTAGGTGTGAATGCATTTCCACAATGTGTGGTGAAGGATACGAGTGAAAGAGTAAAAACTCCAGGCTTCTCTGCTCTTCAAATGCAGTGATGCAGTGCCAGCCTGGTGCTGTGGCAGCTATTGCAGCGCTGGGAACGTCTGAGGGGCTGGGAGCAGGTGCAGTGACCCACTGCATGGGGCTGCTGCTCCGCTCTGCGCAGAAGCTGCACAGTTAAAGGGACAGAGGATGCTCTGTGCAGACTTTGATGAGGCTGGGGCGTCTGTCCCTTGGCCCAGTCTATTCCTTTTAAAGATGGACTGGAATGGCAGATACCATACCAGCAGAAATCATGGCATCTGATGTGGCATCTTTAGAAATGAAAGCTATAATGTCCCCAAAAGCCTATCAAGCTATCCCAACACACAGAAATCTCTATTTCAGTCTCTTAAAAAAATTAATTGGGAGAATACTGGGAGGCTGAAGAATTCAATTTCATATTCCTAACTTGGGTGCAAATCAGAAACATCTCCACTGAAAACTGTGCAGCTAGAAAAGCACATATAACCAGAGTAGGTAAAAAAAAAAAAGGGGGGGGGGGGCGCCCTGTAAATCTAAGGATAGCACACGGATAGCATACTATCATTTTGTTCAGGCTATTACTTCTGCTGCTGGTTTATGCAAAGAGCCAAGTTCAGTTACACCATGAGAAAGGGTGGGGCTTCCTGTCTCATCTGATACTCTGGGTGTGAAAATTAAGCAGCTTTCTCATTAGGGGCACAAACCACAAGCCCAGATGCCGGTCTGATACAAGCATGCAGAAACCCCGGAGAGAGACTCCTTGGGTTCAAAATGTGTCAGACATCAGAAGATAAAAATACACTGAAAGAGCAAAAGTCTCACAGTGAGCACATTTTTACCACCAGCATCAAATGCCCATGTTGGCGTTGAGGGCTAAAGCTGCAGCCCAGTCCGTGCTGCTGTAGCGCGGCACCGCCGGCTCCGCTGGTCTGTACCTGAGGTTCACTTGGGGTCCACTGGGTGAGCAGGGTCTCCCCACTAACTTTGTGAGCCTTGCATTAAAAATTACTATTTAATTGTTGTTATTTAATACATTTTTCCTCTTAAAAATGATTGTCTGACCATCTCAGCTCACATTTACTCACGGGCTCCAAGGGACTGTGGAATTTAGGCAAACACCTAAAGCAGCGACTGTCCTACAGAGAGCGGTAAAGGTGCGAGACCCTGTTGGCAACGCACGCTTCTGCACCACAGCCCATGGAAACTCTGAAAGCCTAGCCCGACACCTAGCCTCAATAAAACTTTCCTCCTTGGGTAAACTGGATAGGAAAGATGATTTTTGTAGAGAACACGGGTGGAACACAAACAGAAAAGGGCTTGTGACTCCAAGTTTTGCTACTGATTGATTTCTAAGATCCTAAGGAAATAATTTCCACTACCCTCCCCTAGGAAACTAACACTAACTCTGTTCTACTTCAAAAGATGTGTCAAGAATAAAACCCTCTGACACTATAGATACACCAGTAAAAATGTTACTAAAGTGCCTGAAGATTTTCACCTATTTCAATTTATGGACACCAGAAGTTTTCCAGAGCAGTGGACAGCCATCTCTAGCAGGTTTGTGCCAGCCAGCAACAGGCTTGTTTTTCCCAGCTACTTCATGCAGACCCATCCACTAGGTCCTTGCTGGGTTACAAGGAGTGGACTGGGCAGGTACACATCTTACTGGGAAAACTCAGCATCATTTTAACATACTCGGGGAAGTCAAGGACGAAGTGGGAGTTTTGTCAAAAATCTTTCTCACCCTTCTGAGGTGTTTCTCTGTGTCAGAATTTAGGCAGGATGGATGGCATTTTCAAAAGCTCGTAAGCTGTACCACAGCAAAAGCACATTAAAAGCCAGGACAAGTCATGCTACTGAGATGCTCTATTTATTCTCCAGGTTTTGCCAAGCGTATTTCACCAATACTAGCTTGCTCTTAAGAATAAGCTTATCCGATAGCCAAAAAACCCTTATACACAGCAAAAAAGATGGATTGAAACTACCTTTCCAGGCAACTGCACTGCATTCGGTTATGGCATCTGCAAGTGAAGCATATGAGAACGCTGCTAGTGCTGCTTATTTGACTTGGGAACTTGGCTGTTAACCATTACTGGGACAAAGCTTTTCATATGTGATTTAACATTTCTGTGCAGGAAAGGCACTACAAGAAGTGAAATGCTGGGAATCTAAGCACAGCAAGGGAACAAAAAATTGGACAGATTATTACCCTTGTCACTTGCACAACTATTCAATAAAATACACTAAGTATGAGAAGCTCTGAAAGCATCTTATTACGGGCACTGATGGCTTTTCGTACTCAGTGACAAAAAACAAATCTAAGCAACTACCCCAACCTCTGTATTTCATGCTAGTCATAATGCCTGGAGAGCCCTAGGAAAGTCTCCAGAAAATATCTGCATGGACTGTTGAGAAGTCAGAGTATATGCGTTCTGTTCCTGCTCCTTGAAGAGCATATTGAGTAACACAAGTGGGAACTGAAAGTCAGAACTTTTAGGTTCTATTCTAAATGGCTTTTCTTGTTCACTTGTGGGAGCATGGGCCACTTAAACTCAGCTGACCTGTAGATACAAAAAGGGTGCTCTGAGGTTTATCCTCTACATTTACTTGGAAGAAAAGGACGCAAAGTCTTATTTTAAGCACAATGAAGTCGTGGCACTGTGTGGTAACTCTTCCTCTAGTAGTGCCCAAGTAATTTTTTTCTTCAGAGCCCCAAGACTGGTTCAGGCTCCTGATGGCACAACCTTAGAAAATGGCATTTCAGAAGAAAAGTACCTTTTACCAGTGACAAGTATTCAAAGCTACTTCTGGAGGTTACCAAGACCACGATTCCTGAACTTGGGAACTGAACTTACAGTTCTCCACGTGGTGCTTTTATGAACCACAGGCCTGAGTCTATCTAAAACCAGGCTGAACCACATGAGAAGGGAGTGCGCTGCTCTGTGCTTCTCTGGTTGTCTTAGGACTTCTTTCAGATTTCAAGTTAAAATCGAACTAAAAAAACACAACGTGAGAGGTATCTTCAGTGTGGGGAAAAGGGCCCTTTATCTGCATCCTTTAAGCCTTCACAAGCACATCAACTGATGGATAGAACACTTGCTTCCTAAAGCCTCTTTGTGACATAGTCCAGAAATGATTAATAAGGTATTAGAGGTCTTTATGAGGACTGCAATTTCGTGTGGATTAAAAGAATAAATATATTCAGGTACAGATTGAAAGAGCTATGAAGGGTTGTCTCGATAATAAAAAAAAGCTAAAAATAATGCTGTTCTATGGAGCTGTAAGAAGATTTACTGCTTGTCTACTGTATATATTTAAAAGAGAAAAAAATTACCACATTGCAGTGTCAGTTCTAGGGAGTGTATGTAGCATTTGTTTTATTTTTCTTTTTTACAATTTTGGTTTCATTGGGCAGGAGTCCAGACTTTCCATCTTCCCATTTTTCACTGCTCTGGTGGAAGCATAAGTACTCATTTTACCCTGTCATTTTGGGACGTGTGATTACGGGAAGTATTTGCTTTCTATTCTTGCCTTCACAGCACACATGCTGGCTGCCAGTGTGTCCCCCAAGTCTGACCTGTGGGGAATCTTCACAAACCACAGTTGAGAGCGCTTCGGAGAGCGCCTGCTATGCACAGCCATAAAAAGGAGCTGTGGAGAAAAAAACCCACCACCTCACTGGAACTAACCTGCGCTCCCTTCCTATTGATGAGCCTACAAGGACTCACTTTGTGCCTTCCTGAGAGGGGGTCCTCTGCTTGTGCAAAAGCCTGCTTTTACTTCACTGACAGCGGTGTAAACGCAACCTCCCAGCTAGTCTAAGAGAAAATGCTATGTCAAGAGGTAATGCCTTAGTCATACGGTAGTATAGGAAGGTCATCTTAAAAAATTAGGAACTGAGCTTTTCTCACGCCTGTGCAAAATCCTTAATTTCTATGGAATCACATCCAAAATTTACAACAGAAGAAGTGAAAAGGGACTGGACTATTTTATTTCAGACACTATCTCAGTTTAAAGCAAATTCCTACAGAGTACCCTTTGATGAATTCATTTTGTAAAGGCAAATTTAAATTATTTTCTAGAACACTCTACATAGCCCCTGGCGTAAGTCATCATCCATTTTCAAAGCTTCTTGGCTAGCATAAAAGAAAGAAAAAAAGGTTTTCTCTCCTGTCTCAACATTTCTTTCCTTTTACTCTTTTAGTACAAAAATTAGGCCAGATGACATCTGATGATTGCACTTATCCCAAGGAGCAGGCAGTACGGCATTTCTAGTGAGCTTTGGTACAGCAAAAACCTCCCAGGTAAACCCCAGATCCAGAAACTTGATTTTGAAATGGAGGGAGGAAATGCAAACAGTCTCACCACTTTTCTATTTCCCAAAGACTGGTGAGCCTTCTGGGATTCTTTTGGGACACTGGCGACTTTACTACAGCTTGCTAACTTTCTCCTGAGTTCAGAATTACTGAAGCTTGGTTAGCATGAAGATGTGCTACCTGGAAACTTGCACTGAGAAAAAATGCCTGACCAGTTCAACTAGCTGTTTAATTCCTGATCTCAACAATTACTCTTTTATTTAACTGTTCTGCTTGTAAATCTATCATATAAAATTACTCGTTGATATAGATCTGATCCTATAAATCCTTAAAACTCTCCAAATCTTCTACAAACATTGCCTTTTTAATAGCCATTCTCCTAGTCTCAAAATGCTACCCATCTTTAGCAGCTGCTCAACAAAATCAGTACTTCCCATTCAAAGTGATTCTGCTTCTCTGATTCTTCTCGCTGAAATCCCTCTGCTGTGGGCACAAGAAGCACAAACCCATCATAATATGATACCCACTGCACAGATGGGAAAGCTGAAATAAGCCAGAAACAAAGTAAAAGCTGTGTGTGAATGTGGCTGTCAGCTATCTCAATGTCAGTGTTAAATCCCTCAAATGAAGTGCCCCCTTGATTTTTTATTTTTTTTTTTTTAATTTTTCTTTTAAAGAAGCATCTGAAAAGAAGGCTATTTGTTACACCACGTACTTGCGTTTTGGCTCTTGGCTGATGCAACTAGAAGCCTCTTTTCCATTCCAAGAGTCTGTTTTGCCCTTCCAGTGGACACTAAAAGTTACAGCTTGAAAAGAATTCCCTGCCCTCTGGTTTAAAACAAAACAAAAAAAAGTTCAATTCACACTTCCCACTGATTGCGTAGAGCCAGTGATCGAGACCAGTATAAACCAGGTCAGAGGGGCTAAGAAGGAAGAATGGCCCCTTTTCCTCTGGCCGTTTTTATTGGCAACAGTTGCCTGGGAACACTCTGATGCCCTGTCAATATGAAGGGAAGGAGAGTGTGACTGACTGAGGAAAACAAATGAAGCAGGCATATGTGCCGGCACACACACATGCACGGGTTTTCCAGGAAAAGACAAAGCACGTTTGGCAGTTGGAAGGAACCAAGGGCTCGGCTCCTGTTGTAACTGAAGCTGAGGGAAGTTATGCCATCAGATTCATCAAGGAAAATCAAAGTTTCCTCTATGAACAGATTTGCTTTGCCCAATTTTTGCTGAATTGTTTGTGGGGTCATGGATCTGGTAATTAAAAAGCTGTTTGTGGACACAATTTTCTCCTCACATTTTCTTTGAAATGAAACTGGGCTCTCTTGCTGTAACTGCACTTAAGTTTCAGCTTCAAACTGCACTTAAGTTGCAGCTTCAAACTCTCTCCAAGGCATCAGTTCCTGTGTTGTGGAGACATGTCCACTCTGCCAGCCAAGAATCTCATTTCAGCTTCAAACGTTACATAAAAGGACAAGTATTCCCCTTGTGATTTCCACTAATACCAGCTCTCTACCAGGCACCGTGTTCTTCCCCAAGTACCAAGTAAAGCATCATGAATTTCAGTTCGTGAAGCCAGGAAAGGAGAGGGGAGGCTCTAAACTGATGGAACACAGATGGGCGTTCGGTGCTCTTTCATCAAACTCCCCTGCGGTACCCGGGCAGGCAGCTGCCAAGCTGAAGACTGCCCTGACTGGGTTCTTCCCCAGCTCCTCTGGTGCCTGCAGAGCTCCCTAGAGCACAGAATCTGTCCCTGATTCAACACGGGGATGCAACTACAAAGCTACCAGCACCCTACCTATTTTTTTCTTTTTCTTTTCCTTTTTTTTTTTTTAAATTACAAGGACAGAGACCTTTTTGCTCTTCAGAACTTCTTCCTCCTGGGTTCATCTGACCTTCACCTCTCTTACTTTGGCATCTTTCCTAAGCACAACGCCACACTCACAGGTTTCACAATTATTAGGATGACATGTTATTTTACCACTGCAGTTACTAAGACCCATCCTGCTAGAATCTGGTGTCTTCGCAGCACAACTATGACACATTTGGTTTCTCCCAGACAAGTCCAAGAACTGTGCGTGTCTGAAGCCACGACACCTCCAGGGCAGTTAATCGCAATGGTGAGCTGTCAGGGCAACTGTCTCCTATCTATAGCCTTCTGTGCCAAAACTTCATTAGGACCTTGAGGTTAATCCAAAATCCTACCCACACTCTTACAGCAGTGCACATCAGGCAAAAATACAATCAAGGTCATACGGATTAATTTTATGGATTGTTACCAGAACTATGGTTTTTTAAATAATTTTGTCTATTTAATTGGCTGTGCATTTTTTAAAACAAAGCTCAAAGGTCTGTGTTTAGTTTTAAATCAGAGTAATTATGGGAGGAAAAGAAAACAGCATATAAAATAGCAAAGTCAATAAGCAGTGTATATTTAACAATCTCTCACAATTCAGTTGAAAAATAAAGCCTTCAGTCCTCACCCCAGTGTCCCTCTCAACACCTAATCAGATATACGTGGCAGGTAGGTTTTCTTTCAAGACCTTTGCAAAAGCCTGGCACATGTGCATAAGCATGTGACACCGAGGGGTGAGGGCAATGAAACAGTCTTTTGTCAGCCTAAGCCAGGGACAACAGTCTAAGGACATCATGATGAATTACTTCAAAGTCTGAAGAGCCAGTGGAGCATAGCAAATACAACCCCACTTGTCTGCACTGCGATCCGTACTTACCTGCATTTATTTACAGTGCTCCTTCTGACAACCTGCTCTGCATCCCCACCCTTCTACTTGATCTGCTGCTACAATGCATTTTCGTTTGGTTGCAGTATCATTTTGGCCATCAACAATACAATGGAATAAAAACTCCATGAAACAATTGGGATTCTCAAGGCTGCAGAAAGGCAGCAGCATTGCCCTAGGGCTGTGGTTTATTTTTCACTTGCACTTGATTTACTTGAGATGACTACAGGAAAGCTTACGACCGCTCTGGAAGATACGCTCTGCGTGTCTCATGACAGGACTGGGAGCCCGGCTCTTTGCTTTGAAGCCCCAGTATAAGGTGTAGGGAAACAACTGCAATTAGCTCAAATATATTCATGAAGTCACTGACCAAGTATAACGCATCACCAATGAGTCTGAATTTTCTGTTCTAACCAATGGACAATGCAGATTTAAACCCAAGACTGCTTTAAATATGTATCGGTGAAAGTATACTGTCAATACATCGATCGTGGACTGATAGTTACAAATCCTATTAAGGTTAAAAGACAGTGCAATGGAAACCCCCTAGTCCTAGTGAAACAAAATGGTGCAAGGCCTCAGTTATCTATCCCCTTCTAGTGGAAACTACCACCTTGAGTCTTTTTATCAAAAGATGACTGTATTTCTGACTGAAGGAGAAGAGTAGCAACCATATAGTTACGAATACTGTAGATGCCAATAGCTTTAAGTAAGATACCGAGCAAATTAAATATTATTAAAAGCAACTTGGTTTTCTTTCATATCTTTTCAGCTAAGGCAGGCCATTTCTGTCAGAGCACACCTCTTGAGGAGTAACTTCTTACCATCCATACATAAAACCAGGAAAACCCTAAATTCTTAACTTACAAAATGTTTTGAAAGCTACAGACAGGCAGATGCTTCCTTAAACACTCGACAACTAATGTGCTCTACAATTCTAAGCAAGCCACAAGAAGCTCATCTACTTTAAGTAACAGTTATTACTTCTGAAACCTCCCCAGAGCTCCAAGGATAAAGGCAGACGACCAATTACAGTCTTAGACTTTCAAAGATTATTTTACTGCCTTCAGAAATAAGCATCACATGCTCTTTCCACCAGATGCTGAGTTAAGGGCGGGGAGGGGGGGAAGGTGTGTTAAGAGGGATAGAAGGAGGAGGAGGAGGAATGGAGGAGAGGAGAGGGCCCTGTAGTTTACTCTTTCCAGCAAACCCATGCAGCAAATCAGTCCTCCTCTGTCAGAAAGGGTTTGCTTTGGACGAACCTTTTATGTTCCAGTGAGTGATTTGTCCAAATATAACTCATTTTAGCTGGGACATTTACCCTGCAGGAGTGATACACTTAGAAAAGGACTTCTGTCCTTCAGAAGGGCTAGTAACATGGAGTCAAGAGAAACATTTGCAACAGTTACAAAAAAGGTAAAAGAACAGAGCAAAATGCTACCCCCGACACTGGGACGATCAACATGAACACCAGTACTAAAGAGGAAGCCTTCAGCAAATCATCTCATTCAATATACCTACTTTTGACAAAAAGCCCACCTATTTTTTCTTTTTTTCCAACATAAACTTGCCTTTTGACTACAGGTGAGAGGTCTAAGAGGGAATGCCCACAGAATGTATGTAAATATCTATATAGAGAGATACACAATATATTTTTAAAAAACCTATTTTGTGTAACATCAAGTGAGGCAGCAAAAGATAATGTGAAGCGAAAAATGGAAGGGGAAGGGGATGGACAGGAGAGGGAAATCTGGGACACTATGAGAAGGCTTTCAGTTCTTGTATAATGTGATAGATTTTAAGCCTTTAGGGGGAGAACTGGCTAAGCAATATTACAGTGCAGCGTGACTGCGCAGCCACATGGGTTGTGTCTGCTACAACTCTATTAATAGGAGAGAAGATTAGAGAGGTTTGACTCTATTCAGTCTACATCTACCGATGTAATTCCTGCTTTCTCTCCCTGCTGCGTTTCTGCTCATTGCCACAGAGGCTCCTAGGGACATTAGAATGCCAACAGCACCCTGGAAGGGCCAACGGGAGCAAACTGCCACACAAGACTGGACCCTACTCAGCTGAGGAACCTCCTCGAGGTATCTGCTGGCCCCAGTTCATCCTGCCTGTCCGACACAGCATTCAAACTTTTGTTTACATCTATCCAACATTAACAGGCTTTAAACACAGATTTAACTTTTAGTACTTAAGTGAACTGCAGAATTTAGCCCTCAGTGGGTATATGTATAATGAGTTACGTTTGTCGTGCCCAAATAATAAATATGAACACCCACCGGGCATGACACGTACTGTTTTTTTGCTCTCACTTCTCACTTTCCTGCTACAATGCGAGTTCTACTCCACATCTCCGTTCTGTGTGTGTAATGTGCCTGACCCCTATAAAGATGGTCAAATAAATATCTGGTGACCTCACAAGTATGAAAATAAGCTTATTTGAAAGAAAAAGTATATCTTCAGGGGGTTTGGCAGTAACTTTCAATTATTTTTAATTGCCTGGAAAATTAAAGTAAGAAAATAGTGTGGTATAAATGTTAGGGCACACTATTAAGCCGTTTTCATAATATCTTAGCCATCAGCTTAATAGACAAAAAGGGTTTTTTTAAGCCTCGGTCATCTGTTCAATATGAATGGACTGTCTGTTCCCATACTTCCTCAAGGGGTAACTGAACTGAAATATTCCATGATAGAAACCAGATTCAGTTTGACCTCGTAAGCAACGAGAACTCCACAGAACCTTCAAAATTTGGGTTTAATTACAAACCACCATGGAGTCTGGACTGCAGCCTGAGATCAGAAATACAAAGAAAGGAGTTGAGAGAAAGTTTGGAGCTATAAACACCAACTCCCCTTCCCCCACTTTCCTTTTCTTAGACCATGGGATGGATTTTTTTCTTCTTATTGTCAACACAACCGACTTACAAACTGCATAGTAAGCAAGATTTCCAAGGTAACAGTTTAAGTCTGCCTTCCTTTCTTCTTGTGGAATTATGCTATCACAACCTTGATGCTGCATCAAACACATCATGGGAATCCACACAGAACTGAAATTCAGCCCTGGTATCATGACGGCTTCAAAGTCTCATATTTTGTTTTCTTCTTTTGTCTGAAACTTTGAAGCCTGAAAACAAGTTGTAAGTTGAACTTTTCTAAGGAAGCTCTATAATGCAGCGATGGAAACACACAAGACTTTGAGAAGTGCTGTATGTTAAAAACCATCATGAGCAGCCCAGCCAAAAGGAAGCAAGCAAAACCTTACATAAGCGTAGGTTTGTGGCCTTCCATATTCTGGGCAGAGTAGAACTGCGCTGTATTTTTGCCAGAGTTGTGGTACGAATTAGCAATGAATGCCTGACATAAAAGCCTTGGGTCAAGGAAAAGACTGAATCAGGCCCTCGCTCCATGAAAGCAAACACCACAACATCAGCTTCAGTGGAAGAAGATCAGACCTGTGTGGAGGGAATGCAACTGCTCAGGAACACAGTTTCACAGGCTCTGCATTTCAATGCTGTTTTCATACCTCCAGTACGCAACACATTAAAAAAAAAACCCAAACAAAAAAAGGGGGGAAAGAGGTAGTGTGTATCCACCTAGAACAGGGACAGGAAATCTCTGTCTGATGACAGAAGCTGAAGTGAGGGTGGATCATGCACAGAAGGGAATTTAATAACCATAGGCTGAGTCCTGTAGAGGAAATTGTGATAACATAGATGAAGGGCTCAGATCTGTGGGGTGGCATGAGAAATGTCAAACATCTGCACTCAGACACATGCTCCCTTGCTTCTGAAAGGAAGGAAGGAAGGAAGGAAGGAAGAGAACTACCGGTCATTTCCAAGAGGACAGATTTGGGCATGAGGTCCTGTGCTGCTGGTCTTTGCAGTACTGTTGTGTATTCCTGGACAACTCAGTACGTATGTGCACCACATACACCAGACTAAGGCGTTCCATTAGATGCCTGCACTTGCTGCATACACATTTATTGCGACTACAGAGAGACCAGGACGAAGGCCAGGAAGATGCCTGTGTGGAACAATGGCCTGACATCTTCCAAAAAGGACCAAAACCATTTTGCTTCTTGCACAGAGAAATTCCTTCTCATCTGTAGCTCTGGAAGACAATCTTCTTCATTCTCTCTCTACAATGTTGCCATGAACACGCCCCCCTCCCCCAAGGAAACAAGTCTATAAAAGTCTACTTGCTGTGTAACCTTCACCTGCTGCATTAAAGTCAGATTCGTAACACACTAATAATGAAAATGCAAGCAAACAGTCCCTCCGAGTGTCACTCACCGTGCCAGCACAATCAAACCACAATGCAATTCTTCAGTACTGGAAGATGGGTAGTTCTATGGTTTGCTTTGATATTTGAAGTTCCCCATAAGGGTAACTTAACCAATCTTACAATGCCAGAGCTAAAGGATGTACAAAAGAAAACACAAACCTGTGAGAATAAAGTGGCATAAGGCCTTTTCATATTTGCAAACCACCATACACTGAAGTGTCTTGTTGCAATGAAACACCAAAAGGAAAAAATGCACAACTCCAGCCTGAAAGAAAAATCCGAAACTGGACTGAGCACCATTCACTTGTGCAACCCAACATAAAATGGAGGGTCTGGATAGACAAAGTCATGGTGCAGATGTTACTGCTAGAAAGCGGCATTAGAGGTGAAGAAATGTTCCAGCTAATGCTTTTTATTTATTTTAGTCCCTGCGTAACCATGAGACTATATGTCACCAACTCAAATCCCTGAATTATATTTTCATCAATACCTATCCTCTATTAAGGATCTCTCTGTTCCATTTTTCCAACATTGGACGTAAAAAAACCCCAGTTAACTTGAAGGAGTCATGGAATATACCTGTGTCAGCTGAGGCCCGAGACCTGCACTGGAAATAGAGCAATGAAATGCTACCCTGGTCACCACCCCAGCTGGACAAGGTGTGTAGCTGGCTGGCTGGCTGAAAATCATTCAGCTCTGTGCAAGGCACCAACCTGGCAGACAGAGGCCTGAGAAGGTGACGTACCATACAGAAATCAAGCAAAAGTGGACAGGATGGCTTTGATGGAGGCATGACTCCAGACAGGGCAGATTTTTCTCTCCCCAAGGAAAAAAATTACAGCCTGCTGGTATAAATGCACCGTACTGACTGTGGGGTAAATTTTGCTTAGAAAGCATGAATCAGAGGGAAGTTGACATTTCACCTAAAGAAACAATACCGAGGCTGAGAAAAATAAAAGTTCATCTTGAGGAGAACCTTGCCAGCCAACAACGGGAACAAAAATTATCACCTTTAGGTAGATATAAAACTAGATGTACCTGGTACAAAACCAAAAGCTTCAAAGGCCTCAAACACATTAAGACAAAAATCTTTCGCAGTCATCTACATTCTCCCATACATGTGGCTTGCGGATTATTTTTAAAAACATTTGGGCAGGTTCTCCCAACCACAACAGCAAGACTTCTGCTTAAGAGTATAAAAACCTGAACTATGCTGCAAATTCACCACCTCTGCTAAATTCTCTCCAATAAACTTGCAACCCTGTTCTCGACAAAGCCAAGTTTAGTCAACTTCCACAACAAACAGGCTGAGCCATCATTGTACAGAAAAAAAATTCTGCAAATGGAACAGAGAATGGAGATAAAGTAGCAAATTTCAGGAGCAGGGAAGGAAAAACTATTTCAAACACCAAACAGAATCCCAAACCTTTCTTAAAGAATACAAATTAATTTTGTGAGAGAGAAGTTTATAATTTCAGCTGCTGCTGCTGCTGAAGTAGGAGGAAGGAACTGCGGGAAACCAGGCAAATAATGCCTGGCTCAGCTGTTCAGGGTAGCAGCTGTCCTGAAATCCTCATTGGAGGGAACAAGACAGGAGGTCATGGAAGTCATGATTATTTGGAATGAAGAGGGGAAACAATAGGTTGGGGCCCTCAGTCTTCTTGCCTTTCTCATGTCTTTTGTTCGCTGTTGCCTTCCCAGAATAGCTGGCTAGCTGTATTCTAGGCAGATCTGGGTCTGGTTTTGTAGAAGCCTTTTCTCCCCTGCAGCTTCATAATTTGGGGGGAAAAAAAAAAAAAAAAAGAAAAAAAAAAAAGGTGACACCTCCCCTTCCCCCGTATTTATGTGTCTGACTGCATGCACCCCTTCCAATTACCTCCTGTTGAGCAAGGAGGCAGTTGGAGGCTTTATGTTCTTCAACAAGGGGTAGTGTAACTCAGCTCAAAACAGAGACAGCTCCTTGAAATTTAGTCTTCTCAGATCCCTCTCCTCTGTTGAGCCTCCCTCCTAGGGCAAAGCTAATGCCATGCTGCAGGAGGCATGACAACTAACAAACCTGTCAAAATCACTGCCTTGCCTGCAGGCAGAAATGCTGCTGTTGCTCTAGTCGTCACTAAGAAACTTTACAAAGAGGGGAAAAGATTACTGGAGACACTCGTTCTGCTTGTGTACAGTATAACAGAGCCTGCAGCATCTCGAGGGCTAACAGGGCTCATTAACAGTTCACAAAGTTTAGTGAATAGAAATGGCGAAAAATTGGTTAAGATTTTGGACACCATGGTAAAACATGGTTCTTGTCCTGCCTCTCACACTGCAGACTTGCATGACCTTGGGCAAGTCACTTCACCCTGATCAAACTCATGCTTATGTCACCCAGGAATGCTGTGAAGCTGATTACTTTGCAGAAGAGCTTTAAAATGGCAATCCTTACATAATGGTATAGTCTAACTGTTCTGGCTTAGTAGAGCTGAAGTGAGAGTGTAAACAAGGTCTTAACTGCAAAACACTGCTTCCTTAGAATTTCAGATAAAGACAGAGGCAGAAAAGACTGACTTTTCTTGCAGAATTGTTATAACCAAGACTCGCATATCTTGACTCCTACTTCATGTGAATTTGGACAGAAAATAGTCTTAATTTTCGCTCTAGGATGAAACTGTTGTAGTCCTGCTGACTCAAAATATCACGTGAAACAATGTAAAAAAGTGTAGTAACTTTAATTTAGGATCAGCAGTCAATGGTAGACATTCCTTGCCTATTACTAGTAAGGATGAACAAAGCCTGCTGAAAGCTAGACTGCAAGTAATATTAGAGTAAATCTAAGATGAGAGAAAAAACATTTTTCATTTTAAATAAGTGGGGTTCCCCCCCCCCCCCTTTTTTTTTCTCCATACAGCTTGAATAATGATCCACATATTAAGGACTTTTGTTGGGTGCCATCAGAATTGTTTAATGGGATATTTTTTGTGTTATAATCTTGGTAAAGAGACCCATGTATGGATTTGAATAACAATCTTGAAAGAAGATTGAGTGCAGTAAAGAAGGCAGGCAGATTGAAAAAATATTAAATCTTTGTTTGATCCCTAACTCCTAGGCAAAGAACGGTAACTCCTCCCTTTTCTCCATCCTACACGTACCCGATTCCTGACACCATATTAAGAGGCAGAAGGCACAAGAATAAAAACCCAACAAAATCTAGAAGGTTTCACTTTATGTTTGGGACAGATTTAATGTGTTTGCAGAGGAGATGAAACCACAGTACAGTTAGGTGATTTTCATTTTGGATATCCACCATCAGTAGACTCGAAACATCCTGTTGTAAAGCAATGCTATGTGATTTACAACATCCCCATACTATTTGTGAGCGCTAAAGCTTTTATTTTTTTCTAATGGTATTTGGCTTGGCTTCATTTTCTGAACTGCTGTTGCTCTCAGGTTCAACAGGAGACATGTTTCTCTAAGCTGATTTCTCTGTGGCTGAGGATTTAATCAGATCAAAGTAGCGATTAAAACATGGACTATAACCACAATCCTTAAAGGGATAGCTGCAACATTAAGCCCTGCCCCCTTCCCCTTTAAAAGCGCAAGTGAAGCAATATCTATCTCTGGCAAATGTACACTTTTAAAATATCTTGAAATTTGCTACCTTGTGCATCACCTTTCCTCTAGACAGGGTGCAAAGCTATTGGTAAGTACCAAGCAACTAAGATATGCAAATGAATTAAGGGCTGCACTTAATGTGAATGCATTAACACCATCAAGACATCCTTGAAGGTGGGTTTTCTGACACTCGCTTTACTCCAACACATACATTGTAAATTTCCAGCACAGCTACCTCAGACCCTGTCAGTGCTCTTGACATTCTTTCCTACAGTTTTCCACTTGCTGCTTTGTAGGTCTGTGGATCTTTTCATCCGTCCAAAGACAGCACGATAGCATGTTTAGAATGGTGAGAAAAAGGAGTATAAAGAATGTAAATGGAGCAGCATTTGCACAGCTCTACACAGAGTAAACCAAACATTAAGGCCAAAAATGCTTTTTTAGTGACGATTAATTTCAGAAATTAGGCCTAATTTTACAGCAGCTTCAATCATGACCTGTATGAAAAGCCAACAAGCTGTGCCATCACATGCATGAGCCCTGTTTCCATCTTCATACCGCACAACAAAAGCAGGCCAAGTGACTCACTCCAGTGAATGCCAGAGCTAAAGATGAAGCCTGCCGGATTCTGGCTCCTGATCTCCTGATTCTCTGAACACGAGAAATCACTGGCAGTTTTGATGGGTATTATTTTCAAAGATGTAGTACAAGAACAGCTTCTCCTGAAGTTCGTGGAAGCTCTACATCAGGAGTACCAAAGGGTATTTTCAGTTAATGAAAGCTCATGTTCCATTGGAAGTCAGTATTTATTTGGTAAGCCCACTTGGCAGTTTAGTCCTCTCTTCACTTCCATCACTGTGACACCTTTGAGATACCAACTCCTTGGTATGTGGGATAACATCTTCTTCCAAGCTATTCTTGACACTCTACTCCTACTCCTCTTCTATGCGTTTAACCATTTTAAAGCTGATTTGGGTCATGACTAATAGGATTAGATACTAAAATCATGTGCTGTTAGCAGTAATTATTGTAGAGCTAACGAGACCCATGTGAATGCAAGTCAGAGTAGCTTTCAGATGGGTGGGAAAGCATTCATGTTAATGTGTTCCTTCTTCCCCTTTTTAATTATAATTAATACTAAATCTGGACAAAAATCCCATGAAAACCCCAAAACCTCAACGTCACTTTTCTTATAGTCAATTCCTTTTGTTTGCATTATCACTCTAAAACCAAAATTCCTAACATGGGGTGATGAAGTGGTCTTCAAAGCACTGCTAGGAGGGAGTTGGGACACTGAATAAATAAATAAATAGGTCTGTGACCTAGGGTTTGTGCAAAATTCACTGGTTCTAGCTACTTGCATCTCACTGTAGCTAATGTGAAGGGCACATGCTCTTCTCATGAATACTTCCAATAACTGTTTCTTGTTTTCACAGGAAAAATATTAAAACAGAAGAACACCCCCCTCCTCCCCCTTCTGACATTTGGAGAATGAACTGTTTATCTGCTTTAGGGAAAGAGTAATTGTTACAAAGGCCTGAAGGTCAGGATTAACGTATTTTATTCCTGGCTCCGCTACTGATGTTATTTGAATGGCTTTAGGTAAATCAAATAACGCGCATGTTTCATTAAACTATGTTAGTGTAAACAGTATCAGAATTTCTACAGGAGTTTGCGATTTTCAAATAAAAGGCACTACAGAAATGAGACTAATGTTTTCATAGAAAACAAAACCCGAAGAATCTAATTTTCCTAATTCTTTAATAGGGTTAAGCACCATTAATTCCAGCTGGGAAACAATTCAAGATGGAGCTCATGAGTTTTGTCTTCTACATGTTGAACATTGGAGGTTGCAGAGAAGGGTTTGAAAACTCAAATAGTTGCAGAAAACTATTGCAGGATATAGTTGTGGAAACGCCCAACAACTCCACACATCTCAGTTTATCCTTCCGAAGAAGAGTATGCAGTTCAGTTACAAATAAGACTGAAGTTAGCCTACATTAATGTTCTCCAAAACTGGACATTCCACAAGAGTTGCTCTTTTTTTGCTCCTTTTCCTGACATGTCACCATCAGATGCTGTACCAAACCTATCCGTAGCCTGATCCAATATGACATCTTTTTTTTCACTGTGTTCTCAGACAGTAAATTTATGTGCCAAGTTCTAACCTAAGTACCTATATGCGGCATATGGCCATTTAAAATTGGGTTCACCATAGATGAGATATCATCTGCTTTTAGATGTTTACAACCGAGTTGTCTACATTTGAGATAGCTGTCTAGATTCCCCTGCAGTCAACAGAAAGGCACTTTTAGACTGCAATTTGTCCTAAAGTAGGTGCTGTAAAACATACCAAATAATCTATCAGTTGGCACAGACTTAGACGCCTGCACTGTAGGTAACCAGTAAGTTTATACAGTTTCAGGGACAAGACTTCCACAGAGAGAAATAAGTGTCTAAATACCCTCAAAAACTTGCTTGCATACCTCTACAAGACTGGTCACTGTTTAAAGGGGCCATGTTTAAGAATCTTTTCTCCCAGCTCACTTACGTCAGCTGACCAAGACTTGTTAACATCTTTAACAACACTTCTATGCCTCACGCATAACTCAGATTTATTTTTGTGGTGTTTTCTCCTCCACATGAAACAATAAGGCTAGAGAACTATCTTAATGAATGGCTCTCTTTTAATTACATTTTTCAGTAGGATAAAAAGAATTTTCTGGTTCAGAATGGCAAAGGAACTGATGCATGTTTCTCCTAATATACAGAAACCCCTCGGGACAGTAAGCCGACAGTGAAAGGCAACTCCTTCCTGGGGGCAAAGATGTTTTACCTGTAAACGCCTGAAACTGCACCCAAAATGCAGATCATGAATAAACTAAGTCATCCTTGTGTAAAAGTGGTTTAGCCATTATACACAAATTACACATTTCTGAAGGTTTTTACCACTGTAACTGCAGGCCTGAATCATTTTTTCCTGCTGTAGCTGTGATTTTACCCATTCTGATGGGTTTATTTACAGCATTATTAAGAAGAGGTTACAATTCTGCAGAAATCATGAACAGTCTGACTAACATCACCTTTGTACACACAGTCCTAGCAGGACACTGTGCAACTGAGCTACACATACTCACTCCCTTGTTTTCTTTTTCCCTAGAAAGGATTCTACAAATTCGTCTGCGGCAGAGAAAGAGGACACAACTATCTTCTATTAAGTCACAGCGCTTCTAATGTAGTGCTGAGGTTGCAGTTTTTCTCCGTCCTCTACTTCCACCTTCTCTTATGTCAGATAACATTAAAGTAACAATCAATTTTTCTGTCTGGCCCTTTCCCGCACAGTGGAAGCACCACCCCTCTTCTATCCCCTCCACCCATCCCGGATCTTCTAGAGACTATGGAAAACTTGGCTTACAGCCCGTGGTTCATCAATAAGCCAGCGACATGGCTGGTGGAATAACCTGGCAGCAGTTTTGTCTTTTTTCTTCTTTTTTTTGGCTTGTATTCAAGCCTCATGCCTAGTAAGTATGATTACTACAAAGATTAAAATTTGCCGAGGTGCAAAATAAAAATAGTGGAAGCACAACCTGGGCAAGGACATAGCTGTCTTACCAGCCAAGGTTGCGACTGAGCAAAATTAACCCCTTCTTACCATTCTGGCACCATACTTGATTTTTAATAAAAATGCTTCAAATGATCAAACAGGCACTGCACAGAACTGTCAGTTGAGTATTCCAGCCCAAGTACAATATCAGCTATACACTACCGAATTCTAATGTTCATTACAAGTTTGAGCAAAATCCAGTTTTTACATCTCCAAGCATGTGGAGATGAATCTTTTTTGTTTAAGGAATAATACTTTTGTTGCACTTTTGCTTAACCACAGGTATGCCAGGTTCTTAGGCAGAAATATTTGATCAGTATTTAAACATCCACCTCTCTGAACCTGTGTCTTGACTTGACTCTTGTGTGAACTGTAAAGTTTCGATTCCACCCTCAATTTATGCGAGATTCCAACAAGAAAGTTCCACAGCACTAGCACTACCCAGGCATAGCAAAGTTACGGGGAGTTTCAATCGTGAGCTGTCCCACCACCCTGCTTGCTCAGAAAGGACATCATTAGTGTCAGGTATATAGGAAGAATCAGTGCAACTGAGAAAGGGGTTGCATCTAGAAGACTAGGTCTCCAAAAGTTGTGCTTGCAGTGTTTTCCAGTATTGTAAACACTGAATGTACAGCAAGAAGAAGAAAAATACAAAAGATCACCTGGAATGACGCACACGTTCCCACTGGGTCCGTGTGAAACCCAGGAGGTATGGCAGGTACAGTCTAGGTGACCATAATAGCTAGAACAAATATGCACAAAAGGTCCCGACTGTGCAAAATACACTGAAGCAGCACAGGTAAAATTGTTGCACGAAGAATACAGAAATCCCTGGAATCCAGTAACAACCAAAACTCTTTAATGCAAACTACCGTGCCCAACACACCTTGGTTTCCCCTGAAGATGGTTGAAGTGTTACTTTGCGCAGTTTACATACCTTGTGTCTATCGATACTAACTCATAGAAACGCACCACTTTTCCAAATATGCTGTAAATCTGTAATTTTAAACAAAAGCTATTCAATGTCTAGATTGGGTAGGAATTTTTGTAAAGAAAATAAAAAAGAAATGTAATTAATTGAAATTTTCACTGTTACCACTGCACTGACAAAAATATGTTTACTACGTGCTTAGGGAAAACAAGGAATCCCATTTTCAACCTCGACTTTTCACTCACAATAACAAACACATTTCCATGGCCACACATTCTCTATCCATCGCTTACCTACAGACAGGTACCCAGAATAGATCTGCTCTGCCTGAATTATTTCATCAACGCTGACAGCCTTGTGCCTTAATACCGTTAACAGTCAATTTTGAAAGAGACTACTGGGCTCAACAGGATTATTTCCCACTACCAAAATGGATTTTAGATCAGAGGAAACGCACTAGACTCCCTGCTCTATAAACTAAAAGCCACTCTATCTATAAAACAAATGCTCCAGTAGCACAAATGCCTTGCAAAATACCCTCAGCTACTCTTCTCAGAGCAAAAGTGGAAATCAATTTCCAGGGCTCATTTGGTCTTGCTCTCTCTCCTAAGCCTGCTCACAAGGCACTGTATGCATACCCAGAAGAGAGGGAAACCCGGTGTCTCCAAGCTTTCCTGATGGATCAAAGCTGATTATTTTAGCTTTTGCCAGAAGCTCACAGGATTTTAGGGGACAAGCGCAGCAGTGCAGGTGCCTGTGAAAATAAAGAGAAACCACGAAGTCTCCTGGGAGGATGGACTGAGAGGAGGAGGGGAATTATTGTGGTTTAGAAAAGGGAAGGGGTTGGTCGAGAGAAATGCTATAAAAGCACCATGACGACAGAACCGGGTGATGGAAAGGTCAGTCCCTTTCAATAACGCTCTTTTTTTTCTTGTCCAAATGAAACACTTGGCCACGTCCATCGCCAGAGTTCAGTTGGAGGTAAATGACTAGACAAGGGGGCCATAAACTGTCTAAGAGATGCGATGCTGTCCTGCGATGGGTGGGCCTGCCCTTCCAGTCCTTTTCCCCATTCTTCTACCAAGGCAATTTCCACAGCAAAAGACTCCAAAACTGCACCAGACCAACGGTGCTCTCGTGCACCTCGCAAGCACAGAGTTGGACTCTACCTCCTATTTACCTCAACCAAACATCTTCTGATGCCTAGAACCCACCATGGTGGATTGCAGGAGTGAAAAAGAAGGTATTTTCAATAATGAAATAGTGATTAATCCTGATCGGCATGCAGCCCTTAGAATTACTTTTCAGCTGCTAGTGGTAGGTGGTCAAATTATACCTTTCCATCACATTTCCCACTATACTGCACATCTCCTCAGTACATTTTCCCATGAAACACTGTAAGGATTCAAAACAATTAAATCTAACCACTGAGTAATTTCCACTCCTTTTTTTCCCCCTAATATGAAATCATTCTTCCTAGTGCTTTAGGAAAATAAATGTAAGCTCTAGAGCTCCAACTCAGTATTCATGTACAAAAGTGGTGCATTATAACAAGAGATGCAACACAAAGATTTATTGTTCCACAATAGTGGGTGCTACAGCCAGTTGAACAGTCATTTAAAGTTTTCACCTATGTATGACAGGTGGAAAAGCTTTCAGGGAAGGAAAAAAGAAAAGAATTCTTGTACAGCGAATGTTTTTGCTATTACACAAATAAGGACATTTTCTGCCTATCACAACCTTCCTTCAGACTGGGAGTTTTTCTCTTTGTTATTTATTCACTGACAACTGATCCTTCTAATTTATTTCTTAGCACAGCAGTGTGGTACATAAACAAATATACAAGTAGTTGAGCTCCTCTATAGCCACAGACATGTATTCCTTTAAAGCCAGAGTAAAATTTGGGTAGCTTTCCATTCAGTGACACAGCTTTCCCTTCACCACTAAAGGGCGAGCTACCATGTATTTCCAGAAGCTAAAAGTCTTTTACCAAAGCAGCTGGTGTATGGCAAGTTCAAATCCCAGCTTACCTGCAGCAATGTGTTTGTGTGCCTGTTATTCCTTCAGTAGATCTGCTGACTGGATCTGCTGACTGATTTTACATACCAGTCTTCATTTCTAAATCCCTCTAACGCAACGCAAAGAGTTTGTTTGCTTTAAAAAACATGGGAGGGGGCAGAACAATGTGATCATTTCTTAATTCCACTAAATTGTTTTCTATTTTATTTATCATTTGTTGTTTTTAATGCTGTCCCCTTCACACACTTCTTTGGAATAATAAAATGGAGGAGTTTGTTCCGTTCCAAGTTAAATATTAATATGCATGACCTGAGAATCTAAAAAGAATATGCAAAAAGTCATTTTTTTCCCAAGATCCTAAAACTTCAGCTCTAGCAAATTCTCCATCATACTTTTCCCTAGCAATATCAGTTCTCTTTCCACAGTCACTAACAAAATCTGGCATTTCATCTAGATGACTGGGCTGAGCTAGAGTAGTGGAGGGAACTAAAGGGATGCTTGGTTCAGGACTCTGCTGTCATTAAGGATCAATAATAGAAAAAGATTTAACTTTTGCATCAAGAACTAGAGGAAACACTAAACAAAAATGAAACACAGGGTGTTGTGGTTATTTTGCTTAGAAAATGTATTTCCTAGGAATCCAAGTAAATCAAAAAGGAATGTTTTGTATGAATCTTAAGTTGTATGGCTATGTTTACAGTTCCTTAGTTTACAACCTGTTATTCAGCTCTTCTGAGTTTTGCCATTAAAAAGGCTTTACGAAATGGCTGACAGTTTTGCATTCCTTTATTTTTCATACGCTATCAGAGAGTGCATTTTCATGCATATTTTTCATCAATACAATTTTATAATCCAGTCTACAACCTCTGCAGAAGGAGCAGCGAGACTCTAGAAATATTTAAAGAACAGCATTAAAATGGGATGTTTGGATGTGCCAAGCAGAAAAAAAGGAGAAAAAAAAGCAGGGAATGAGCAGAACACTGCAGGCAGTAATTATAACAATACCTTGCTGCCTTTCTAAGTGTTTCAGAGCATGACTCATTAGATCCTAACAATGCCTGTAAGATAGGAAGTGTCATTATCACTATTTAATAAGTGGGGGAAACTGAGGTAGAAAAATGGGAAAGTACTTGTCCAAGGTCACATACCAAACTAGTACCAGAACAAACAGCATCGTATCTCCTAACCCCCAGCCTTGTACCTTCCTGAAGCGGTTACCCTTTCGTCGACAAATTGCTAATGTTGAATAACTTGATGATACCTTTTTAGTAGCATCCACTCTGTTACGACTTCGTGAAGAGATCACCAGAATGGAAAAGAATTTGAGCTGTTAAATTACATAAGTGTGTAGTCACCACCTAGCAATGGAGAAAAAAAGGCTGGATATTTTCAGTTACAACTAGATTTTCTAACCAGATGGCCAGAAGAACTGACGTCACTCACATTCCAAATTATAGAGCTGCTTGAAAGCTGCTCCAGCATTAAGGATGCAACCAGGCCTGCATTCTAAGTCATTTTTCCAAACCTCATTCTGCAAAGATATCAGGAGGGTTTTTGCCGTCATTTTTGCTGTGCTGTTGAAAATCTGCTTCTTCTAGGACACACCTGTCCCAAACTCCCTCAGGGATGTTCACATCTCTTTTTCCTGGAATGAGGTCCTAGTTCAGGCTTAGCATTGAACACAAGCTTCAGAATACGGCTTAAACAGTATCCTCGGAAATCCTTAACTTTGGAAGTTTTCTAACCTCATAGAAATAATTGTCCACTAACATTGACTGCTCATATTTATATCACCTGATCAGCTAGCGTTGCACTGCAGAAGAAAACCCAGAAACCACACATGAATCCAGGTGGTGCAGCAAGACAATGGGAAAAAGGAAGAAAGTGGAAACCTACCTGTTCTGAAGTTTTACATCTCAGCTTCAACACAGAATTACCTGAAATTTTTCAGGTTTGCTGTACTTTTTGCTGCTTTTTTTTTTTCTCTCTCTCTCATTTCTTTATAAATTTAAGAGCAAAAAGTCAGTAAGAAGCCAGCAGGAGCTTTGCAGCACAGGGAATGCTGGATCAGATTCAAATGTAAGAACCCTCTCCATCCCAGCTAAGTAAAATGTCTGAACAAGTTCCAAAAAACCATCAATCACTGGCTGGACATTTTCCCACCTTCAATGAAATGAAATACATAAGGGGCCTGCAAAACATTTTTAAACCAAGCCATTTCAGAGTTATGGGAGACCAACAGAGAAATCCAGAGAGATCTGAAATCACAGTATGTTGTGTTTTATACTACAGCACCTTAAGAATCAGAAAAGTAACACTATGTATTTTAAAATGCTATTCCTCCTGAGATCTGATATTACTATACTTCAGGACAGCTGGCCACATTTTCATGGAATGCTAATACTGACAGGTTGTAGAGTATATACAGATGCACCACATCCAACTGTGACAGGACTAACATTTCTGTCTTAAGAAGCTATTCACCAGAGTAAGAGGACAACTTCTGGGTAGTACACAATCATAGCTGAAGTCTGTACTATCAACAGGGCTTAAAAATGAGAGCAGAGTGATGCACTGGGTGACATTACCATTACTTTTCTGTTCATTGCAGTAACATTTTAAGACCACCCATCAGGAGTCTGTAATTAACACATATTTGCAAAATGTTCTGAGATCCATAGATAGAATTGCAAAGCACTATCGCTATTTACACACACAGAAAAAAGAGCAACGGGAAAGAGCTCTTTCCACTGGCTATTATCTTTAAAGACACAGCAGAGGAATGTCAGTAAAAGTAATCTGTTGCAAAATACACAATTTTGAAGGTGGTAAAGGAGAAGGAGTAACAAGAAGAAAATAAGTTCTAGTATTTCTGGCAAGAGGTATGTTTCTTTAAATCACCCCCTTGTGCAAAATAAGCCCAGTATTAGTTGTGTCTGGAAGCTGGTACATGAAAGTCCGCCAAGTTTCCATGCAAAATAAAACCTTTTATTTGTTCAAATTTCTCTCTCTCCTTCACCCCACCCCACCCCCCATGCAAAAGATTCACGGTTTGGCGTGGAATGATGATTTATACATTACAGTTTAATTACGATGAAGTAGGCTAAGGAGGCATCAAAACTGGGGCGGGGGGGGAGGGGAAGGAAAGAAGGGAGAGAACATTAGGTAAAGTAAGAAAAGAGAAGGGAACTCAAGGAACTTTTGGAAAGCTGAGAAAAGGGTAGGACATGCTACTGCTCACAGTTTTACAAGAAAAGCGAAATAAAACAGAATAGGGAATGAAAAATTTCAAAGAGGTATAATACTACCCCTCAGTCAGAGACATCAAAATGCATCCAAAGCCTTGCTCACCCTACAGGTTACTGAATATTTGACAGGGAGAAATCCCATTCAGTTCATTTGGGAGCATGTGCATCCCCTAGGGAAGCAGCTGTGCTAACTTCATGACCAAACCACAGTTTGCAAATGTAACTTACCTGCTGTGGGAGACTAAACCCCAGTTATAATACTCCATCATTTCCTCTTCCATAGTAAGTGTGTGCTGTAAAAGGCCACTGAAATGAAAGGCTTGTTCCTCAACTATAAAAGTTTTGATCTAACCATGCAAAAAGAGATTAAGAAACACTCGGTAATAGTCACTGTAGTCATTATGGCACTGAATGTTCTTCTCAACATGGATACTATATGACATAACTGCCACTACACCAATCACCCAGGGCACAGAGACTGTGCGGGGTGGTTGATTTCTTCCTCCAACAAACTCCTGCAAAGATTCCCCTCCACAGATCTACTGCTTAGCTGCCAGTTTTTAACTATTTCATTTTCCAAAATGTTAAGTATCAGAAACCACAGACAGCATACACAGAAACTTCTCAAGAAGGTGCTATGGCTCTGGCGTATTCCATTGAAGTGTTGTCTTGCCCACTTCACCCCCAGAAAAGAACAAAGAATACAGCAGTAAAGAGGCAATCTCACATTTTACAGGTTGTGTTCAAAATGGTTTAGTGCTTTTGTTCAAATGGAGTTTTACCTAAAAACCAGATCAATTCATGTAACAGTCCATGTAATGAGAAAAGCTAATAGCAGCTGTCAGTTCACAAGTTCTACAGGTGACAGGGGGTGGGGGGCTGTGTCACTGAAGCACTAGAAAAGCATCGCTTACACTATTATTATTGGCTACTATTCTTGCACAGAATCATGTACACACACTTCCATTATTCATTACCCAAGTCCCGTGCCACGTGACTTAGAATATTTGGCTATAATAATGCTTCATGAGGGCCCTAGTCTTGAAAAGGTCAAGTCTCATTACTGATCGCTCTTAGTGCTCACTGCTTACATTGGCTCCGAGCGCCCCAAGTCCCAACAGTAAATATGTAGTATACACCTCTCCTTGTGCTCCAGTAATCAGACCTAACTGCAACCTGCAGAACCATCAATCACTACCACCGCATTACCAAGAATATTTGGTCTAAGTACTTGTCAGAAGTAAAACACAAAACAAGGTAATGCATTTACACTGAAAATAAGTAGGAAAACATGTAAGCAACTGACCAGCTTTGTGGTGGAAAGCACACACAACATACAGTTCTGCAATCTTCCCAAAAGCTCCCAAAGTCCCACAGCTGACTGTAGAAAAATTCAGTGAAGTGACAAACCAATCCACTAACTTAATATATTTCAAATGTTACTTAATAAATGGCCTGTATCAGGTAGTCTGCAGTCTTTCCAATTATTATTCTTGGTAATAAGAAAAACTAATACTTTTACTGAATAAAGTCATACAATTTCAAGACTGTACTCCTAAAAAAAAAAAAAGTACATTTTGCTCACCTCTGCCCCATCTCCACCAATGCAACTGTGTGTACACTACTGACACCAATACTCCACGGCAAAAACACTAGCCTTCTTTATAAACACAAGATGCCACACACACACATCTAAATTTACTAGTTGTGTTAAAAAGCAATACTTCAATCACTTTATAAATACCTTCCATCAGTGAAAACCAGCTATTAATTGCAAACCTAATGTATTGTAGCCTGAGACACTTATATAAACTCAGGAACTCTCCAAGGAACATACTGGGATTAAATAATAGTCTTATAGTCATTAAAGGCTCTTTGCTTCTCCACGCATTGGGTTTTCTTGTACTAACTGGTATTTTATTACACATCAGTTGTCCTAGATCATTGATTATCTATCGTGATCAAGGGAGGTGGAAAAAGGTTGTTTGACTACAGCTATTAAAAATCCATAGGATTTGTTAAAAAGGGAATAATTACTCCATTGCTTTTTTAGATTCTCTTCACTCTCCCTTCCTTGGTTATAAGAAAGCCCATTTTTGTCAGGGACCACAGGCACAAGGCAGGATCTCCTCCAGCTTCACTGACTGAGGCGAGGCCAAACTGAGTTCCCCAAGAACAACCACCCCACTCCCACTAAGTTGGCTGCTTTGCCAGCCTTGGGAGCTATCTTTACTTACAATCAATATGCTAATTATGAAACAAAAAACATACTACTAGTAGTGTAAGTATGATTTCAAAAAAAACCAAATCACAATAAGCCCCACCTCTTTTATTACCAGGCAATACAAACTCAACTGAGAAACTGCAGCTGATGCACTTGAAAGGATCTCCGTGACACACAGCAGGGACGAAGTCAAGGCTAGAACAAAAACTGGGGCTACCTGGACTGGGTGGCCTGATACATAACTTTCGCAAGTGCTTTTCCAGCAAAGCCATACATAGATTCTAGATGCTAAACTAATTTCCCATGTGTACTATGGATAAAGGGTTCAAGAACAATACAAAAGTCAAATATTTACCTCTGTTCTGTGTAAGCACAAGTTCTCGGTATTTGCATTGTATACAGAATTTACTTATTAGCATGAAAACAGACTAAATTATGTGGAAAATAAATTCAGAGTAGGCAAAATGTTCTATGAATCCTGTTTGCAGAGAGTTAACGCAATATAAATTCATCAAGCAATAGGAAAAATCATCCTGTGACAGTCTTGAAGAAAGGACTTCACAGCTTTCCTATGCAAGATCTGCCACCCTGAACTTTGAAACCCATGTTTTAAGTGCTCAGTAAAATGCCTGAGTTCCTCCATTATTTGCACCATAGTTTATTTATTCAATGACAAAGACAATCATAGCTTGGCAAAGCATGCTCAGTTCGTTATTTTGCCAAATTTGGGCTTTATTTAAGAAAATCAGGCCCAGAAGACATAATAATGTAAGAATTGACTACAGGCATCTTAGTCTCCAGAAAAGGGAAATTATTCGCTGTGAGCAGAATAATAGCACTTTCTTACCCACAGATCTCAAGCCATTACACTAACAGGTAATTATTATCATCACTACCATTTTACACATGTGGCATGTAGATGGGGGAAGCAACCTGCCACGTGGCAGAGCCAGGAATAGAAGAACAGTACTTGCAACCAAGCTTGGTAATATCATCTTCAAGGTTTTAACAAACACACAACCCATTCCTCTCTAAATCATGTGCGGTCTGTGGAGTTGAGTCAAGTCCTTGAAACAGTGAATTTTCCAGACATACAGACAAAATAAACAGCCTTACAACCCAAACATCCAGCACAATTAGACTAAATTGTTGATCATTCCAACAGCCTGAAAAGAATAGATGATGAAGAAACATCTGTGTAAATTAAAAGGATACTTACAGCCAGAGGAGCCTTACTTGAGATTTCAGGATGCACTATAAACACTCAAAGCAGTACTCCTATAGTTTGTGCTAACTTCGAGACAGCTGTTACGCATTTATATTTTGTCAATATAGTTTACCCTTGCTAGTCAGACTTACAGTAAGGTAGCAAATGCTTTTAGTATAAACAATCTTTTTGAGAAGCAAATGTTTTTGCCCAAAGTCAATGTGAACAAGCTGGAATGATGGAATGCACAGATAACACGGGAAGTGAAAGAGGGCAAAGTAGGTATTATTATTTTTACTACATAGCTGAGGTGCTTTGGAATTCATCTTTAAAACAAACAGCACTGAAAATTCAAACTCCAAAAACTCTTATTCTCCCATCAGTTCTGTTCTTTCCCAGATATGAATAACTTTATTTCACAAAGTGTCTATTATAGAAAACATTAGGGATACAATCATCCAATCATCCAAACACATCCATCCAATCCAGCCAAAGTGGAAGAATCTCTGCAGAAGAATACAGACCGGTATGTGCACACAGATGTTGCATGGACGTGCCATTTGCATGCAAGAGCGTTCTTTTGATGGAATTTTCCTGCTTGAGTTTATCCACGAAACCTCTATATTCTTCTGTTTAGAACACTCTTCTGCTCTCATACCTAATATGATTTCAGGTAAACTGAAAGACTGTACTGGGTGAAGGGAGTTGATATGGTTTACATATATATATACACACACACACAAAAATATATATGTATTTAGTATTGTGAGCAAACTATCAGGTTGCACAATAGCTATCCTGATTACTGCTACACCTACTCGTTACCTTTGTCCTCTTCTGAAAAGTCTCATTCATTTGCTTCATTTTCTGCTAAATTAGATTTCAAGAATTAAGGAAGTAAAGGCCTCTGTGCATTTATAGAGCAGTAAACACAGAAGGTCATGATTTTGGTTTCCAGCCTCTACTACAGTATGAATAATAATGAACCTGGTCTTGGTATTACTGTGAAATGGAGCCTATAATCACAGCTTACAATCAGAAAGGGACATACTACTAATAGCACAGAAAGAAAAAAAATGTCAACAAATGAATGCCAAGATGTCGTCAATGGAGCCATTCCAGATTTACAGAACTGTCATAGAAAATAAAATCTGAAACTTGGGGGGAAAAAATTCAGACCATTCACTTGCACAGATTATTCTCCTTCACCACAAATACTCAGAAGTGGGAGAGGATTCAACATAAATTCAATTCTTTCAATTGTCTATCCAACGTCCTAGTTTGACATAAACCTGGAGTAATTCCAAATTGTTGTTGGGAAGAAGGGG
>JAVJGI010000040.1:106374551-106429763 GCA_035590275.1 Ibycter americanus
ATTTAAACTGACTAGCTGAAACTCTTACAAGTAACAAATTAATGCAATAGGAACACATTTCTTCTCTCAGGTCTTTACAGAATGAAGCTTAATCTGGATGAGAAACTGTTTAAACTTAAGCTAAAATTCTGGATATTTTTTTTTTCCCTTTCTGAGGTCAAAACTGTCTATTTAACAAGGTCTCTTTGTTAATTATATATGCACATGCAGTTTACAAACTGAGGCAAGAGAGACATTTTGTGCCATTTTTGATAACAGTTCAGCAAAGCCTTAAAACACCTATTTAGCACTCAATCTATGAGTCAACACTTCAGCAACTCTCTAAACTGCTGGTTTTTTCCTATGGCAACCATCATAATCACTTATATGAAAACATTCTAAAAAAAAGAAAAGGGGGAATGGGATTAAATCTTTGCCAGCTCAGTTTCTTCTATGATAAAATTAAAAGTAAAAAATAATATGTACTAGATGGTGCACAGTTGTCTGCAGATTCTTCTATGGCCATACAGAAATGCATGGAGAGGAAGGAAGATACAGGAGGTTGGAAAAGGGCAAAATATAGCTCAATTTACGTTCTCTATAATCTCTTCTTTTTTCATACCAGTGGTGGCTCAGAATGCTGATGCATGTGTCTTTTGAAAGTTAACATTTAACAGAGATTTCAGGTCTACCGAATTCCAAGAAATAAAAATAAACTCTTGCCCTGCTTTAGCTGCCAGCTGCGGCCAATGTTTACTGAGGGGACTGCTAGGAACCAAGGAGATTTTAGGGTGGATGAGTTCCAGCAGACCAGACTTGCTGGCCTGTGCCCCCTACCACAAACACAATTTCCAAGCAAGCAGCTTGGACTCACTGCTGCTTTTCTCTGCACACGCATGCCTCCTTATCAAACTTTTTCAGCTACACATTATTAGCAGAGTTATTACAAATGATCATATTTACTGTGATCACATACAAGGGTAAGCTGAATAACGTCCCCAGTGTGCTCGGCACTGTTCAGATCCAACAGCTCAGCCCCAAAGACACCACCACTGAAGCACAGTCTTCAGTGTGCAATAGCACAATATCATTATGCTTTCATCTACTCGTCCAGGCCTAGGCTGTTGAAATAAGGAGGATTACAACAGAAATGCCTCACCCTCCAAGACCATGTTGCAATTAAGATATTTGAAACCACCTTTGCTGCAGTCAGTGTCTGAAGTGTCAAAATAAAAGAAGCAAATGTGGTGAAGTTGACTCAAGTGTTCTAGGCTTTGTTCTAAAACCAACTACTATGTGGAGAAAATCCTAATCTGCTAGGCTCTTTTCAATGCTGACCTTTGGTCTGCAGCTAAAATGCTCTTCAGATTTACACTGTTCAAAAATGCCAGGACATCCTACAGGACATGAGGACTTCCAACAGGAATTGTCAGATTCTGAATAAGATACATATGGACAATTCAAAACAACATTAGCAATAATAAAATCCTATGTGAGCTACTCTAGCTTTTTCTTAGTACAAAACCACTTTCCATTGTCAGCCAGACAGATGATGATCCACTGTGTACGTCTGTACCTCATCCTGTACTTTCACCTGTCTTATCCCCAGGAAAAATACCAGCATACAAGATGCAGATGCAACACTGAAAAGAACATTATCTCTATTTAGTACAAATAATAAAAGATACACTGGACTGCCTGAAGTAAGCACACATTTATCTTGAGATTGTCTTTAATGTGCAAGATTCTGATGGGTTGGGTTTTTTTTAAACAATATTTTCTCTGTAAAAACAATATATAAAACACAGCATGCTTTTTGAATATTTCTGAGAATATTATCTACCTGTAAAAGCAATTATACCGAGCCCTAAGGCGCAAATAATTATGCCCACAGAGTACAGAATTTGTTCCTTGATTTGTCTTGATTTCTAATGTAAAATGTGGAAGCAAGAAGGGCCCAAAACTGTGACACACTTTTATCAGCACAGGAAAGTTTACACAACCTAGAACTAATGATTTCTTTTAAAGGCAAAGATACCAAAGTTCTACGATTCAGCATTTCTGAGAGAGGCACCTTTTGGTCTTAAAGAAGAGGGAATATTCCTCAGAATGAGGAACAACTGAGTATTCTACTGTGAGAACCTACACTGATGGAGTATTTACTTCAGCTATATAGGTCCATATATGTCCTTTGACTATTTCTGAAGGCAGTAAAACCAAAACGCAGGGGGGAAGAAACCACAGAAATTCTGTCTGGTTTCTACACAAAACCATAAATTGCTCCCAGCTTCCCTGAAACCCAGTTCCAGGTCTGGTCTGAAAACAAGTTTCCAAATCCCACCAACCTCAAGTTCAAGTTTGAATTATTATACTGACACCTGAAGACCCTAGAATTTCCTTCTAGTCTGAGGTTTGGGACACCACAGAGAGTGAACATCAGCTCTTGTTTAGGACTGCTTCAGTTTCTGTCACAAGTGAAACCAGCATGGGGGTCTCACCTCTAGTTATACAGCAGCCCAAAGCTACAAAATGGAGGATCAAATCTTGCAAGACTGCAGGATTCCCACTGAGTACAGAAAACATGGAAAGGGTTTACAAAAACAAGTTAATATCTATGGCTGGCTGGAATTGCTCTGTCTTAATAAGGCCAGAGATGCAAACAGTTTCGGAAATCATCAAAAACCCAAACCAACTACGAAGTGATGTATTTTAAAATCAACATCTCACAAAAGGATGGACACTAGAGTATTAACCTGACGGCAGATAATTTTTTCTTGATTTGTTTTGGTTCCTTCTGCATCCTGATCAGAACACTTAATGACTCGCCACTTTACAGGAAGCTGCAAGAACTCCCTAGAGTCAAGATCTTAAGAGACATCTTCTATACCAGGCAGATGGAGAGCAAGATGATAAAACCCATTCACTTCCATTAACAGAAAAGTTGCAGGGGCTTTTATCTGATGCCAGACGCTGCTATTGGAACACTGGAAACATATCTACTGCAATGTAACTTACGATGTACATGGAAAGAGAGGGGTAGCAGTTTGAAACTACCCCTGAAAGAGCAGAGCACAGAGCTTGCCGAGATTGATTTAACAATCTAAGAAAGGCAAGGGAGAGTTTGGAACCACTTGCATGAAACACTTGCTCCATTCATCTCTAATTCTGTAGATCACCAAGGGGCTTTGACAGAAATACAACCCAAAACACCTCTGTGATCTACCACGGGTGAACCCTAATCTGTTTACCAGACCACTGGACAAACCAGTTGGGTTCAGCTATCAACTAAATTGGCTTCAGGGTCAGAAACCCCCTGCTGAAAGCACACCTCTGTTGAAGGTACATGTATTTCAGCCTGGCTTTGCAAGTCAAAATCCACCCCATCCAATTCAAAAATGGGGGGAGAGGGGTGAAATCAAGATTTCACCTTCAGAGCACACGAGGATCACATTTCTCCTCCACCCCATACTCCCCTCACCACCCTCCCCCCACTTCCTTCTTCTCCTTTTTTAATACTCTTCCAGGTCTGGCAGCCTGTATGTTTTTTTTTTCCTCCATAGAAACCGACATAACAGCAAGTTTGAGCCAGCCTCCAGCTCCACAAACACAGCCTGGCCCAAGGCAGACTCAAGAGAAACACAGAGACATGGAAAGAAATGTCCAGGATACCCACAGGCTGCCAAGCACATCTGATCCTTCAAGGTATTGTTCTCAACTGCTCGGGATAAAGGCAACAGTCCCATCCATCTAGTACCGATAGGCTTATCCAGGAAAGCAACAGATGTTGTGCCCTCTGCTCCACAGCACAGATACAATTTTGCAGCAACAAAAGTTTTGCTAACTTCTTGCTTTTTATCTGCCTGCTTTTTTTTGTCTCCAGCAGTTAGCAGGGGAACGAACGCTTACAAAAGGAGAGGGACCAGGCATCCCCACGCGAACTGTACCGGGCTCAGAGGGTTTTCTAGAACACTAACCAGACAGCATAATCCTAAAACCTTTGAAAAAACCAAACAGCTCATTCACATTTCTTTGCAAATAGTATTTGCACAAAAAATGGACCTACATACATTCTGCTTCCTATTAAAAAGACACCTGTGACACGGGATAAATACAAAGACAACTCTCAAAAAGGTTATGCTGGTTTCCAAAGAGAAAGAAAACTAGTGGCAATGGAGACCAGCAAAGATGTCCAGTGTAAAGCTGGTCTAAAAGAAGTTACATTCCTTCACCCAAACTCTATTCCACACAACAAACCTTCTGAGTAACCACTAATTCACAGGTGTTATCCGATACGCATGCTAAGGCGACCAAACCAAAATCACCATTGCCTTGAGGGAGTATCTACACAGATCCAGCCATCCATCCATGAGCCACGTCTTCAGTCCTCTGGAGTTCTGTGTCTTCCCATCTAGAGCAACAAAGCCCATGTTTCTGGAAAGGGATTATCAACCCCAGCAGCTCCAGAACGCTGTTTTGTACCATGGTGAGCTAGTACTGTTACTTTAATTTTGCTTCCTCTCTGACAGGGCAGGGCTGCCTGAATGCAATGGCCTTGAGAAGCCCTGGAAACTTCCCTAGAACGGGCTGACTCCCTCCACTATGTGAAAAACTTACTGTTCATCCGGTTATGTTCACGTAAGACTCTTGACATGCTTGCTCTTGTAACTGGGACGTTTCTTTGGAGGGTTTTGTACTAACAAGCAATGACAGAGGCCTGCTGCTGACTGGCACTGCCCTTGCTCTGGGAGATGCTTACACAGCTCTGAAGGTTCTATCCAGACTCCAGTTGCATTGTGGGCCAACCCAAACATGGTAAATATTTATCTCTTATAGTAAATATTATATTTTCCTTTCTTGATTTCCCTTAAGAGGATGGAGGTGAACTTAACGGCAGAGGTTAAAGGTTTTAATGTGTATTGTACTCCACTGACCCAAGTACATTATCTTATTTTGAAAGTTCTAGTGCCTCAAGTCATTTTGACATTAAGTCAGTTTGGCAATTAAAAGAGTTGTTTCATCACCTTTCACATAATCATACACTTCTGCTATTCTTCTTCATCAATCTCCATATGCCAATAAAAATAACAGCTCACCTCAAAATCGAGGCAACATAGAAGAAAACTGAAACCAGGAACTGGCAATCTGCTGCTCCATTTTTGCTCTTCAGTGCTCACTGGCCCATGGTGAATTGCACAGCATATCCCACTAGACATCAGCACTCCACTGCCTTTGAAGCATTTCTGAAGCACCACTGTCAGAGCCTGCACACAGCACGACACATGCTACCCAGCCTTTCACAAATCTCTTTAAGCCAAGTATCAAAAAAGACACTGTAAATCACCAACTGACCTTAAATTGTTGTTTTATTTGGGTCACATCCTTCTAATACGGCTTATAGTAAGTCAATGGTTACAGCTAACAAATAATAATAGAAGGGGGGACACAGAAGACTTCACACCTTAAATACAAAATTTTATGAGCAGAAACCAAGGATGCTCAGAAGGACACATGAAACAGGCCACAGTCTTCAGGCTAGTACACAATACTGTGAAGCAGGACTCTGGAGTTCTTCTTCCACCCTGATGTACAAGGACAGAACCCTTAAACCTATCTAGCATGTTCTCACGCATATACAAAACAAGCGTAACAGTATTACGAAACGGTACCTATCACAGATAATTAAGGACAAATGCAAACACAACAGAAAAAAATAATGTGCACAGAATCCCACTAAATAAGCAGCAGTTTCTCATGACAGTTTACAATATTGCAGCATCCGTCATTCGTATATGACTTCGTAGACATCAAAACGCAGACAAATAAACCAGACATTTTTAACTGACTTTCTGCACCTGGCGAAACAGACATTAGCGGACACAGTAATTTGCCACAAAAAGCCAGTACAACTAGGAACAAAACCCAATTCTTCTAAAATTCTGTTCTGCACCTTAACCCACCTTACAGAATAAGAACAGCTCAGCTATCTGCCAAAAGCCACGTGTAGCTGTTAAGACAGTTCACCTTTATCTAAACAAAAAGGATTTATGCTTATGAGAGCAGAAGACTGTTTATAATGTTAAAATGAAGTTCTGAGTGGAGAGACTGTGAGAAAGTACCTTGCTGGATACTGAGTGTCTCCATTACTGTATAGCACTTCACTCAAAAAATCTTCATACAACAAATTGACACAAGAGAGGGGAACAATGAAGAAGTAATAAATGGAATAAATGATTTATCACAGTTTAGGGGTTTCTGTAGTACTTTTTGTTTGCCTTTCAACACAAGAAGCCTCAAACCTTTGAAGAAAAAGATTTCCAGAAGGTCAGAGTAAGTGAACTCCCAGCCTTGCAGTATTACAATTATTCTTTTGCAATGTTAGGTAAGAAAACCAGCATACCTACAGAGTATGGAAATGCCAAGTGAAAATGATTCCTGCTATCAGAAGAGGGAGGCTCAAAGCTCCCTTGCTGCTCTTTCCCTCCCAACCTGCAGGAAACACTAGCTTCCCTTGCGCACTCACTGGCCTCCCTTGTGCACTCAGAAAGCAGTAAGGGACAACAGAACAGGCCACAGAAGGCTTGCGAGTAGAAAGCTAAAGGAATCCAGCTTTCTGGAGAGAAGAGAAGGGCAGAGACTGCTCACGGCATACATTACCCTGCAAGCGGTGAAGACAGCATGTGCCAGACAAGTCTGGTGACTCCTGCTTTTGTGGGGTCCCTCAGGGCAAATGGGGATTCGAACCTGGAAAGAAGGAAGTTCCAAAGCTCCCTCCCCTCTCCTTCCTCTCTTTAAGGACAGAGACAGAAGGCTGTGGAGCACCACCAGAGAAGCTGGCATTATACTAGACCCCATCTGCTCTTCCATGCTGTCAGAGAAAGAATACGGTTATGTGGTAAATGCAGCAACTACAGATTTGGGGTGAAAAAGCCTTGGGACAAACAGCTGGATTCTATAAGATGCTACACACCTTGCCTGCAACTTAGCCAGGCCTGCAGCACACGGTGAGAACACGATGCGTGTTTCTGATGGCAGAGCGGACGCACGCATGGAGAAGATGCTTATGCAGGTGACTGATTCAACTTCCCTGTTGGTGGTGACCTGAAACTTTTGTGCCAGGGCATTAACCATGATCCACTGTGTAAAGCAGAGAGATGCAGACCCACTCAAATGCAGAGAATTAGAAGACTGGACTCTCCACCCACCCCCACTCCCCACCCCCCTTCCTCAGGACATTCTGCTACCTCTGTGCACTTCTTTTAACCTTAAAAAATGCAGAGAGAAGAAGAATCAAACAACTCTTGGGTTTCAGTGAAGTCATATTGGAGATTTCCATCAACGTATTGCCATGTGACTTCCAGAAAGTCATCTTTGATTTACCCTAGCTCAAGAGCTATGGGGATCAATCCAGCTGAGCTAAATTCCAGCTCTCATTCTGTAGCTTCACCAGTATATCATCTCAGCATTACGAGAGAGATCTCCACCTGCACCCTCATCATCCTGCTCCCATTTTTCCTTTTGCCTGCCGCAGTTCCTCTGTGACCCTCACACAGCCACGCATTTGGTTTGAGTCCAGAATGCAATCGCACTAGCAATAAACAACTTTTCTCAGAATTTCATTCCCACCCCCCCCACCCCCCCCCTTATGTATTTTGTCTGAGGCTGTGGTTCAAAACACCGAGACAGAATTATTGCAACCCATCTTTTTTACACACTGTGCAGACTGTCTCCTCAGCATGATGCATTTTTAATAGGTTTTCTAAATGCAGACAACCAGGCTGCTAATAACAAGCTTTTTTTTTTTCCTCCTTTCTTTCCTCCTCCTTTTAATTTTTTTTTTTTCACAAGGTAAAGCTGCTGCAGAGCTTTGATGTCTCACTGCAACTTACTCAAAGGAATACAGTTTATATGGCAAACAATTGCAAAATACACAGCACTCAAACTGTTAAAGACTGTAACATTCACCATCAGACAGATTCTAGTGCTTGCTTGCTGCTTCTGTTAGGTCCACCACAAATTTTACTCTCACAAGCCACAAAAAGAATACTATTTGAACATGAACTGAACAAAAGATCTCATGATGCTGGGCACTCAACCAACAAGAGAGATAAACACCAAATTTAGCATGCCACAGGCGAAGCCCATCTCCTCCTGCAACACTTAGAGAATGTGGGGAGAACTCCTCCTTCTTGTTGGACTGAGATGAAGAAAAGAAATCATGCTATCTGGTTAGAAACACCTTTCATCTCCTGTCCTATCTACATCTCTCCCATTTCTTTACCTTGCAACTAACCCCTTTGCCTCCTTGGCACCTCATAAATTGTAAGGCTATCCTTACAGTGATCAATCCACAGTTACTTGAAAAAAGGCTGATCCTGCATTGCAATGTACTGCTTTAATGTACGCCCCAGGTGTGACAGGCAAGTTACTAAATAATAACACCGAGTAGAAGGATGGAAGGCAGTAAGCAGGAGGTTCTGGCACTGCACGTGGGTGGGTGGGTGGGTGGATGGATAAACAAAAGATGGATAGGCAGGCAGACACTCCTTGCTATGAAAGAAAAAGGCATCACCTTTCTTAAGCTTTCCTAAACTGATTGCACTTTCAACCTTTAAAAGTAAAGCTACAAATTAGCTTCACTTTTGCTGATAAAATATGCATATAAATAAAAACCAGGAGCACTGATGTCACTAACTTCTTTTCCCCCCGCTTTTCCAAAAACGGAACTTTAAAAATGGGCCAAAATTCAGGAGAAAAGGCTCTACTGTCTCCAGAGCTAAAATGTACCAGTTTGACTTGGCAGCTGAACAACTTTCCACTGATTTGATGCTTTCCCCCTCCTCGAATTCTCCCATCCAAATGCAGCTGGAAATGTCGTTAGAGAAAAGAAGAGGCATTTCCTGTGCGGTTCCCCCTTCCCCCACCACATTCTTGGCACAAAAGGCAAGAGAAAAGCTAGAGAGACAGAGTGTGCACAAGAGGGAGAAAAGAGAGGCAGTGTGCAGGGATTTCTGGCTACTCACCAGAAAACGTACAACAGGAATTGCACGACTCAAAAGAGACAATTTACCCCCTTTCTCCAAGGCTCCAAAACCAAGTGGATGAAGCACTTGGTTCAGTATGGCACAGTGGTCAGAGACGTAAGCGTGGCACTACATCCTGGAAAGGATACTTTCCAGATTCTGTAGAGTCCCTAGAGGAGAGATCAAGGATACTTCCCATAACCAGTCACACACAGCTTAGCTATTTACACCTGAAATCCAGCTGCATCAAATCTTTCAGTGCTCCAAAGTATACCACGAAATGCAGGGGGGGGCAGACAATGGACCTACGGCGGGTGGGGGGTGGGGGTGGGGGGGCGCGACGACAGGATGGCGACACATGACGCAGAGAAAAAGGCTTGTTTTAATGCTATGGCCTTTGACCACATTTGATTGACTTCTTTAATATCATTGGTTTGACATTTGAAAAACTGACCAAAGAGCACGCGTTTTGAAAAAGGCCACAACCAAGGCTTTTCATATGACAAGCTTCCAGAGTCCTGTTTTTCAGAATGTGTGCATTCAGCACTTTGTGAAAGTTAAATCCCTCTTAAGGTACCCAAATCCAAGCACTCAAAGGGGCTGGCACTTCTAAAAACAGTCTGAAGAACCCCAAATGTTTTGTGACACTGCTGCCCAGTCATTTTGCACTGTTGTGCACTGCAAAAAGCAGCCATTGTCCCAGCTCCAGAATTCATGATGCCACTCCCAAACTGCTTGTAACATTCAATGTTCTTTGTGAAAATGATCCCACAGCAAAAGCTGTAAGCTGGGGTATCGCAGGCTGACTTCCCCTGGTTTCACTTAGTCACTCTCCTCCAGAATGGATCAAAGCCTCCACAAAGGTTGAGTCAATTTAAACATTCAGTTTGCTTCTTGAGCTGTGAATTAAATGCATTCTTTGGTGGCTGGGTAGGGATGAGTGACTCAGTCTGTATAAACATTAACTGACTCTAAAGCTAATGGAAAAAAGAAATATGGAAAGGAGAAAAACAGAATCATACGTAACTTCTTGTTTCAGCTGGCAGCAAAACCAGATTGGGTTGGTGCACAACAGCTTGCATGGACTCTGTACCATTTAATCTATTTTTTTTCTAGGTAAAAGGTACACCCTTACCTTTAAGATTCTTTAAGTCTCAGTCCGAAATTCACATCCGTGCAGGGGAAGGGAACATATAAAGGGTGTGGCCTAATTACTTCCTCCTTTGTTCTGCAATCAAATAACAGTACTAGGCTATCTATACCCTTGCTTCCTCCTTGGCAGAGGGGATGAATTCTCAGTTCACTGACAAGACTTTGCTCTCTGTAAAAAACTTTCAATTGATCCCATTCTTCCGGTATGAACATTGCAAAAGTTTTTACGTCTCTCACACGAGAGCACAGTGCTATAAACACATGCATACACAAGCAATTCCTATCCCAAAGAGTTTACAATCCAAAGACGAGGAAAAGAAAGGCCCCTTTTTACAGATCTGGATTAATGTGATTTGGATCATGCTTACAGAGGATTTATCTGGCAAAGGAATTAAATTTACATATCCTCATTCCCAGCTCCCACTGGAGCGACTGCAAGACTCTTCACTATACTATCACACGCACCACATTGAAAATTGTATGTAGATACCAACAAGAGACACACACGATACAAGCTCTGTGTACAGGCCACCTGTAACACTCAAGACGCGCTGCCTGGCTGCCTGCCTCTGCCCGTTCAGAATAACAGACATTCTACCTGGAGCAGGACTGTTCCTTAAATATGAAATAAAGGCAAAGAAACAGATACTGTATTGACTTGCTAAATTGGTACCGACACCTCTGTAAACACTATCCCACTCCTCTGAGGGCATTAGCCTTTTCTTATCTGTAAATGGCTGTGCTACTCAGAGACGCAATGATAATGTGCACTTGGCAGGCGGCATCAGGAACTGTTTAATGCTGTTTGACTTCAAGATGATTTAGAGGGTCAGTTCCTGCCGTTCTATTCTGCTACTGCATTTCACTATCATCTCTGTGTTCCATTAGAGTGGGGGAGAGGTGGTCCTCAGGAAATCAGCTACACTTGAAAACAGCTGTTAATTTTCCCATTTGTGTGCTTGGAAGCTGGCGACGGACTGTGCAGTGCATTCTAAATTGCATTAAAACCTCTTTATGGCAGCATAAAGCAGCCTCAAAGTAAACAAAAAGGCCCTGTAAGAATAGATTTCATACACATTATTTCTGTAACGGTGCAAGTTCTGCTTCAACCCAACCACAGGTGTAACAATGCACTGTGTTTGTGTTTGCACACTTCAAGGGTATGTCTAGACCCAGAAATAATATAACAGAGCAGTCCTGAGGCTGCTTTAAAGTTCTAATTCACCGAGAAAGACAGCTTACCTTGGAATGACTACTAAGGATATGGCTTGTGGATGCCCACTTCTCCACATATGCAGTCATCTGAGCCCTCACATCCATCATCTTCTGAATACTTACAATGTTTTAAAATAAATTCAGAACTGAGGGGTGAGAGGCAAAAGCTACAAGACAGATTATTGAGGAAGAGCTAAACAAGGGTCATGTTGGCCTCTTCCTTCCTCCACTAAATCCAGCAGCATCCCAGACACTGGCAACTGGGCACTGCACCTGAAGAACACTGCACATACTCCATATAAGCAGTACGCACTATAGCAAAGCTCAGTAAGCCTGCTTCCTGCATTTTTCTGGCATCTCACGTAGGCTTACGTTAAAGAAAATTCAAAGCCTCCCAGAATAAAAGGTAAAAGACAATTTCATATAATGCTCTATCTAGCAAAGTAACCATTAGAGCCATACATAGGAAAGGAATGTTCTGGAACCAAAGCAAAAGCAATTAATTCTTGTTGAACTGAGGTGGTTTTCTTATCTCCCCCTTCCACAGGCTGTCCCCACTGTTGCAGCATAGCTCCATTTCTAAAAGCATGCATGTGGAGCATACAGGCAATAAGAACAGCATTTATCTTCAGTTTGCTATTTTTCTAGAAAAGGAAGTGAAAATGCAGGAACATAGAAAGAAGCTTAAATTAATGCTGCAAATCAGCAAGAGCTACATCACACTGTCTGGATGTCTCTTGTGGCTCCAGCATGCAATATTACAAAACAAATTCTTTGCAGACAGTCTCAGTCATGCCAAGACCATGTAAGCAATTTTTTTTCCTCTGGATGTCCTTCTCCTCCCTTTCCCTGCATGCTGAGGAGAAGGTGTTCATCCACTAACCACCAGCCAGGTGCTGAAATGAAATCCAGAGCTCCATTGCACAACAAAAGAAAAGTGCTACAATGGAAAAAGGCTCCCCTGAGCTAATTAAGAAGCATCTTCTATCATGTGTCAGTGAAATTCTGGTCTTCCAGAACTTACAATAGTTTTGACCTGCATATTTTCAGTGGCAGAAATGGATGGAGAACACTTCAGAAAGCTGCTGTGGGAGAGTAAGGAATTGTAGGCCTCAATCAGAACAGGAAAGCTTGCTCACTTCACAGCACAATACCAATGTGAATCCTGACTTTATCAAGAATTAATGTGAGCCATACCAGCTATGCCGGTAACTCACGGCCTATCTGCATAAAAAGTCCTTATTTCTAGTGTTCTGAGCCTTTACCTCCAGCTAGCTGTCCAGGGCACATGTGCAAAAGAGAGAGAAGTGATTGGTAAAGACAAAACTGCAGGAACAGATTGTTCTACACACACTGCACTAGGAATGAGGGGACCTTCCCTGGGTGTCAACTCAGTGAAAGACTTTGAGCTGTTTCCCCCTCTGCCTCAGCTTCCCCAGCAAAGAAACAGCGATAATAGTGACCTGCCATTATGAAATACTGATCTGTGCAATATATAAGGCTTCACGATTATTACTAACAACTTAATTTTTAAACTTGTTTCAGAGTGACACTCCACAATCTATAGTTACTTTTGAGTAATGAAGCACACGGGCACTGTTCACAACTTACCCCAACGTGCGTGTGGTGTAGGTGTTTCAAACAAGTGCTCAGCTCACAAAACAGATGCACACAGGTTCATTGTATTACTACCGCTTTTTCCTTCCGAAGTTGCTAGTCTTTACCACGGCTACCAGTGTGGTTAGATTAAGTTAAGAAACCGTGGTTAAATATTTGTGGTCATACTAAGTAAGTGAAAAAAGGTGGTTGAACTCAGTAAAGGAGGGAGTGAACACAGTCAAGGAGGAAGGAAATCTGTTAAGTAGCAGCTTCTCAAACCTCCTTTACATAAGCAGCCATGCTCACTTTGTTCTGCGAAAAACGAGGCAAAACACCCTCCTTTTTACTGGCAAATCTCAGTGGCAATAACCAGATGTGTTGGAATTTACCAAGCAGTCACATCCACATGCAAATAAACACTCCGCTTTCGTCAGGATGTTTATCCCTGGTGTGCGGATATTACTGCCAACTACACTTGGATATTCCCAGCTGTTATCACCACTATTTTGTGCTACAAAACTAGAAGGATGAAAACTTGTGAACTGCTAGTCCAGCGTCAAATGGCAACAGATCTCTCTTCAGAAAAAGTCCTACGAGGAGCAGCTGAGGCAGCTAGGGGTGTTCGGCTGCGAGAGGCTGCGGCTCAGGGGTGATCTGATCACTCCCTACAACTACCTGAAAGGAGGCAGTAAAGAGGTGGGGGTCGGTCCTGAAAGGATGCAGTAGAGAGGTGGGGGTCGGTCTCTTCTCCCAAGTAACAAGTGATAGGATGAGAGGAAACGGCCTCAAGTTGTGCCAGGGGAGGTTTAGATTGGATATTAGGAAAAATTTTGTCACTGAAAGGGTTGTCAAGCATTGGCACAGGCTGTGGCACTTAGGGACGTGATTTACTGGTGGATTTGGGGGTGCTGGGTTAACGGTTGGACTCAATGACCTTAAAGGTAGTTTGCAACCTAAATGATTCTATGACTCTCTAAGTGTGAAGTGCCACACAGCTTATACCCAGTTACTGAGGTTACTGGTCCAGGTGGACAAGAAGCTGTACTGTGTCTTCCCATGAAGTGAGAGGCTACGATATTTTGGCCAGTCACCACCCCTTGATGACAGACAAGTCTGATACGAACCAGCCTGGCTTCTATCTGAGCTGCTCTTTCGAAGTCCCTTTTGTTTCCCCACAACACTTTGCATACTCACTGTCTGTCTCCACTTCCTCCTGCTTACCCTGCGGTCGGTGTGGGGAGCCAAGGGACGAGGGCCAATTAAATGTGGGAGCAGGTGGCAGCCAGGTGGAATTATGGGAAGGAGATATGAAATTTCCTCTATTCTCGAGGATCTGCTCTCTCTGCACTGAGATCATACTTACAAAACAGGTGCTGCTGCACCATATGTCTCAGAGAAAGTCACACTAAGCAAATTCTATCTTGCAACAGAAGAACCCCTTTTTCTTTTTTTTTTTTAATCCCTCAGGTATAAAAACCCTCTGGGGAGACTCCAGGTTGCTTATGTAAAAGGCGCCAGGAGCATAGTATGTACTGATGAATCTTCCAGTTGAATTTACGTTTAACAACATTTAGTCCATTACTCCCTTTCTGTATAAAAGATTAAAAGAACTTGGACACTGTTGTAGCATCATATCAAGACTGCGCAGAGACACATGCAGAGGTCTTCTGATTTTGACTGCTTCTTTTTCATACCCTTTAGTGAATGAGTAAAAAAGCCATCCAAAAAACCCTCTCAGACATAGTGATGTTACACTTTATTAGGAAGCCATTAAAGAATTATTGGGGTTGTCAGAAGGGCCTAACAGAAACACTTAAGTCATCTGCCTACTGTCCTCTCTTTCACCCCTATTCTTGGCCCTTCCTTTGCAGATGAGTATCTTGCACAAACAAAATTACCTTTGATTGCAACAGCTGAACTTTTGAGAGCAGTGAAAAGCTTGCTGACTACAGGGAGTGGGCTGCCACAGACATAAACATAGGAGAGCAGGCAAGAAAAACAAGGTTTAATTAAAGCCACTTCTAGATAATCCATTTTCCCTTTTGTATCATGAAGTTCTAATATATGTCTGAAGAGTGTGATACAACTGACATGTTAACATGAGCTGATTCAGTGATTGAGAGCAAGGTGGCAACGTGTGAAAAGCACGATCCTGCAAAGTGCTGAACACCTTCAAATCCAAGAGACTGCACAATGCAGCTACAGTGAGAATATCTCTTATGATACCACCAGACAGAGCAGCAAGAGTATTTCTGTATTACTTTCAAAGCTCTAGGTGAAAATGCATGAGTAATAATACTGCTACAGCAGCACTTCCAGAGGCCCCAGAAAGGGTTCAGGGGATGCCTATGCTGACATTGGTCATGCTCATCCCTCCCAGAAAAGCTTATAATTTCACTTAATATTGCTGATAGAAAGTGGAGGAGTCAAGGTGGCTTCTTCAACACCACACAGCTGGTCAGAGGCAAAATGGTGTGTGGCTCCTGTGTCCCTAGCCCAGTGATTTCTACAGCCTGCATCACAGCATCCCAGAAGAACCAGTAATTCTTAAAACAAAATTTAACAGCCTAACTTTTTATATCAAATGTTCTAAGCTTAATTGATGTAATTTGAGAGAAGAATTTGGGGTTATTTTTAGCCAGTGGCTGCTGCTGCTTTTTATGTATATATACTAAGTAGACAGCCATTACCAGTATCATTTTACATTACGTTCATGCGTAACTGGATGTATGAACATTTTTATGCATTCATATATGCACACACACACACACACACTCCCTATATTTTTTAATATATGCCACATGTATGTGTAATACATATATGTATGTATTTACATATATGCCAGAGAATAACATGCAAGGAAGCTAAGCATAGAGTGCATGATCCTGCCACTATGTTAAACTATTTCCTTTAAACCAATCAGTTGCATCCATCTTTAGACACTTACAATTTGTCATACCATCAGAAGAAATTAATGTATAGCATTGTAAAAAAGAGCATGCACAATGAAAGCGAATTTGCAATTCATGGGCTCGATGATTTTCATGTGGGGGGTGAGGCTGACAGGGGAAGCTGATGAGATTTGGTTTTTAAACCAAAGGGCCCAGCATGGCCCCTCCCCAGCTCCCTACTGACACCCCCCTAGCCCTTTTTCCAAGTGCACAGTGCCTGTAAAAATTCCTGCGCGCTATTTGCAGGCAAGGTCACTGTGAAAGGGCATGGCTGGGAGCCAGTGTGTTTTTCAGCTGAGCTGCAGGGAGGGGAGGGGAGGCTCAGGAACTCAATTATAAGTTTCTCCAGTCTAGCCAGGAGGCTGGGAGCCCAGACTGCGGCTGTTCCGTCCTGCGAGCGCACGCCCCGTCTGCCCGGCTCGCCGTCGCCGCGCCAGGACTGACGCATTTCGCAGGCATTCTCGAAGCCGCAGCAGGGAGGCCCGGGAAAGAGAGGCTGTTTTCCCTTGATGGCCTGGTAAATCCATATGTGGTTTTCCGGCATGACATACCGGTATGCAAGATGTATGTCGCATGTCCTTTAACAGGCATTTGTGCGACATGCGGTGGACGCTGATACTGCTCTGCGTACATGTACCTGTAGGCATGTTTAAGTAAATCCAATCTTTGATGGCAAGCCCGCTTAGAAATCTGCAAACCTGACTGTGCATCTGACAGCAGAGTCCTGTGCTGACGGCATTCACTTACCCAGCCTGCAGACATAAGCCACTCCTTTGTCATTCAGAGACAAGCAGGGTCATCCCCAGCGAACAGCTCATTAATTCTCTGAAGCCTTATTTGTCTCAAGGCAGAGGAGTAACGCGCACAGGCTCAGTAACACACACACAGTATATTTGAAATACTGTCGAATGTCACCCAAGGGGAACCTTTGCCCTAAAATTGTCACACAATTTCCCTGGCTGGGACTATGTCCAAAGCAAATCCATTCACCAGCACCGCATGACTTCCCCTTATGCCTCCAGGACAGGCAACCCCCTACCAGTGGATTAAAGAAGCATTCACATGGAAGAGGCTTGCTGCTTTCTGTATTTCTGTGTATGCAAGTGCACGTGTCCACGTGTTCCACCCTAAACGTTACCGTGAGCTTCTTTCAGGTTTCTGACCTGAATTCTCAGCCTACAAACTAGCAGCAAAGGCTGTTAGACAGATAGCAAGGTTCTAGCACTAAAAACTGCCACCACAGAGCCTGGGAACAGAATATTACAAAAAGAGTGTTTGGATCCCATACACTTAGTGCCTGCTACTTTTCAAAACACCGTGGACATACACTTCACATGGTAAGGTTACCCACACCCCATATACTATAAATCCCCCTTCCCCCATGTTGGTTTTCTAGTTACATGTTCTAATTGGAATCGATTTGGCACATCACCTGGGAAATGAAATGGCATCTTTAATGATCTACAGAGTATTTCCTATATAGACCTTTTGAATATGCACCCATACACAGATATTTGCATCCTCCTAAGTATTCACTTTGCTTGCTGAAATACGGTGAGTTTAAAACTTCAGAACAACAGGGTTAATGGACCCAGCAGGACCTTCTCTCTTGCCTGAAAACTGGGCAGCAATTCCACAATTCTGTAATTGTACAACGAATCCTCCGCTACCAGACACACATGGTATTTCAGAAAATCCAGAAGCCTTAATTTGCTCTACAATGCAAGGGGCTTTTCTTGTGGACAGATTCCAATCCAAGTGAGGCTCGTATTGCTCCCCTGAAGCCAATGCATACCAGCGTATCTGAAATTAGAATCCATTTTCTGAAGGTTTTAAGGTCATGTCACCTTAGATTTTTTGATAAAGGCTGAGTAGTGCTTGCCTGAGAATAAATTCAGCCAGTCCTTAGAGGCGTTGTTGCATGTCAACTGGAGGAAGTGATTAAAAATTAATGCAAGCTAGGAGATAGAGAAACCTGAAAGGGTGTGCCCGTAAAATACACTTTCAATCTGTCTCGTCAGCAAAAGAGAAAAGAAACCGAATTCTTATAATACCAGACTCTTGGGAAGTGGTTGGGGCATGAACTCGGTGTTCTTTTACAGATTCACCTCAAACAGTTAAGAACAAGAAGCTCCACATTTCCACAAAGATGTTTCTTTCTTACTTTCCGGGTGGGGATGCTGGAAGGAGGGGGGAAGGGAGCGTGGGGGTGTGGAGGTACAGCTGTGGGTGGCAATTACACTGCTGGGATGTGTAATCTCACTAATTCTATAACATATGGGAGTGAGCTGTCCTTGTACTATTCACTTCTGGCTGGTGGTTTTTTTATTTTTTTAATTTTTATTATTATTATTATCATCATTGTTTAAGATACATCATTAAACAACCTTGAAGGAATACAGAATCTGTTTCAAAGGCTTCTCTGAGTTGCTAGGGCACAGAAAGTAGAATAGCATAGCAGGAAAAGGAAAGACAAACTTAACAGCTTTTCAGGAAGTTGAAGTCAGGGGTAATTTCGTTGTTTTACACCACCTTCATGCATGAACCCATGTTTAAGATACTTAGCTTGGCTGGTAATGAAGATCTGATATACCAGCAAAAGAGCAGAACCTTCCATTGTCCATTAAAGCAACATTTGTCCTCAGACTGGAAATGTACTAATTCTCCCCAGAGTAAGCAATCCTGTTTAGAAGTTGCATGGCTATTTCGATTTTAGTAATTTAATTAGCAGATATGGTTTCTTCTTTGGTGTCCAGGAAACAGCAGGATTCAGTCTTATTCTCCTAAACAGCCTGAACAGTTTATCTGGAAAAAAGTTAATTTGTGGTTTGGAAAAAAATGAGGTAGGAGAAGGTATCCAGTTCATTGGATTAGCAGCAATATTCACAACTAAGCTTCGTGAGACTTCACAGAAAGCTTGGGCTGTTGTTCTTTCCCAGTCTCCTCACTTTCTCTACCCAACACTAAAAATCCCAGCCATTTCATTAACAAGTTCAGACTGCTTCTGTTCTTCCCAGTAAAGGGTCTTAACCTGTGACCTTTGCCATTTTCAAGCCCTCTTGACTCTTCCATGCACCATCATCTACCCCTGGGACTTCTATTTTTTTTACTGCTCCCACTCCATTACTGGTAGTATAATGAAAGATGGAAATGAAGCATAAAAAGGGATAATACTAAACGCACAGCCTTTATGTTATGACAGAGCTCATACGTTGTGACAGGAGTACCTTGTGATTGATACCATCACTGACTGGAAGGCCTTGGAAGAAGGCTAGCATCAAGTCCTTGAGTCAAGACCTTCTTACGTAGCAGAGCTACATCACAGCACTACAGTTATTTAACTAACTAACTAACTAACTAGATGCAGCGATATCACCAGCAGGCCACATTATAAAACCACTCAGGGATAAAATGTTAAGGTCTCTAACAAACCTGCCATTGACCATGGTGAGAGTACTACCTGTGCAAAAAAAACCACCAAAAAACCAACCAAAAAAACCCAAAACCCAAACAACAGTAAATGTTATGGGAGGGGTGGAAATCAATAGGGAAATGGTCCCTTCATCGTTTCTTCGCTTGAGCATAGAGCACACACTACTTTTCTTAATTATTCCTGATGTTCATTGTAGGTTGCATCATTTTGGAACACCGATGGTATCATTTTTAAAACTCTGGTTACCATGGCAGCACAGAATGTGGCTCTTAAATGTACTCTGCTTGCACATTCCTCTGATGAGAGGCTGCTTTTCTTTTTTCTTTTTTTAAGAAAAAATAAAAAAGCATCTCCACTGAGAAACATGATATAATGACCAAAAAAACCCTAGAGAACAAGCATTGGAAGAAAATGGTGGCTTAAAAAAAAAAAAAAGGGGGGGGGGGCAGGGCGGAGCAGCAGAAACGGGGCTGAAAAATATAGCCAAGAGGATACTTTTGTTTTAAAGGCAGAATCTAAGTAGTGCATTTTGGATTGTCTCAGGAAGGTTGTAAATTCAGACAAACCAAGCCACTTCCTTAGTGACAGCATTTACAGCACTGTATTCAGCCATTGTTTCCCTTTGTAAGGTCCTACGCTGGACTGATTACTCAAACCCAGAACTTTAAACCTCGAGCAACCTTTCAAAGAAGTGGTGGCAGGTGATAAGGGACAGGTTTCTATGCAACCAAGCAGACACTCCCTTACCTCAACTGCTACCCCGTTCTAACCCTCAGCTGTCTGCGAGAACTCCTAAGGGCACAGCAGGAAGCAGGCAGGGCAAAGTAGCCACTGGGGCAACACAGCCACTTGTAAAGCAGACTTTATCCACATCCCTATAACATAGAAACTATGAACATCGATTCCAGTGTGGCATGGGTCTCTTCTCTGAAATACGTAATGTGCAGAGATCATGAATAGTGAACCTTTGCTATCACCACCAAGTCTGGCACTAAATAGAAGCTGGTATTAATAACAATGGTCTCTTAAATAAATTTGCCATCTGACAATAAAAAGTTTTGCCAACACTGCCCTATACACTTTAAAGGTACCGTATAGTTCAGAGTCCTAAGGGTACTTTTTCTGGTCTTGTCTCCAATTCGAAGTCAGAGCCCTTCATCAGGATCTTTCTAAGCAAGAGACATAGCTCAAATTAGCAGGATGCTGAGCAGCTCCCATTTGAAAAGGAATGGCAGAATATATTTTGCACCTCATAGGACTGTGTCCTTGAACACTAGTAGTATGATTTGAAACTTAGTTTAAATAAGAATGCAGTCTTGTCAGTGAACCTCCAACCTTATTCATTAAAAACATGGATTGCACCTCTTTCATGGGAACTGCTGCACTTCCTGCTTTCCATGAGCCCTAACCGAAAAAAAGCTAGTGAGACTTGCTTTTTGAAGTACTTCTTCCCTTCTGCCTTTCACTAGCAGCAAGAGTGAAAATTCAAATTAAAATCAATTTCTCCAAATGTTCAGTGCAGTCTAGTTTTGGCACAAGCACTCAAGCCATTTTATCCTTCCCTAACAAGCAGCCTATCAAAAAAGATAACCCTCTAAGTGCTTCATATAAGTCCATAAGCAGCATTATCTCCATTTTTTACAGATAGGTTAACAGAGGCAAGGATTTCGAGTCCATCACTCAGCAACAGACAGAAATAGAAACCAATTGCTCTGACCTTCACGCCCATGCCCAGTTCTTAAGAACACAATATACTCCAACTGTAAGAAAATAAATGATGCCCTAGGTCAGAAAACCAGCTGGAATGATGTAAAAAGGAAAGATATTGAGTAAATGAGATTTGGAATGACATAGCAAGCTCCTGATTTTAATGAGGTCATGAGATGTTGCTTCATCAGGTGGAATGACCAAGTAACAGTTTGTTCTGTCTGTAGTACTGGTTTAAAATTTTAAGAACAAATTATGGTTTTACATGCCTTCATTTCTGGGGGACCAGAGTGAAGTTCAACTAAAATCAGGTCCTAAAATCAAGATAGAACTGATTTTCAACAGCTGCCCAGTCATCACTGTCTTAAAAACAAAGGCTCACACGCTGTTTTAGGTAGTCCACCAAAATTCGCAAGCAAATTTTGGAAAAAAATATAAATTCATGGATTTAAACTTTATGTAATTTCATTTTTTCTTGCAGATTTTCAAATAGCTAGTAACTCCACATTTGAAATACCCCAGGGTTCACTCTATGACCATTACAATCAAGATATAACTATGACCCAAGAAAACATCTCATTCTACTTGTGTTACAATCGCAAACCATTTTTTCTATGTTCTAGAATCTCCCCAAAGAGGTTTTCCTCACATAAAATACTTAAGACTAGCAATCAGTCTTGTTCATATGTTTAAAGAATCAAAGTTTGGTGGCTGAGAAAATAAGACTCACACAAACCTACTCATTCCCATGTTTTTCTACATGGGCAACTTCTTCAGAACTTCACCGAGGGGTGAAGTTCGGAGGAGGTAACCATAACAATCACGGAAAGGAAAGCACGTTAACATGCAAACTAAATAATAGGCCTCTGCTGATAAAATATTGGACTTGGAGTCATGTCCAAGTCAGGATTTTACCATTTTGAAATGGAAATATTTTCAAATGAAAGCATAGCAGCAATCGACGCCTCTCTTCCCCCCTCTTCCTTGCTTGCACGGAAGCAGGTAGCTTCTATTTGCTGCTTCCACAGCTGCACAATACAGTCACTGATAGAGCTCCGAATGACACCAGAAGTGCTTCTGTGGACACCTTCCATTGATTAGCTATTTCACCAGACTATTTTGCGGCCTTTGACAAACTGCTGCTGGCTAGTGTAAAATGCATTCCCCAGTCACATTAAGCACAAACATTAAGTTAAAAAAAAAGAAGAAAAAAAAAAAAGGCTACCTGATTCTCTTCATGTAATTTTTAATGCAAGTGGTCATCTGCAACACTGCAAATGCTGAGATGTACAGGAATAGAAATGGGCAAGAGGGGAGTGGTGGTGGTGTCAGAGCAATGGTCTAATGAAAAAAAACAAACAAACACAACTCCCCTGCAAGAGGGCTAAGTTTCATGAGACTGCATAGACTATGCAACCTCAGAAGAACACTTCTATTTATTTTTTTTTTTAACACTAGTGCTTTATGTGCTTCAAAGCTCAAGAACAGCACAATACACCTTCCTTGCCCTCTTCTCAGGTGTAATAGCCTACTTTCTTTATTTGCACAACTTACACAGGAGGAGCAGTGTCCTGACTCAGTCAGACAGCTGATGGTGCTTTTATTGGTAGAGATTAAGGTATAAACTGGATTGTGCCCCGAGTTCAGAGTTCAGCCTTATCTACGGAATCCTTCCCCTCTTTACACATTCCAAGGGTTCTTACAACTTCAAGTCACTCAAGCCTGTAATATTAACCCCTAAACAAGCTTTCACAGGACTGTTTGAAGGAAAAGCAGGTTTGGAATTTTTTTGACAACGTATTTTTAAATGCACCAGTTTGCAGAAACAAAAACAATTTTCACTTCCTTCAAAACAATCCATATGTCCATTTTTATGTCTATGCTATCTAATGCAAATCATTCTGCTTTCAAGTTGTATACAAACACAGACCAGGCACTGGATATGTCAAAAAAGCAAATAATCCTGTAACTTAAGTTATACAGCCACCAGGACACCTTCCTGTGACCCTACCTTTTTCAGATTTCCTCTGAAAGTGCAGCTGGGCATCAGATCTATTCCATATTCAAACAGTGACAGCAGATTTTATGTGATCTGAATGCTGCAGTATCATTATTTCCTGGGACACAATGCCCATGTGCTCACAATGGCATTTCTGCTTTTTGCAGTTTGTAAATTGCTCTAGCCTGGTAATCAAGCAAATTGAAACAGGCAAGTTATTTTTGGTTGTTTTTATGACACATGTATCGCTGCATATTGGGGAGTTAGGTGAAGGAAGAAAACCTACCTACTGCATCCAATTAGTTTTCTTTGGGCTTAAGGACTAAACTTCTCAGGAGAGGGAACATTTATTCTGTCCTCAGTACCTCCAATTTCTACCACAAAACAAATAAACTATGCCTAAAAATATGTGCAACAATTGAATAACATTTTTTGGAACACTGTATGACATATCTACAAACCTACAAAAGTGCTCATTGCTTCCCAGAAATCAAACCCTTTTGAGGTGGTTTTGGTTTGGACAACCAAAAACAAATATTCACTTCCTCACTTTCAACATTTTGTGACAAAAAGGGGAAAGTTCACTAGCAGCCAAGATGTTGAACTTTGATTGTGGACTGCTAAGCAAAGACGGCAACTCATGCCACTGTAACACTACCAAGTAGCAGCTTGGAAGTTCTAGGACAGGTCTAGGGCTGACGTCTCAGCTCTGGGCTGACAGGTTATCAGCCTATAAACGAAAGGAAGACTTAAGGAGGAAAGTCAAGACCTGACAAAATTTAAGTTGCCCTTATTTTTCATTGGGTAAAAAAAATTGCATACTTTAAATACTTCTGATTTAGTATCTTTACAAATAAGAAATTCAAGCATACAGAATGCAAAGCTTTCATCTGGTAGTGGCAAACCCCAGAAAACCCTGAATTACAATCCCTGTGGCCTGAAGTCAACCAAGTTCAAGCCATGTTCCTCAAGTAAACGGGTTACAATGAAAAACCAAAATACCACAACACTAACGTTGTACAGTCTAAGATAGTATGTGCTTCTCTCCTCTCTTGGACACCGCTTTTTAAACAGCATCTCAGCAAAGCCTTTTATTTCAATGCCATCTGCAAAGCACAACTTCACTGAAAAAGAAAGCCAACATTACTAATCAAGAGAACTGAGGCTTCCCTGGAAGTATCAGAAGAGAAAGCAAAAATCAAAATGGGAACTACAGTATAATCCCTCTGCTTTTCCTGTGGAGATCCTTATCTTAATTTAACACAACTTCATTTTTCTGCCTGTTCATAGCCTTAATTTTTTCACAACTTGATGAGCAAATGTTTCTTTTTGGGTCTTGTATTTTTTTCATTTTTAAGGAAAAAACCACTATTCCAAAACATTAGCCTGTTTTTAAAGTAGCACATGAAATGTAAAGACCTATTTCAATCTTTAGGTTATTTTCCATTATGTATTTAGTTAGGTTACCTCAGCAAAAGACCAGATCTCCTTCTACTAACTTTTCAGGAGTTTTCTCAGAGGGTGACTGTGATGGATTAGAAAAGATACCAGTGAATTATGAAAGCTAATAGGCAATGGGGGAACATGCACTTCTCAAACAGTCCACCTGGATAAAGTAATCAGTGCTCTTAGATATTTCTCTAAAGATACACACAAACGCTGTAATAGAGAACAGCAGCTTTGCCATACTTCTGTAGAAAAATGCCCTGTTACTGTCTCTTATCAACAAAGCCCTAGAGGAATCGATTTGGAAAATATTTTCCTATACTGTTTACAAGAAAATTAAAAGGTAATTTGATTAAAATGCATAGGAATGGTAAGACAGATGTCTTCTAACAAAAAAGAATAACACATAGCTCTGGTGTTCAAGTGCTTTACTGATCATTTGTGCTTCCCTATTCCACCATCCCGCAGAGGCAGAGCACCAAAAGGGGTGGGGGGGAGGCAAACAGTGTGGTTCTTGCTTCTTCTCCCCAAGCCTGTTCATGCCTCACCAGAATTTAGATGTATTTTCTTTGCATCTCTTGTCATAGCAAGTCACATGTCCTAGAACTAAGTTTCACATTTTCACAGGGGAAAAAAAACCACTGAGGGCCCTTGAAAGGGTTTATGAATGTACTGGACATCAGGAAGCAGTAGTACACAAGTCCTTCACTGGGTAAAGGAAGGATTCCTGTTTTTAGAAAAGAGAGACAAAAACGATGCATAGCTGTTTCTCCCCTAATTTCAATCCCACTATTTCTCCTACACTTAGGCTGTTATTCTAAGCAGCTGTGAAGTCTCGCAATTGCTTTGGGTTTTGAAGTTTTTGTCTTATTTTAAAATTAAGGTAAACACTCAGCTTCTCTTAAAGAATAAAAATGTTCCAAACATTGATAGCCAATGTTATTTCTAGAACTTTCAAATGAGCTTGTAAGAAAGAGAAAGAATGACTACTTCTCCAAAAAAAACAAAAAACCAACCAACCACCCAGGAGTCATAAAGAGATAACACCGCTGACCTGCCTCATGCCCTGGCCAGGACTGACGATGGTCATGAAATGGGACTCTTGAGAACTAAACGGAAGGTAATAAATACACACATGCACAAGAGCTATGACCTTTTGAGCTTTGGCTCTACACAAAGGTACTAGACACGACAGTTCTGAGGGGGGGAAGATACAGGGTAGTTGCAGTGGCTGTAGCTCCTTAGTCCTAGTGCTTGCAAGCCTTTTAAGAGATGCTTGGGTTTGAACCAACGAGCGAGGTAAGCAGAAAAAAAAGGCAGCCCTGGACAACTAGGCGACAAACTACTGTTATCTTAATAAATTATATGCAATTTAAATGTCAAGTTGGATGCCAAGACAATCAAAAGAGGCAGGCATACACTAAAATGAACAGCCTGCAAACAAATGAATTAACAAGAGGGAGAAATTCAGACTCAAGTCAATTATCCCCTATATTATCTAAGTAGGATGCTAGTGGATTATTTTAGCTATATTATATGAAGTATCACCTGCATTCCTCTGCTGCCCTATACTATCATCCTATCAGTAACAGCTATGCCAGCAGAGTTTGTAAGCAAGCAGATGGTCCCTCATGGTCCCTACAGCAATCAAGGAGGAACGGTTTCTTCCTGACCACTTTCACACTCACTCCCAAGTGACAGGCACTAAATTCTGACATAAATCACTCACGCCTGCTTCATCTACCCACCTGCATGGCAGTTCCTCAATGCAAAATGTAGATGTGTCAGCCTATTTCCTACAGAACCACCCTTCTAGCTTCATATTTTACAAGAAATCATGTGTCCTGTGCTTTTTAACATGCTTTAATGAACATTCAGACCAGCCTTTCATGCTCAGCAGTTGATTGATAGCAATTAGTTGGCACTGACAAGGATATTGCTTGATGTGACAGACCAACAAAACACACCAATTTGTGCCAAGAAAATGTGTTCAAAAAAGGTGGTACATCTAAAGCTCTAACAGGGCTCCCTCAGTAATGAAAAAAAAAAATATTTAAAATATAATGAGTAAGTTCAGCATAAATAAAGGGAAAGTAGCCCTCACTGCATGGATGTATATGGATTCAACAAGCTGTACAAACTACTGTGACAGGACAGGGGTATTTTATTTTTTAAAAAAAAACTGTCACTAATAGGAGTATCAGGGCAAAATTCAGTTTTATGCTAGGAAGGCAATTTCATATTACCTTATTTTTATCTTTGCACCTAACGCCACTTTCAGCTAAGCCAATTCATTCAATTTAAGTGATTTTTATATGCCAATAGTGTTGTTAAATAGCCGGCAGAAAAAGACACAGTTCAATTGTCATGCATGTCAGGAGTCTGGCACACACTCAGTTGGAGATTTAAACTTCCTCTTTAAAGGAGAGCAATTAAACTGTGCATGAGGAAAGGAATACCAACATCATTTCTACACTGAAAAGCTGCACTAGTTTTAAACTAAACTGGTGTCAACAGCAATGGACTCTTATCTTGTGTTGGTTACACTTAATTTTAAGATGTTCCTAACTGACAAATCTGAACAAAAAGACCATTCTTACCAGCTCTGTTTGCACACATACCAAGTACAGCTGCACTGACTTAGCTCTAGGAGTTTAAATTCACCCATTAGGTTAAATATTATGCAGATTTTCCATGTGGACACAGCATGTTGTGGATCCCAGACGTGTAAAATCTTAGGACCTGATTCTACAAACTGCTCACCACTTTTTATATATCCAGAGGCCACTGTGAGCTGCAGTGTCAGCTGGGATGCTTAGCAATACTATTTTCTCTTCTTGGGTTTAAAAAAAAAAAAAAAAAAAAAAAGAAGAAAGAAAAAAATCCAAACCCTTATTTAAGGTAGACTTCACAGAAGTTCTTGTTATCACAAGCTGTTACACTAAACAGCACACGGTATATTTTCTTCTCCCTGCTTGCACTTCTTATACCCCACACAAGAATTAAAATTAATAAGTTGAAATATTTCAACCATGACTTTAAAAAAATATTGCAGAACAGCTTTTACAAGCCCAATACACAAGGGCCTGTAAATGCTTACTTTTTGAAGAAAAAAACCATTCCATTTCTTCTAGCCAGTCTGGACAGGAACTACGTAAGTTTTCCTTCATCTGCATGCAAACATGCCCCTATTGTGAAATGAAGGAAGCAGCACTGAGAGAAGATGAACTACCTGTAGCCTCTCTATCCGAGTCTTTGCTTCTCTAATTTTAAACCAAACTAAAATGAAACAATTTATGCCAGAGCAAGATACAAACTTGCACACATTCTGTAACAGCTCCTACGTCTCCCACAGGACACACTGGGTAAGAGGAGAAAGTACACTGTGCGAAGATATGCAGAACCGCTGGACAGGAAAAAACCACTTGGCCAACAAAGTATGTTGTGACTGGGCGTCCACGTAGATTAAGGCAGGTTTCTGTGGTTTTCCGGTAGACAGTTGTGACTGACACAACACTAAGAAATCAGCCCTCCTTCTTCCCCTTCCTGTCTTATGACCTTTGGTGCCACTTGTTAAGGTTTACTCTATGTAAGAATTCGTGAAGCATGCTTTTAGTTGGAAATGCAAAAATAGCATCCTTAACTCAAGAGTCTCAGTTCTTGAAAAAAATTGTTAGTTTCCCTAATCTACCAAGAGTACCAATTCTTCTAACTCTTGCAGGATGGTAACAAAAGTAGTATAGAGTTCTGCCAGTATTTATCTCTAACTTTGTACTGCATAGACACCTCCCCAGTATGTCTACACAAATGTGTTGTCTGTGCGAATTTTCACAGATATTTATTAACCCAAATTTCACTGAGCCAAAGCTCTGGATTTGCAGTAACACTTTTAGAATCAAGTTCTGGAAAGCACTGCTAGTCAGGTCAGATCAGTATTCTAATGTGAAGCATCTTTAAAGCACATGGTAAATCTTAATCATTTTAAATCCCTAAGAGAATTATCCTAAGCAACTTCTAAAATTATGTCCTGAGAACTGGGATTTCAAAGTAAGCATTTCTAATCTTCCATGCATCATTAGAAACCCTTCAGCCCTCAAAACTAACCCCTGCCATGCTCCCCTTGGCTACTATACATTTTGGTTTAATTCCCCACTTTTAGACTAGAGGTCCATCAGGAGTATTAGCTTAGCCTACATAGTGATATTTTAATTTCCATGCCATTCAGATCTGCTGCAACATTCAGGCAAAATGGTGGCTGTAATTCCAGCTTCCTTAGCAATCCACTACAATAGGCAAGGCTGTCAAGATAGCAGCAACAACTGGATATTCCACAAAGAGAAGTGTTAGTATAGACAAAAACTCAGATAGCATTCACCCCTCACCTAGTACGCTGGTTACCCTCAGCCCCTGGAACTTTAACAGTGGGAGTGAAGCTGTGCATAGATTTTCATGGTATTCTGAGCTCCTCAGCAGGACACTACATTGAGCATAAACTGGCTGTTTTAATAAAAATTGCTTGGCAACAGGGGTTTTGTATAATACAAACATTTCTACATAAAAACCCAAGGTAGCTTTCTCCATGTGATTACAGTCGGGTCCACAGTAATGCAGACCAGATGTGCATACTGCATTCCAGCATATTTGTTAATCTGGAGGTTCTGTGTTGTGTGTGTGGGGGGGGAAACCAGTTTACAGAATGATTCACATTAACCAGGTATGGCTGTTTTAAAGTGGTCTTTATTATTCAGAAAAAGAAATTAATCAAGTTCTCTTGTTTAGAAAAAGCTCATCTATCACCTGAAAAATGTTCCGTATTCACAGTTTAACCTCCCTCATATTTTATACTTGCTCCTGATTTCAGACGTTTCTCTCTGAATTTGGTTGTTGTTGTAATACTTTAAGCCTCACTCTGCCTGCCCACTGATTCTGCAGTGGGTGTAGCTACATGCATTGATGCAGTTACTCATGCTCCTTATTTTCATTATGAGAAGGAGAATCAGGCTGAATGGTTATGGCACTCGTTTAATGCACAAAGCATATCTGTCAGATGTTGCTCCTGTCACATCTGGTAAACTGGAATTTTCACCCTTAAAGTGAGGGTGGCTACAGCACTGGATAAGTAGCTGAGTGGGAGGAGCTATAATCACATAAAACATGCGAGTTAGCAGAAAAGAAAAGCTTATATAGTTATTCCAATTTCTACTTTCCTATGGTAAAATTCGAAGAAATATCAGATCTGCTGAATCATCGACCTGTTTTCCCCTTTAATGTCATCTGCTTCCGTGACAGTATTGCCCAGAAGCACTCTACTGACAATGCATCATCTCTTCCGAAAACATTTTGCGTGCTACTCTAAGCAGCGGTCTCTGAAATCTTATTCTTCTTGTTTTCCTTCAAGGTCTGGTACAGCAGCATAACAACCTTTTATAAGCTACTAATTGCGTTCAGGGGAAAAAAAAGTAATCGAAAAGCCTGAACTTGCCAGTTCATTGTTTGGGAGGCTGCCTGGCCGCTTCATCTAACTACAGCATTTTACAAAGTTCAAGCTGTGTTTAATTTCTCTGTTCTCCAAGTGCTCCAGCAATCCGAGCCTGCGTTGCCCAGCCTCCACCCACAACACAGGCAGCAACATACGGGAGAAGGAAAGAAAGGGGTAGGAGGGGCTAGCGAGGACAAGCCATTTTACAGTCTCTCGGCATTCCAGTCCCCTGCCTAATTCCCATCTTTGGAAGAAAAAAGAAGGGGGAGAGGACAGCCTGAACTTTTGACCTGCTGCGCAGACACCCAACCAGAACAGAGAGGAGCCATAAAGGTGTCTGTGCAGGGCCGCGATCTCATGACAATCGTCTGCAGCTTGTTTCCTCGCCATCCTCCTCAAAAAAATGTTGATTACTTGTTTTATGATTGCCAGATGGTGGAGTCTACTGAGAACCTTCTTCCATCCCCAGTGACTGCCTGACCCCACATAAAACTGGAAGGGGCCGAACCTTTCTCTACCCATCCCACCACGGGAGGATGCAGAGACCTTCGAACTTTTAAGAAGCTGATCCCATCTGTACCAATGTGTTTTCAATTCTGTGTGAGGAATTCATGCCCAGATTGAGAAGCAGCAGCAGGTTAGCTATTCAGGAAGCATGTATGTTATACTGAAAGTATATAACACGTTTAAGAAGCAAACACAAGATGAGGTTCTCCTTGCCCTGAGAAGCAGCTTTAAACTTTGATACTGCCATGTAAACGAGGCCTAGAGATGCTCCGTCGCAGGCAGCATTTTGCAACTATTTTTCTTGATTGCTACTCAATGAGTGAACACAAGCACCACAGGTAAAGCAAAACTGCCATTATAAAGATATCGGCTGTGGGCACACAAAAAATTGCAACACCTATTCCAGAATGGCTCCCGTGTGGATACAGTATTCTAGAATAAAAGGCATTTTATGCCATAGTGACTAGTGAGCTTCCACAGCAGAGCTCTGGGATACCGTCATTTTTATTATAGAACAGAAAGCCCAGGCAGGGAGCTGTTGTGGAAGATAATGCTGGACTCTTGCTTTTCTTTCCACTGCACTGTTTCACCGCATGGACAGGCTCTGGACTTCCAACCACACCTGCTTGTGCTAAGACTAAGCAGTACCGCAGAGCCCAGGGCAGGGAGGGAAGATATTGCTCTTTCTGCTTCAGTTGTGCTCAACTTTTCTAGCTTGTTTTGCCATAACTGTCCAGATTCTTTTCCCCAAATCCTTCTTCCTCTTCCTCTAATCCACTGCCATAACCATTCAAGTTGTGAATACACTACAAAGATCAGTTTCATCTCTCCCAAGCAGACACCAAAGAATTTGAAAATTCTTTGAAAACCAAACCCCAAAAAATCTCACAGACTCATTTTCCGAAGTAGGAATTGCCATTACTTGGCAATTGGAGGCAGTGGATCCATCTGTGACTCCATGTTAACAAATCTGGTTACGGATACGTCCTAACCATGTTCCTCTGGACACTTGCTTGCCTAAACAGTGTCATATGTTGCTTCTACTTCAAGGGCTGTTGTAAATCAGCACAGCTTGTTTCAATTAATGCAACTGCATAAATCTTTATTGCTGAAAAAGCATGGACACCAAAGGTTCTTCCTACAGGGACAGACAGGATTATGAAACTAAAGGAACTACTATCACCAGTTAATCTGCATTGAAGTGGGTGGGTACACCACTATCCCACTGCAAGTGCCATGAGGGTGATAGAAACAAATCTGTTTTGTTTAAGATCCACTTATAACAAGCTGGGACTACGCATATCCACTTGCTTATCACAGCTCAGCTGATGATGAGGTATGGCAATTCAAATGCCTGTGACTGTTTGTATATAACTTGACTTTTCCAGTACTCAATCAGAATTAGCTTTTCACTGGAGACAACAACAGTGATAAAATGGAGTACTGACAAACTCAAGGAAGGAAAGTCCCTTAAGGCTATTAAAGACAAAGATATAACTTCCAACTCAGGAAGCCCTGAAGCCACACATGACTAGAGTTTATATTGGGGAAAGTATCTCTGTATGCTTAGCTTAGTCTCTTCTCTTTCCTTCAGCATTTACTGTTGTCCACTTTGGGGAGACAGCATACTGGGTTAGATGGACGCGCAGAAGGGTTACTCTTACATACCCCAGTTAATAAGGTATTTTTCTCCTTCTAACTCCAGTCCACAAGCAGTTCACAGTCAGAGCTGAACCACTTGGTCTTACTCTGTTATTTCATTCCCTCCTTCTCCCATTACTCCTTCTGCCATTTTAACTGATAAAACCCCAAAGTTCACAACCTCGCTGTCCTAGGATTCCCCTCAGATATAGTATCCTCCCCCACATCAGTGATAAATAAGATTTACAGGGATGCTGACTGCATCATCCTCTAATCTCCCCCCCCTCCCCGACATACCAACAAGCCATAAAGTTTAGTGTGACCCCCTTTCTGTTGTTGTTTACAATACCATCCTGCTTTAGCTTCTGTCTTGAATAGCTATCACGAAGGTCAGTTGGACCTAATTGCTCTGGGTGCCTCCTAATGACCACAAATAGCACCTTGTTAATGAGCAGAGAAGGGGGAAGAAAGAAAGAAAATGAAAAAGAAAAGAATTCAGCCTTTCAAAACCAGAGAAAGCCTCAACTCCATGCTTCTCTCAATTATGCACATCTTTAACTTCTCATGAACTTTACTAGGAAATGCACAGACAGGACCTCAGAAGGTATCTTAACTTTTACCTAGATTTAATTAGAGAATTGATCCTTCTCTCACATACTTCAGTTGGATTTTATTGCTCCTTCTTCTCCCTTAGGTGTTCTCTTTACTCGGTGTGGTACAGTACACGATTGTAACAGTAGCACAGATTCACCAGTGCTAGCAAGAAGCCACACTGTCACACACGCAAAAAGAGCACCTACTGTTGATTTAGGTAAAATGTCGTATCTACACGCAGATCTGATCAGGTTCAATCCTCACTTAAGTTTTATTTTTCTTGTATGGATTCGTCCTGGTCTGATGTGATTTTCTACACAAGACACAGTCCCAGAAGACTTTGCAATACTTATTACTTATCATTTCCTTGTGATCCTGATCTTACTCTTGCTAAATAAGAAGCAGGCACCCTCAAGATAACACAGAAGAGTTCTTCACAGAACGAAACAAAACCAAAACAAACCTATACAGGTGCACAGTATGTTCGATTAGACAACTTCAAACAAATTTCTGTAGGTTTGATACAACAGAACTAAGACACTAAATAACTCATGCAGGAGTCCTCAAAAGAAACCAGTTTAATAGTCAGTGTAGTCCACCATTCAGTAATGACCAGAACTAAAGAATATGAACACAGTTTCCCAATTATTTCACTTGGGGATGAATACGCTTTGCTAATCTCTTCTCTTAGAGGTACACAGTGTTCTGGAAGGGAAAATTTCTTTGCCTTAAAAATGAGCCTTGAGTTCTTTGGGAAATTCCGCTTCATCTTTGTTCGTTCTTCCCCTGCTTCCAGAAAAATGGAAGCATTTCTAATTCTGTTCCCATGACAGAGTTCTCCTTATGCACTCCTATGACAAAGAGTATGGTTTTTTGGCCATACAGAGTTCTCTTGCTATTTGTTGTAAAACCTACATAGAGTTGAAAAGTAAATTCTTAGCACACCTTTTTTCTGCCACTTTTGGTTTAGGATTTTGTAGTTTGTTTTTCTCTTCATCTAACATCTGATCAGCAGAAGGACTGATACATCCCTCTTATTTACTGCATGCATGTAACTTACATCCCAACACTAAACAAAGACCACATGAATCCTTCCAATACTGCCAAAGAGTCTGATACTCTGATACTTTTAAAATACTTATAAAAATGCAAGAAGTTATTTACTGAATTTAACATGCCCTTTGCCTAGAAATAAGTTGGGGGGGGGGGGGGGGGCGGGGGGGGGGGGGGCGGGGGGGCGCGGGGCAGGGAAAGGAGGGTTTTTTATTAATTAACGCTGCTGGGAAACATTTTGAGAAAGGGGTATGTGGAACGTGGATACCTTTTATAGTGGCACCTGAACACAACTGGACTCACCAACTTAAAAAACAATAATTAAGAATTTACATGTACCCCCCTAATTTTTGTTTAACAAAGTGACAGATATCCAGGAACCAGTCCAGCCTAGAATGAACATAAGCCAGTCAAACTATGTACAACTAAAGGAAAGGAACATGAATTCAAGGCTTACTAAAAAAGCAAGATATGTAAAGTGTCAGTTTATTTACAGTCAATTCTTCCTATAATTAAGAGGTGCAGGTAAACAGTTAAGTATTTCCTTCAGCATCTTCTCTCTAAAGTAACACACCATAAGCATCTTTCATTAAAATAAATACTAGTTTGCAGAGCATTTCTGCAGAAAGATCTCATAACATACAATGCCATATAGATACTTCTCCCACACAACTGTGGAATACAGTTTAGGGGGAAAAAACAGAGTTAAACACAATCCCCGTCTTCGAAAGAGACACTGTATATGGGAGAAAGTACTGTGATGTGTCAATCTAGTGCTGTTTAACTCCCCCTCCCCCCTTGTACAATTTACACTCCTAAGAAACTCTACTTTGAATGCAGCTCAAGGCATTTTGATAGCCATCCAAACTTCTTTCTTCTCCTACACTGAGGTTGGTTTCTGGGTTTTCTGCTTCTTCAAAGAGGCACCATGTTACCAAACAGGATCCTGCTTAACTTTTTTGTGTGTGTACAAAGTGCAATAATAGGTCTTTCCAAGACCTCTCCGGGCCAAAGGCAGTATATAGATTTTCTTTAAGGTACATCTTTCTTCTGCTACTGACTAAAAGCTCCACTCAAGCAGCTTGCAACCCCTTCTTCCAGCTATCTGCTGCAGTGTTGGGGGAAGGAAAATTCTGAATGTTACATTTGCTATCTCACCTGTAAAGACAGTACAACATTGCCAAAGTCCATATGCATCCATTCACATGGGTAGAAGAAAAACGAACAAGCAAACCACCACCAAGAGCAGCACACAGATCAGGCACTTAATGGGAAAACTGAAGCAGGCTCAGAATCAAGGCATCAACTGTGCCACAGAGGGAGAGAAATGATCGCTTCACACAAAACCAGAGCTGTACATTGCCTGAAACTGACCAGATACATATTAACTGTTCATAATTTTTTGTTAACGATGCTCATGAAATTCTGGATTTCTGGAGAATTTTGCTACCTGGTTAAGAGTTTAGTGGTTATAGCTGTATGTCAGTCAATGCAAAGGCACAATAAGGGAGCAGAAGGAGCAATACAGGTCTGAAGATTAAACTTTCCTAACTGTGGCCTAGGTGTTCCTGCAGTTGTACTAATGGTATCAGCTATTCAAAAAAACGAAACCCAACATTTGACTTAGAACTCCAACTGACATCAGTTGGACTTTCATGTGCCAATTTATATGACAAGGAACCACAGAAAGGCTTGCAGAGCAAAATTCTTACACTGTTCATATATAACCTGAAATTATATATGCATGGTATTTCATCCTAACTTTTGACCAGCCCCAAAAGCCTTTTAAGGAAGAGCAGTAACAAAGTTTGTGGCCTATTACGAGAAAAACCTACATCCCAACAAAGGAGATCTCAGACACAAAGCTTCCTTTGTATCCTTGTTAATTGAGATCTCCAAAATGAAATGGCATAACGTCTATTTTTATCCCTGAGAAATGACGGAGAGGAAGAAAGGAAGGAACAAAGACTAAAGAGATTAGATAAACTGCATCTAGTTGTGTACTACAAAAACCACTTCCAAAAAGTACCTGGTTTTTTCTTCCCTGGTCTTGTAAATTTCAATAAAGCACGTATTATATAAAACAATGTAAATACTACACCTTACCTCAGGTTCTCTCATCTCAGTGAATCTCTAAAGTGTTTATTTCGTTTTCTACCAAAATTGTAGAATCCACAGCACACAGAAATTAAGATACAATTTTAAATTAGTTAGTTATCAAAAATGCCAGTATATACGCATGAAGATGAGTTGAAAGTAACATTGCCTCCAACACAGAATCCCATCAAAAGCATGGAAATTATTTTAAAAGAAAAGCTTTTTGACATAAGCCTGGTATTAGTTTCTTTCTCATCTCCTTAAGTGTCTCATCATCCCCCTAACCACAGTGATGACTGCTGTATAGCTGACTGCCCTAATCCATACCCTTAACAATATTCCTCACACCATGTAGTCTTTCTCCAGTTAGCTACCACATTCCTTAAGGCCATCTGGGACATTCAATACAGGTGGTAAGACCATGCAATACCATCAACATGCTTATTTTCATTATATCTGATAATTTTCCAGGCATGCAAAGAGCACGTAACAATTGCCTGATAGGAAAACCTCAGTGGGCTGAACGTAAAATAACTTCAGAAAGAAAGCAGATTTCCTAAAATGATGAGTGATTTTTGGGAACCTCTATGTTTGGATATTCTCTTTGGGATATTTTAGTAGGCCTCTATTTTCACAGTGCAGTGCATGCGTCTTCTGAAAATCAGACCCCAAGAAAGTATCCAAAAGCTGAATATCCAAAAATTGAAAAGGGCAAGGGGGAAGGAGAGTATCTGTACTTACCTAAAGCAGTACTGATCAGAACAATCCAAAAAGTTCTAGCAGTGCCTAGGGAGGGAATCAAGCCGCAGGGCAGCTACCAAGTCTACACTCAGTTAAAGGCTGCACTAGTTCAACAGGAGCTGGCAACTCAACCTCCTCATTGACTACACAGTTTCCTCTGGGCACTCACACTGCAGCTTGCTGCTTAAAACAAGAGACTGGTCGTCATGACACCCAGCTTTTATTCTCAGGTCTGGAGATACAATAGGTAGGTCAGAACACCACACTGGAGGTGAAGACTCGCTGGTCCTAGGCTGCGTGCCAGGAGGAAAAGCTTATCAAGCTATCAGAGCGCAGCAGAGTCTGGACTCCAGGGTTCTAATTGCAGGTTCACCAAATAACTTCTTGTGTGGCCACAGACAAGCCATCAGGTCATTCTCTATCTCAGTTTACTCCTCGAAGGAGCAGATAAAATAAAACTCTTTGTCACAGGGTCACACAATGGCTGTTTAACATATGTAAATGATCTAATAGTCTCAGGCAAACTAAGCAGGAAAGGTAAAGCGCTGCTGGTGGTATTGCTGTAACTGCAGTCCTGACAGTGTGTGATGTCATTGGGGCAGCAAATCTGAATGCTGAGCACACAGAAGTTTCTTTAAATGCAAAAGCAAAGCACTGTGAGAGGATTGTACTCCTAATCATGCCTCCTGTCACAGCCCTGGCTTCCATTTGGCCTTAAATCCCAGTGCGGCATCGCCACGTGCGTGTGCGAAAGTGCATGCACGCCTGGCGTCTCCTTTTGAAAAAAGGATCTAACAAATCCTTCCAGACAGCATTAGAGAGGAGACACTACCAGATCAAAACAGCCACCTGAAGTGACCCCTCTTCTGCTTCAGAGACGGTTACATAAGCTTCGTGCAGAGTGGGAACCGACAGGAATGTGGCACAACAGAATGAGAAAGTGCTGGTGCCAACAGGTTCCTTTTAGCTGCTTACAAGCAGGTACTTCTCCAGTACCTGATATAACGGGCATGCCCTTTAAAAGCAACACTGAATTATCAACTGGCCACCCTGCTCCAAAGAAGCGGCATCATAAATGTAAGAAGGGACACATTTCACAGAGAAGTAAAGGACAGCCTCTTCTGTATATTAGACCTGGGAAGTTACACCATAATGGCCAGATAAGTGCTCAAATCACCCAGAGAAGTTGTGGGTGCCGCATCCCTGGGAGTGTTCAAGGCCAGGCTGGATGGGGCCTCCAGCATCCTGGTCTAGTGGAAGGTATCCCTGCCCACTGCAGAGGGGTCGGAACAAAATGATCTTTAAGGTCCCTTCCAACCCAAACCTTTCTAGGATCCTATGATTAAATGTTCAGACACATAGACACATCAGAAGTATCCCTCATCATTCACAGTCATCAAGAAACCCTCAGATAGAAAAATTAAAATAAAATACCACAGCATGTTTATTCCTGCTTGGCCCAGCTCCTTTGCCTAAGTACAGCGCGTAAGAAATGTCATCTGAGGGACTGAGATATACACTGAAGTTCTGTGGCAGATTAAGCATATGCTCCTTACTCGGGGAGTAAGAGAGCCCTCTATCTGGAAAAACTGTATGCCAGGATCAAAATAAACTATGGGAAAGAAAAAAAAAACAAACAACCCAACACCTTTTGAACTCATCTATGTGAGTAAAAACGAACAGGCTGGACTAGGATTTACCAAGAATTTTGGTTTATTCATTTTGTTTTCTGAGTATCTCCACAGTCTTAATGGAAAGTGGCAAAGGGCATTCTGAAGATCTTAAACACTCTTTATCCCATAGCGACCCAAAATAGCATCTTGTGATGTACTTGTGAAATTCTAAAGAAGCCGCACAAAAGCCTAGAAGCCACAGGCAGTGGAAAATGGAGCACAGCAATGCAACTTATGATCACACAGACCACAGGAAAATACGTAAGAGAAAAGAGAGACATTCATTCTCTAAATGAGTAGTGAATGGGAGCCTGGGAACTGCATGTTTGGGAGAACTTTAAAAGGGACTTTTAAAGAAGGGGTACAGGCTTTCCCAGCACTGACCCACCACAAGCAAATCACTGAGTGTGCTGGTTTTTTGCTACTACTAGTATCACCCTGTTTGAGAGCCTCACCAGTTTTCATCAGTATCTGACTTTAATTGCAAGCTGCTCCCAGAAGATACTAGGGCACAGATGAAAAAGTGCTAAACACTTTTAAAGGCTTTAGCCAGGGACTTGTGCTGCGGGTAATTTAATTAACAGTTCAGCATCCAACACATGACTGGAGCCAACTCTGATACTCCAAGTCTCCAGTCACTTGGAGAACGACCTATGAATGTTCCAGAAGCGAGAATAAATCTCCTCTTGCTTCCTGATCGTTCCTAGACAAGGTCACTAGGTGGAATACCACTGTGCTTCCTCTTCTCATTCTTACATTAGAAGTTTTTCCTTTACTACATGAAGGAAGTGTCCTCTCTCCAAAGACGTTCCTCAGAGGGCTGACAGCAACACTGTACCACTGCTCATCCAGCTGCAGCCACCCAGTCTCTGTGATGGTAAATTAATACTTGATGTTACTCAGAGTGGCCCTGAAATATGGTTTAGAACACCACAGTGCTTCCAGAAATGTTCTATAAGTTACTGCTGAACCAAGACTGCTTACAGGAATGGACCACGAAGTATTTCTCAGTTTTTTCAAGTAGATTTCACTAGAACCTGCTGACCTCTCCTCTTAAAGAGGAAAGAGCAAAATATGCCAATAAAAGAGAGGGAGGAGAGATACTATCTTGCTAAATCCTTTTTCTGCAAAAGCAGAACTGGCTCTTTGGATCAGCATTCAGGTAGTTCTGCTTTGCTCAGTTCAAATGGGAAACCAACAGAAAGAGAGAGACACAAACAATATGAACAGCCTCTGTGGCTCCACAGAAGAGCCACCTACCAAGCTCCTTCAGATATCCTTAAATAAGCATCACAGATTTGTGCTCATTTAAAGCAAGAGATAATAGGTTGCTGAATATTTCGCTTTATCTCAAGACAGAGCAGAAGGCTGTGTTGTCTGAGAAACATGGAACAGAAGAAAGCTACCTGGTCTTCTCCAACTGCCACGCTTTTTTTTGCCTTTTTTTTTTTTCTTTCTTTCTTTCTGGTTTTTTTTCAGCACTCCTGCACAGAACCACTATGACAGCTCCCTGATTCTCCTGGTCACACAGCTACTGACTTTCCAGAGGCTTGGTGGAGTTTACAGTTTCCGGTCTTGTATGGCAAGAAACAGATGAAACAGAACAGATTTTTCTTCAGAGGACTTACTATGTGGAATTACTTTCACCGTATCAAATTTTGGCATCAAGTGCAAAGAGATATCTAAAACTTCAACTGCATCAACATGCACAAGTGGAGTTGGAAGCTTCATTTCACTATCATCTTATTCAAAGAGACGATGCCTTACTCCACCACAGCCATTTCAAAGAACAAAGCAATCCTGTAAAAAGAGGCTGAAAAACTTGATGGACCTTGCTCTGTGCTCAGCTATCCGTAAGCATGTACATTCACATCAACAGAACTAAAAGGTGCCAGAGAGGACAAATTTGGGCTATTATTGCTTTCCAGCTGCATGCTGCATCTAGAAACAAGTCTAAAGTTTTGAAAAAGTTACTTCTATCTTTCAATGTGTGTACTTGTGAAACATGTGCCTTTGGTACTTTCTGAAAAGCAGGCCAATACCAGGCATGTCCAGATGTACACACAAACTCACTAGGGTCTTTTGAAAATCATAGGCAATGAGCAAATTATGCTCTAGTTATGTCAGTGTACATCCAAAATCAGTGGAGTTACACAGGCTTTTCACTGAGCGCAGCCTCTGCCCTATTTACTGTATCAGCCACACACAAAGCACAACTGACATCTTACGGGCATCAAGCTGAATGAGAACATGCCTATCATAGTTAGCATGTAACACTATAGATACATGTGAATATGTATTTCAGAGTTACTATTGGTTTTTTTTCCCTCTCAAGGGAAGAGATTCCCCATCCCCCACCCCTCCGCAACCCTCTCCACCTCATTTCCATCTGGCTGACACTGCATTAATGCTAAACCTCCAGCTGGATCCCACAGCATTGTCTTGAACATTTTGTTCCAGCAGAGCTGAACTCTAGGAGACTCCAGCTCTAAACACAAATCACAAGGCTTTATGTACATACAAGAGCAGCCTCTCAACAACAGACTGTGCCCCTGGTACCATGGCGGACAGGCTGGAAATAGGGCTAGTTCATGGAAGGAAGCCAGTTGTTGTGCTATGGGGTTTTTTGTTTTGGTTTTTAGACACTGCCTCTTTTCACATACAGCAGACAAACAGGGGAGACTCTCTCTCTCTCCCTAATGAGAGGGGTTTTACTCTGTAACTCTTAAAGTCTTCCCAGACTGTGGTTTGAGGGTGGGAGCCACCCTCACACAGTGTTATGGTTAACGCAGTGTTTTTAAAGCAAGATTCATTGAAATAGGTATTTGAACTGAAAGAGCCCACAGCACTCATGTCACAGTTCCATATATTTGCATTTTTCCTTTCCTCCAGTGAAATACATGACAGCCTCTGGCCACAACGGAAGCCAAAGACACTGGGCTAACTTGGAAAGGCTTGACCTCCACATCTCCGGCCCAGGTCAGACGCATACCAGTGAAGATCAACTGGACCAGGCTCCCAGTAAGTTACCAGAAAACATCTTTAACAGGTAGTACCTTGCATTCATGAGGGCAGGTAGTTTCCTCATGACTACTGCAGGCAGAAAGCGTAACACCTCGCAGTTAGAGTTAACAGGACCGGGCTGTTCTAATACTTCACCCTCATCAAACATGGTAAGAGGCCTCCCATGCTGGAAACTCCTATGACCCAGTTAAAAAAGACAGTGACCCAGTTCTGTTATGACAGGAATGAAACCCTTCTAATTTTCTCAAACAAGCACCATTTCAACTAAACAATTCAATTCCATTAGAAGCAGCCCTCTCACAGAACAGAAATTTGCAAAATTCCTTTTTTATTGCCACAGTCTTACCCTTTCATAGCACCATTCAGGCCAGTGCATCTTCAAGTCCTTTACAGATTAAAAAAGCACACTTAATACAGAATAATTGCCCATATTCAAACTCCACTCTTGCTTTTAAAGGTAAGGATTCCAACCTCAAACCAGAGTGAGGCCTTTCCAGTAACCGTCTGTACTGAGTGGTGCTGTCAAGGCAGTATTACTCCTAGTAAGAAACATACAAACTGTTTCCCATCTACACTAAACTCTCTTTGTCACTCGAGTAGAAACATAACGCAAAAGTGCCATGAAATGCATATGAAGCGTATTGGAAAGTGTCTTTTGTACTTCACAAAAAGATACTTCTGATGAAAGCTGTCTGACGAGACCTTTCCATAGGAGAATCAGGTGCTAAGTGACATAAGCATCTCACTGCAAGTACAAATGTGACAACGTGAACAGCCAGCTACAAATACAGAGAGGAAGTGCTAATCAGTGCATTTGTGTTTAAAACAAGGAAACAAAGTATCTGCTTTATGTGAAACTTTTTTTATTATCATGGAAAGTTCTGGTTTACACAAATCCTCAACCTGAAGTCTACTGATGATGCAATTTTAAAATGAATTAAGTACATAAAGACTTTTCAAATCTATCCTTACAATATAAAGCAGAGAATGAGTTGGGGCAGGCGCAGGGGGAGGACAAAGGAACAGGTTAAACAAAATTTCTTACTCTGAAGTCACCACCAGCTATGTAACATCTGGCTGTTTAGTGCAGGTCACCCCACTGTGATCACACGACCCTTACAGGATCAGGGTTGCATCAGGGGTAAGAGAGCACACAGAGCCATGACAAACAACAAAAACCTCCCAAACTTTAAAATTAAGATAATTCAGCCAGCAACCTCTACCTCTAGTGAAAATCAGTCAGACTTCCCTCTTTTGTATGGAGCACGTTGCTTACATTCTGGGAAAGGTATGTTCTGTACCCAAGAAAGAGAGATCTATTTCCCTCAAAACAACAACTAACAAAAAGTTTTAATTTCATTTCATCTTCCGCCACCGAAAAAAAATCTTTCCTTTCTCCAAACAATAATCTGAATATGGGGTCAAAACTCTAAATGATGAGTTACATTAATATTTTTTTATAATTCACAAACCATTGATACTAGCATGTTCATTCGCTTAAAAGGTAAGTCATATTCATTTTAAACCAAATACAGAACTTTGTAAGAATGTACACACTTACAAAAGCTCCACTCCTGCAAATGTTACCACACACGAAACTTAGAAACTCCACGTGAAATCTGCAAGTATGCTTCTGTGAATAAAGGTTCCAAGCTTCTGCTTGGAAGTCACATGAATAGAGTGAAAATACCATTGCCTCCTTCAAAGATTTCAACAAGACAAATACAGCTTAAAGAAAAAGAAACCTAAGAGACCAAGTAGACAAGGGATGGCCCTCTAAATGAGGCAATCGCTGCAAGAGATGCTAGCCAGGAATGTTTCAGGGGATTCATTTGAAGACCAGACACTATCTGATCATATGAAGCATTTCTAGTTTACAGCTTCTGTGATTAAGTTAAAAAAACAAGTGTTTCTGCAACCAAACTGAACAACCCCCCAGCAGCCTTTATTGTAAGCCTGGACCACAAAACCTTGAGTGCACAGAAGTCCTCCAGAAAATCTCAGCTGAGTTTGAGCTGAAAAACAGTTGCAAGAATAAGTCCCAGAAAAGGGACAGGGAGCTGGGTAGCCACACATGCCTGAGTATTTTCAGCTAGCATAGAAATCCACTCATGTAGGAGTTTCAGGAGTTCTTTGGGTGGAAGAGTGAGCATTAAATGTCTTATTAGTGTAATTAAACCTAATTATTTTATCACAGAACTCCCCTAAAACGTGTGAAAATCCATTGCATCTCTTGAACCATTCAACTTTATAGGACTTGCGGAAGAGACAGGGCTATAGGACTCTAGAAATTTCTACAAACTGATAAGAACAACAGTGATACTTAATCCATTCTACACCAGTTTATGTTTCTTCATGTCCCAAGACCACTTTTTAATTCCTTATACCCACAATGTGTGCAGTGAATATGATAAGATTTTAGAAGTGAGTGTTAACACCCTGGCCAAGAAGTGCAAACTGAAAGACGTCAGAATAGGAGAAAGCAGTTTGTTCAGATCGGAGCTTTTGACAGGTTTCTATCTGACCTAAACTTGCCTTGCCAGCACAGTAGACTAAAATCTAAGATTGCTGGCTCCAAGCAGGGACAGAAGATGTTATCTGATAGCTGTCATTATACAATTGACTCATGTCACCTGAGAAGACCTAGAAACTACAAGGCTAGAACATTTATTATAAAGCATTTGGTACTCACATACGTCTGTCTTTCAACAACTTCAACCCAAACATGAAGTCCTATGACAACTCAATGCAAAAAGGCTGCTTTTTTAAAAATAGACAGGACAACTGCAACAGAACAAAATACTGGCAGAGCTCAGGAGTAACATCCATAAAACCTTAAAAAAAATTTCACTAGTTCTCATGGCATCTGGGAACACATATATATGATAAAATAACCAGTGTTTGATAAAATAACCAGTGTTTGGCTGTATGGACACCAGCACCACTACAAATCAGTGTAGTAGTTCAAACTAAGGTCATGGCTGTATCAAGTCACTCTGAGCCACATTTCCATCCTCAGCACTTTGTAGTTTGCAGGGAAAGCATGCAAGGCAAGCTTGTGGCCATGTTTTTCAGTTTTTGCCAAAGAAAATTCTCCCTCAACAACACAGGTCTGCCATGGTCTCCTTCACAATGTTCCTGCCCTTCTTCCACTCTTTGTAAAAGATCAAATGAGATGATGACCACATCCTTCTTTCCTTTACAAACTTGAAACCCTCCCAGCTATGACCACTCTTACAAAGCAGCACAGCTGCACTGTGATATTGATTAAAAGAGGAAGTTTTCCTTAACACCACAAGAGTGACACCCTGGAGACAGTGCTTGTGCAACCTTCTCATGGGTCTCTGTGCTGTTGATTCCCCTGTCAAAGCTCAGTTGTCAGGATTCAAAAATAAAACCGTAGCACAATGTTTCATCATTATTTCTTCCCTTCTCCCTCAGCAATAAGAGCTGTAGTGTAGGATCTTACAAAAAGGTCTACAGAAAAAATAATACACGCTTATTTTGGCAGAAGCCTTCCTAGACCCCATCCCCAAAATGCTACCAAGATGACTACATACTCAGAATAAATACATTTTTCTCTTCTAACACAGTGCTAATTAGAGAAGGAGAAACTGGGTTTGCCACTTTCTCTTCTGAGGATGTCAACAGCTTCTGAGAATGTCAACAGCTACTGAGGACAACGCTCCTTGTCTCTTCCACTACCTAAATTCAGATCAACCACAAGTCTGTGATGAGTTGCGTGTGAAGGCCAAGGTGAGGTAACGTCTTAGCACCTTTCACACATATTCATAAAGAAACAACAATTCTCAGCAATAATACAAACCTGTATATATGTAAAATGCTTCACAAAAATCCTCTTTAGACCCCTGTTGGGCAGGGAGGTAAACACTGTTAGTCCTGTTTCACAGAGGAATGAAATAACTTGCCCAAGGTCACCCAGTTAAATGGTGTCAAGAGGTGCGACTATAAAAAGTTCTCCACTCCATCTTCTGCTCTACCCACTAAAGCAGTATTACCTCCCTGCACGTTTGGTAATAACAATAACACCACCCATGAACAAGTTATACCTAGCAAACACCAAGTAATTTCAGCAGAGGAATGAATGAACTCCTATGTAGTTAATTCCAGGAGCTGATCCAGTCCAGGCCTGCCCACAAACAGAAGGAAATTCTTTCACATACACAGGAAGAAGAAAAGAAAGAAAGAAGAGGAAGAAAGACAAAAGTGCTACATATAGAGTAAAGCTTCGTAATCTCTGAATAGGAGATAAAACAGATTGACCGCCCCAAGAACTGAGCTGCCTGAATAGGGACATAATTTTTAAAGCAGATAAATTTCTTGCTAACCTGACTTACCCTGCAAAGCCTCCAAGGTGTGCTTGCGGCTTTAAATATTTTCTTGTTGCTGCTTTGAAGGCAAGAACAGACATGATCTCCAAAGCATCCACTGATATGCAGTTGCGGGGGGGGGAGGGGGGGGAAGAGGAGGAGGTGAATACTGTAGCTAGCTGAGAACTGTCAGATTGTGTTTGCCATCAAGGAATGCCATTTCCCAATGCCTGAGTTTAACTCTGGAATGAAATGCACGCTGCTGCTGACCCCTCTGCTGACATTCTATAGACTCCCTTATCTCATCAGCCCCTGAGCATCCCATCCTCACTCCTCCGCGTTCATGTTCCCAAACTGTCAATCTCTCTGCAATGACTCACAAGGTTCTGAACCCACCATTCGCCTCTATGAGTCTTACTATTTTTTCATACATGTCCTTCTGGTTTAGATTGAGAGGCGTCTTATTCTTCTTAAATGTTAAAAAGAAAATTAAAAAGAATCACTGAAAGCAATATGCCCTCAGCACAACAGCCTCCCTGAGAGCACTGCATACTTCAAAGAAAAACACAAGAATCTAATTCTGCTCTCCAGTTGGAGTGCTGTAAATTAGGAATAATTCTACTGAAGTCAATCAAGACACAATCATTATAACAACCACTGTGAGCAAAAGCAAAGCAGGGCCTGCCTGTGGGCAGATTTCAGGAATGACAATGGATTAGAAAATATATCGCAAGGGTGTATTTAAAGTTTAGGTCAGCTTTACAAATTCTCTGTCTACTCCCCTTACAACACACTTAAAACCAGAATTCTCTTTACCTACATTATAATCCTCATCATTATATCTGACAGTTGAATTGTTTATGCAGTTACTAGATTAGATATTCAGAAGCAGTGGTGTAACCACCACCTGTGCATTACTAACACAATTCTGAACAAGGCGGAGTGGTTCAAGATGGATGCCAACCAAAATTCCAACACAGGCTTCATTTGTCATACCTAGGTGGCATGGATGTGTCATCCATCATGGCTGGCTTCAGTTCTTTACCTTCTGTCACTTCACAGTTCGGATTATCCCATATTAAACCAAAGGCTCTCTTAAGATGGCTTTTTTAAAACTGGTAGAGTTCAGCAATTGAAAATGGAACTGTTTTAATGCCTTCTCATCCAATCCCGCTGCACAAAGCAGGAAGAAGAGAATGGAATAAAGAAAGATGGATCTCCCCAAAACATACATTTAGACGCTTTGATATTCCTTAAGCTACTGAGTAACCTGACCAAAATGGAAAGGGTTAAAGAAAACCTAGCAAGCTTATTTTTCAGAGAGCATAGAACCAAACACAAACATGCACATCCATACATTATTGGATTTGCTGGTTTAATCGGCAAGTACCAGTGACTCAATTAGCCTCTTAGCAGTGCCTAAATGCCACTAATTCAGCCCGCTGGCTGCTGCAGCATACATATACAGGCTTGTCCCTTTAGATTTAGCGGTAACAGCACCACTATTCTTCTCATGACAGCACTAGGGGCCCAGACAGTCTCCTCTCTCCCTCTCCCTCTCTGTTCTGCCAACCACACAGAAAGAAAAGACCCCAGGGCTGACTGTGTGTGAGCGTTGAGTAGGAGGAAAAAGGAAGAGGGAGACACTATTTCTATTCATTTTACAGCTTCATCCATCAAAAGCCTTTCTAAAAAAAAAAAAAAAAACAAAAATCCACCAAAAGAAAAATGCATTCCCAGAAGCTCATGGTTTAGAGCAACAGCCTAATAAGGTGTTAAAGAAAAGATACTGACCTAATCTTTAGCAGCCACATCTACTACATGAAAGTTTAACAAATTACAGAAGCTAGGGCTGAAGAAGTACTACTTTATTCTAACTCACACGCCCACCATTGCTAGTTTGTTCCTTATATTGTTTGTTTTTAGGATAAAGGATAAAGCACCAACACATAAACCATACTTTTAACTGAAACCTTCATACCTTTGGCAGTCTCAAATAACAATACGTAACACCAGTGAATAAGCCAACAAACCAACCCCAACTTCTTTTTCTGTACACTCAACAGCACATTTGTTCAGTTAATTTTTGTGACTCTCCCTTATATAATGACTAATTTTCAGGCAGATTGATTCCCTGGTGAGTTGTTGCACATCGTGCAGCCATAAAAGCACTAGTGACAGTTAAAGAAGGTGACAGGAACAGTAGGCTGGTGTTAGGGCAGAAGCCAAAGGAGTTTTGGCAGCAACTAGGTGTATGTCAGATTAAAGTGACCAAGCAACTATGGCTTCAAAAGTATTGACTCAGTATGAACAAAATGTGCTGTCAAAACACAACGTGTCAGAACTGAGCCCATCAGATCTATTTTACTTGATGACTATACATAGAATTACAGGTCAGAAGAAACACAGGAGATCCCAGAGGAGGAAAAAACCTTTGCTAATTAACTTACAATGTGAAAAGCAGAGTATTCTTATCCAGAAAACAGAGCAAGAGACACATGAGATCTTCTCTCTCTTCCTCATGATCCTTCTCATCACTTCAAAATGAAGGCTCATTAAAAAATGGTCAAAGGTGGATTCACTCTAGGTTTGCAAACCACAACATTTGCAAAAGAGGCAATATTACTTTAAATCCCTCCCAGCAGCTTCCCAGCTGACAATCACTTGGCATCCAAAGGCTAGGTAGGAACCTGGCAACCACACAGGATTTCTACAACAATATTTGCAACATAAAATGAAACAAACAAACAAAAAAGAATATCCCTTTCAAGTACTAGACAGTAAACAGGCCTTGCACTCCCACTCCCCTTGCCTCATTAATATTCAACAGTTTAAAATAAAGATGTACCAAAAAACCACCAGGGAATCCAGGGAATTCATTAAGTCTTCAGTATTTCAGTTTACCAGTCTCTGATTTCCAATCAGCTGAAACTGGAAAGTCATTACTTCAGCTGCAGTCCAGGTCAGAGGAAAGACTAATCCCAAACTCACAAAGCTGCCAGATTTCAGGTTCAGGATGAATACAGGGTGGTTTTGGAATTACAAGGGGCTAAGGAGAATGCAGTATCTTAATTAAGAAAAGCCAAACAACCTCTCTGCAACGAGCAAGGAAGGACATATATTCAGCATAAATCAGTGTTTCTTTGTAGAAGCCACACAATACGAAAACTGTATAAAGCATGGGGGGGAAAAATGTGACCAAGTTTCCTATTCTTGTAGGCATACTTCGACTTGATACCTCATTTTGAGAGATGATCAATGTATGAATTTTCTCATCCTTCACATCTACCACCCAAAAATAATCACGAATACCTAGCTATCGTCTCAATACAGATACTGCCAAGACTATTCCAGAAGCAACGCTAGCACAGTTCATACTACAGAGCTCTTTCCCTGCACAAAAGCCCACATCATCTTTCCTGCACAAAGTGAAAGGAAATTGTTGCCACTTAGGGGAACTCCATGGGAAGAGTGTGCAGAGACAATATCCTGCTTGGTGAATCCTAGGGGCGAAGCACAGCTTCTAAAAATGGTCACAGATTTGCACAGCAACTCCGCCTGTGTTGCTGTATCCACTGACCATATCCATGCTCCTTTCACTGTCTAATAAATCCCTTTATACACTCATAAAGCCAGCTGCTCCCAGAGCACGTCATCTACCAGAAACTGCTGCTCCTCTTGCAACTTTGGCTTTACAAAAACAGCAGAAGACGACAAGCAGATTTTTGCAGGGTATTTTTGTTGTTGGTTTTGGGGGGTTAGGTTTTTTTGTTTGTAGGTAAACTTCAACGTGCCACAGAAATTAGAAATTGCAGCCTGATGTTCAGGAAAAGCTGCATTTCCCCCAATATTGTAGTGCACAGGCCAAACAGAAGTTCTACCCAAATGAAGAGAGATCACAATTGCATAAAATGAAACTGAAGACCGTTCAAAAACGTTATCTTGAGTAGGTGATGTTACTGCAGCTTATGGACATTTTGTCTTCCCTTGTCAGAAAAGCTGGCTTGCTAATTTATGGGCAGAGTGGGAAAAGCAGAGGGATACAGACAGACACAGAATACTTAAAAACAGGACTCAGAATGGAGACAAAGCTCCCCTTTCACCTCCTGCTGCTATTTACCATCTGGGATCCTGAAAAGGGGGTGATGGGTAGTTTTGTGATAGGTTTGGCAAGGGGCAGGACATTTAGGATTTTCTATGTGTAACGAGGTCATGTGTCAGCGCCTTCGCAGCACATGGGAACACTATCCAAAAGAAGGTTCAACAAAAGGGTTGCCCTGGCTGAACTGGAAAGAAATTCTATTAAGAAATATCCTGGCACCAATGCATGATCTTAATAAGATTAATAACAATAATAAATTTGACGAAAGCGTCTCTAGAACATAGCTTGGAAAAGCACAGAAAAAATGCAGGAACGAACACATCCAATTAAAACATGTATGTTATTTATTATTACACTTTTTAAAGTGGTATGATATTTAAAAGTAAAATGTGAATTCTGAATCACAGCATTTACACTTCTATTTGGAAACCAAACAGGTCAGTTCACTCCATGGTTTTTCTTAATTTTTGCTTTCTTGATCCCCTTCCATTGCGATTAGGAAGCAAGACCTCCACAGGCTTATATAAAATGTACTGCAACTCTGTGGAGATGGAGAAGTACTTTATATTACAGAATTCTTTGACATTTCCACTAATATTGGGGGTTGGGGTGGTGGAGATACAAGCAAGGACTGAAATCCTAAGTGTAAGAAGTGTAGCATTTTTTTCTTTCTTTCTAACATATCTTTGTTTCACATAAGCACTTTACGGAAAGCAGTTATACAAAATGAGGAGTTCTGGTTTAGAAACGTTTCATCTGTTTTCATAAAAAGAATTATTAATAGGGTGAATTTCCCATCATATGGTGCTACAGTAAATCTTTAAACAGGATCCTTTAATCAAAGGACCTGAAGGAAAGACGAGCATCCTAGCCTTTTGCCTAGACTGGATGTCTGCTGACTAAAGTGATTCTAACAACACTGCTACTGCAGACAGTAATCTGTGCTTTAAATTATTTAAAATCTATACCCTACAAGATGCATAGATGTAAGAACTAGTCACTAGAACTAATGCAGTACTTTCTTATGCATGTCTCAAAACTCCTGGTTGGTAGAAACCCCATTTTCAAGTCTAAAAGCTTTAAACTGAGGATGTCTTTACGACACCAACAACTATACAGTAAAGTTAAAGGCAGTTTGTGTGTTGTGGAAGAAAAATGAGCAAAATTTCTAACTGTACTGATGGAAAATCAAAAGGCTATGTCAGATTCTACAGAACAGATCCTTTAAAACAATCACTGGATAATACCTGTAAATCTGTGGTGCAGTGGACTGTAAGTGAAAATGTTGTTCTTATTCCTCCCCAGCCTTTCCTCCATGCATGTAGATGTACCGATCCAAAACCGGAGCCAACAGGCAGTAAAAGGAATCACTATCAGCATATTGCTATGAGACACAAACAGATGGACACTTTCAGTCCATCAGAGAAAGGCTCTTCAACATATCACAGTTCACAATGGCTCAGTCCTACAGCAGTGGAGTCAGGCTGCAATAAAAACCCTTCTACCATAAAAGCCATCCTACCTATCATTTTAAGAAACTACTGGTGAAGCCATTATAGTACCAGATGTACTCCTGAGCGTTCATTTAGGCAAACCTTGCTCAACACACTTCTTCCCTGACTTCGAGTATTTCTATTGTGTTGTCTTCAAGTTGGAGAAATGAGCAGTGGTTGACCATAATGAGAATGGGGTCCTTTAACAAAACATGGGATCACTGACTGTATACTACTACAGTTGCTCCAAGAAGCAAGCTTCATTTCCGCTTAATAATGGCAGATTTGCATACATAACGTCAGCATACAGCATCAGAAGACTGTCCCAACTCTTAAACCCCTTCACTTACCACCTGACTACTACCTAGGGATACTTTTAAAGACAGCCGTTTTCTCTGAACTTTTACAAAGCGCAATGTTTACAATAATGCAGCTGGGAGGTCAGGGGAAGCTCTGTACCAAAACAGCACCTTCCAAACCAAATGCTACGTTATAGCATGGTGCTTCGTGGCTAAACATCCTACAGACCTTTCATGAGCTCTCACTCCTATTTGTTTGCGTGCATTTATAGTGGCATCCTGGTATTTGGCAACTTCAGGAGAGGAGGTAGGGGGCGAGGAAGAGAGAAATACCTATAGGCTAAGTGCCTGAAAGTTAGCCAGGTTCTTCTCTAAAGCCAGTACGCCTGAATGACAACAGATGACAAACTTTGCTTTGCAATTCATATCTGGCTTTGATATATCTGCTGTCATAGGGATAAATACTATTTGTTGATGAAAATGGGTATCAAAACAGCAGAACTGCACCCAATTATACTAAAAATTGCAATGTGCCAGGAATCTTAGTAGCTAGACCATCTGCTGTGCTGAGCCAGAGGAAGGGAGGGTCACATACTTGTATCTGTCCTGGGATACATTCAAATGTGATTTGGGGTTATTAAGGGAGGAATTCATAGAAATTAATCTTGTTTCCTCTGTCTCCTAGGTTTTTACCTTAATTCTACCATTCCCAGAGATTCTCACACTGGGGGCTGGGAGAGAGTAGAATTAAAGAGAGAAAGGGAGGAAAAGAACCACCAGCGCCTAGCTGGGAGTCTAGATGTTTTAAATCACATTGTCCTGGACCAGACTACTGAGTAATCCACTTGAACTCCAAGTATTTTTCTTGTGATTCCTCAGTCTAAAAAACATACTGGGCCTTTGGAACAAAGCACTTCCTCAAAAACAGTCCTCTTGCTTTGGTTATCAGTTCCAGAATACAAAGCAACTGTCAATATAAAACTGAGAAGTAATAAAATATGAAGCTACAGCAATTTGTAACCTGTCTTACAGTCTTGATGTATACATAAGTCATACGAGTGGTGATACAGTAAGCAATGGGTGATACCACATCGTTCCATACCACTTTTTCCCACCCTCAATGTATTAAGAAACCAAACACAAGGCTGCAAACAGCACCACCCTGATACATAAATCAGAATGGCAGGGATGGCCGCCTGAGTATCACAGAATTAAATGGTGCCATTCTCACATGCTCAAATATTCCAAATGAGAAGATGTGAAACAAAAAACCGCCACGTTCTACACCAGCACAGAAGTATTCTTGTTTGCACTAATATCGAGTTACTTGCATCGCTGCAACCCCACTGATGCAGCAACGTACTTATATTCTGCAGTAATGCAACTTGTCCAGACAGAATGTGAACCAAAAGCAACCATTTAATATAATGCATGACCACATTAGGCCATTACTCAGATACTTCTATAATGATGTCATCTAGCTATAAAGAACAACAAATAAATGGCCTTTCAGTCCAAATTTTAAGCACAAAAATCCTTAATTTTTTTTCTTTTTTTTAATGTATTGTTCTACTCTGAGACAATAAACGTAGTTTTGCTTTGTCCCCACAGCTTTGAAAAGAGCTTTATAAATACAGGGATGCACATATACAGAAGCAGTACAAAGGTCAAATGCACTGGGCAATACTCAGTATTTGAAAATGTTACCAAGAAAAAAAAAAATGGGGGGAGGGGGGAAATCACAGTTTTGATAGTTCTGTGAGAAAAAAAACTTAGCAAATTTGCAACAAAACTGTTAAGTAATTAAGGCAAGACACTTCACACATGAACTTAAACTGCTAATTAAATCCCCCCTGCTTAATTGACTAGATTTGCATATCATTCAGCGAGGAATGGGAATGGCTTGGGCATTACACAAGCACTTCCTTGTGCGGAAGGCAGCTAAGTAAAATAAACTAAGGGTAATAAGCAAAAACAATGGCAGTTTCTGAATGAAATAGAAATTTTCAACTGAGACTTTCAACATTTTTTAGTTAAGAACATTAGAACATAATTGATTCCAATCAGTCACTATTCCAATAGTAATATTCAGAACCACAGCAAATGTTTTATATCTAAGCTAACTATCCCCCTACTTTAACCTGTGATCACTATTGTCTGCTCATGTATAAAGCTCTCAGTTACTCTCAAAAAAGGGGTTATGTCCAAGAGAATCCATTTCTGCTTAAAAACCCGAAATACCTTCATTTCAATAACTGCAGGAGGAGAAGTATCAACATCTGTCCCTCCTTGCCACTAAACTTAGCATGAATTTAAAGATAGGTTTGAGAAAACTTTCAGACCTGTAGCAGGAAAAAAACCCTTTGACTCTAAGATCAACTACAGTCAAGGAAAACATGCAATTATCTGCAAGCTATATTGTTTGTAAATGACCCAAAGTGTGCAGGATGAAACCACTCTGTCAAAAGCCCTGCTCCAAGGATGCCAGATTATGATTTTTTTACTTAAGTGGATAAGGATTCAGAGTCAGGAACACAACCTCCCCACAACATAAAATGGACTCATTGTTTCAGGCCAGTTAACAGACACAGGCAGACACTAGAGCAAAAGTTAATACCTGCTCACATTTGGAAGGTTACCACTGCAGAAGTGATGCTAACAAACCTCCCTTGCCAAAAGATGAGATTCTACAGCATTTGAAAATGTTGTGCAAGAAAACGGGTTCAGCATACAAACCAGAAATCTGCTAGGGCTGCAGTAGAGCACGCACTTCTATCTTTTTAAGTTGTACTTTTGTGACAGAGATACTGTCACAGTTGAACAGTGTTGTTATTATTACATTACCAACTTCTATCATTTTTGATCTTATAAATTAGAAAAATAAAAATAATACAAAAGACATTTAGCTTATTTATCTCCAGGCAAAAAGATTTTATACAGCCACCGATAAAAACATCAGAACATCCCTGATGCCTGGAGTTGCACCATTACTGAAGTAGGACTACATGAAAGAGCCATCAAGTTTACTACTTGTAAAAAACCCTGGAAAAAAGAGACCAGTTCTATGAGTTGTTCCTTTCAATAGCCTGCTTTTTCAAGTGAGGCTTCTTATACCAATAACCCAAGAACCAACTTTTTAATCTAACAGTAGCCCCCATTTATTCCAGAAATTGAAACAATCACATCTTATAAATCATACAATCTTACAAACAGCAACAGGAATGACCACAGGGTCAGCCTCATATTGTTTGTGCCAAGAACACAGATGATGCTGATTCCACGCTACCACCACCTACAACAGAGACACTACAGCCTTAAGCCAGTATAATACTCTGCATTAGTATTTGCTTTGACAAAAGTAAGACTGAGCAATGAAATGGTACAAGCTGGGGGGGTTGCACCTGCACTATACATTAAACAGGGTTTAACACTAACCATTATTATGATATCTTTAATAAGACAAATACAAGCAAAGGTTTGGGTTTTCTACCCTTAACTTTTTTTTTTTTTTTTTTCCTTAACTGATCTTCTGCTGACCTGACCAGGAAGGGGAGAGAGAGGACCGCAGACAACTGAGTAAAGTACAGCTGCCCTCCATACTTTTTGAGCATTATGGAAACTTTCCCATCTAATTCGCGACTAACAATCACTGATATGGGGTGGGGGGGGGGGGCGTA
>JAVJGI010000040.1:106429863-106446155 GCA_035590275.1 Ibycter americanus
CCCCCCCCCCCCCCCCCCCCCCCCCCCCCCCCCCCCCCCCCCCCCCCCCCCCCGCAATAAAAACAAAAAAATTTTCAGCACTGGACTCCTTATTGGTTGCAATAAGTAATGTTATTGCTCCCAGCTGAAACAACATTATGTTAAGACTGGAAAAGCTACTTTTTCCTTTTGCTAGATCGTTTATTAGGCCAAGCAGGAGAAACTTAACTGCAAGCAAGTTACACGCAGCTAATACTGATGTAAGCAAGTGAAGAATCAGGGCCATTTTTACATTCAAATCGCAGAAAGAAAAGAGTAGATCATAACAACGTATCTCACTGAGTTCCTGATTCTGTTGTGGAAGTTGGTATCACATCAGTTGATAGCACATTCCATTCACAGATATTGGTAAGGAGATTTTTTTTTTTACCTCAGCTTGTATCTTAAAAATAAAAAAATTAATTCCCTTCTTTATCTCATTTTTAAAAGGTTCTGTAAGTCTTTGAAACATGAATATTCCCCCTAACAAAGCCAGCAGCTGCTCTGCCAGTCTGTGACATGGATGGTTTTGTTAAAAGGTTTTCATGTAGGGGTTTTTTTTTTGTTTTGTTTTGTTGGTTTTTTTTTTCAGTTCAGTGTGCTTTGCATGTGAAACAGGACATTTCCCCACCCTCCACCCCCATTCCCTCCTAATCCAGAAGGGACCTTACTTCCTCCCTCTCAAACAAGCAGCTCATTCAGCAAAAGGGAAATCCCAAGATGCACTCGGGCAAGAAGCCTACAGAAGGAGCTTGGAAAAAACACACAACAGAACCAACAAACCAAAAAACAAAAACACCACCACCACCACCCAAAAAAAAAAAAAAAGCTATCAGTGTGTCCAAAACAGCAGGAAGATGAGCAACGGAGCTGGTAATTATGAACTTACTTCTGCAAACTACTATTTAGGACACGGATCTGTGATGCCAATCATTTAAAAAGTTTTTCCAGGGTAGCAATTCAGTTTTGGCCCTACAGTAATATAACCCACAGAACTGCAGTTCTCCCCTGCCAAAACAGAAATTACAGAAAGCCAGTTTGGAGAATCTTTTACATGATTACTGAGGTAGATTTAGTGGGGTGAATTTGCAGCAACTCAATTGTCACTTTGCAATTATAATCTCCAGCAACATTTTGTTTCTATTTTTGAAATGAAAACAAAAATCAAGCAACCTTTTCTTAGTTAAGAGATTTGTTTGAAACAGGACCCATGTGTCTCCATACTTCCCTTCCCTGAGACCTAATGCTCGCTTTGTGACATCCAAACTGTCTACAACAATTAAATTCTGATGTCACAGGGGATTACGATTTTGACTCAGGGACTAAAAAAGTTCAAGAGGAAGGGGGGTCTAATTAATAAAAGAGATTTTTTTCACGAAAAAATCCACACACAATGAACGTTAGGGTTTTCACATCTGTCAAGATGGGATCCAGCTGCTCTTTTAGGAGAACATGAATGAACGCCCCTTTTAGAAACAAAGAAATATATGAAGTTTAGTGCAAATCTAGTGAAATCAAACCAAGTTACAAGAAGAGAAAACAGCACCAATAAATTAGTCCAGCTAGTGAGGGCAAATTTGATACAATGATATAGAAACTTAAATTATAAATTTACATGCAAATTTTTAAGAGTAGAATTTAAATGCAGACTTCTGTAAAGATAACCTCCATGAAATCATGACATCCCATGAATTACTCAAATTTTCACTTGAAAAATCTCAGCAGAATTCAACCCTCAAATTATAACCAGTGAGAAAAAACTGGCTACATTCAGAAGCCACGACAAGTGATTTCCACTCTAAAATACATTTTGATAAACTTGGACCAAGTCCATTGACTTCACAGGAGTCAAACCACAGAACAAAACGTTGCCTCAACGACCTTCCCTGAATTAAAGCAAGGCATTAGGTCCAATTACGACTATACTTCAGGGTCTTTGCAAAGAAATTCCTATTTCTTCCATTTACTTGAATCAGTTCCTGGCATGGTTTGCATGACAGCACAACTACACTGATTTCAAGTGGAACATTCTCACTGCATACACTGATTAAAGACCCTCAAGGTCTAGACCACAGAGTTATTTAAAATATTACCTCTTTCCTATGATGGTAGAAGTTAAACCTCATCTATGCATCTATAAATACATAAATATAACTCTATACACTGAAGCAATTCAGTAATGTAACAGAAGCGATGGCTGTTTACCCAATACTCAGCAATGATACGGGTAAGATACTCCTGTTGTTAACTTCCACACACACTGTCCCCTCCATCTGTGTTACTATAGCTTCTCCTATAGCTACACTTCAACTGATGAAGCTTTACAAACTAAGCCAAATTCAAGTGAGACAAAGAGAACACTGCAATTCTTTCTTAGCAATTTCTGTCTCATTGATTCATTTGGATTTTTAAAGAGTGGACCGTCCTCTGGTTCATAGCATTAGAAGGTGCTGTCAAAAGAAAACTGAGTCAGTTGTGCACCACAGCATGGAAACTACAGGTGGGGCAATAATCCACAGGCCACCTATTACTACTAATCTGGTCGAAATGTGAAACCACAGCTCATACTCCAGCTCCTTCCTACTCTTCCAGTGTAGTATGCATGTGTCGTGTAACTGGGAAAAAGATATGTAACATTTTTCATCCTGAGCACTGAACTGCTAACTCAAAATAAAGCAAAGCGTGACAATCTGTACAAATGCAAATGTCCCAAATGCCAAGACTAACATTTCTAAAACCTAATTCAACTCTTTCATTTCTTAGCTGCAGGCCGTTTACTGCCACTCCTTTTTTCCACCCAAACAAAAGACGAAAGGGATGACTCAAAGCAACTTGAATTTCAAGCTGAAGCCACAAAGCACTGAATGCCTGATCTTTAATATTAAACAGGTGTGCAGATGATACTCATTCAAGCCTCATCACGGCTAGGTTAATTGTTAAAAAAACCGCAAAAATACCAAATTTACTTAAAAGGCACATGGATAAGTTAAACAATGCTATAAATAATGATGCAAGTCATATGGTAAATACAAGCAAATAGTAGCTATAGCACTGCCAACTCCTTCTGCCCCTCTCTCCTTCCAGATAACTTTTTTCTTTTTTTCCTTTGTATTCACACAAATCTATGTAATAAACTTATATAATAGTTTAAAACATAAAATAATATAATTTTTCCTCCAGAATTTAGCAGTATTACACACCCAATCTTTGCTCTAGAATCAACAGGGCTAAAGAAGGATCAATGAATCCATTATAAACAAATGTTTTCACACAAATATGGTTCTAGAAATTAAGTTAGAAAAGGAACTATAATTTGCTATGCTGTGAGGGCCAAGGCCTTCGAACGGTAGTTCTGCATATCCACTGCATAGTATAATAGAGCACTTTACACTACTTCACCAATTACATCGCTATCTACTGCCGAATACGGTCCAAAGATTATTTGGCTTCACCAGTCTTGCAAAACACTACACTGTTGTGGCAGAAAAAGAAATAGGCAAAAAGCCAAACAAAACTAACTCTTTGGATATATCAGTGTAAGGACTCATTGTATGGCATGTTTCTTATTAGTGAATGAATGGGAACAAAGAAGTATCAATAATGGACCTAATGCTGCAGTTTGTACTCTTTTGAATCTAATTCACTTCTCACAGCAGCTCTGCACTATTCTAAATACATTTATTTCAAAGGAATATTTCTAAATCATACCAGCATGGGTGAGATAATTCACACCCACTGAATAAACTGAAACTGCTAGTGGGGAGTTAAGAATGGCGAATTCTTTTTTTCTTTTTTCTTGAATGACACTCCATTATCTTTCAACTCAGGTATGTTTCGCAACTGTGGAACGATGGTACCTTGGAAAAGCACGCTTAACATACAATTTAATGAGACATTCTTAATAACAGAAGTGTAAATCTGAAACCCATTACATCAACAAAGGTTACTGAAATCAGACCACATTGTAACCTTAATATTGTCAATTTTCTGCCTTTCTAGCCCATTACTCTGTATAAAAGCTATGAAACTTATTTTACTGCTATAAATATGTAAACCTGAACAATACTGAGGATTTTTGGTTTATTTTTTTTTAAAGGTATGAGTCAAAAAATACAGGACCTAGAGAAATTAAATACTTACAGAGGGTTTTTTAATTATTTATAGTAATTCACTGCTTCCAATTGGTACTACTACAATCTGATTTAATAAGCAGCATGATCCCTACATAATCTGTATTTTCTAATACTCAGCAGAATTAATTTTGTTAGCTAGATCCTGAAAACAGCACCTACAAGCATTATGTATGCGGTCCAAGATACGCAGCACTCCCGTATTACATGATAAAAGAAAGGAAATTACTACCATGATCCTATTTCTGCCATCTGAACTGCATGGACATCCCTTCAGATCTGTGCAGTTCCCCCAGGAAAACTGATAAGGGTTGTGTGCATAGGTCAGCTGCCAGATTTTGGACTGCAGGATACAGTCACACAAATAGCCTCATGAAGGAGCTCACATTTAAGCAAGAAGTTACTTTGGCCTCTTCAAGTTCAATACATGCACTTGACTGCAGCAGCTTTCTCCTGTGGCAAGCGACACAAAACAGTGTAATTCTGGTGAAAAGTAGCAGGAAAGTTTTTACTAAATGGTCAAAGATTACAAAGAGCAATATCACAGAAGTATTTTAGACTCTCTTCACTGACAGAATTGGGAAGCCTCATCATCATTATCTTCTGTTTAATGGTAATAAAGGCAACAACTTCTTATAAAAGGAGAAAAATCCAAAGATTGGAAGAAAACAGGTAGTATTACTGCTAATTTTAACAGCAGCACTGGCACATAACATTAATGCAGATAGGTATTAAAAATCCTGCAGACCTCTCCCCAGAAGTGTGTCCAACTTGAGTGCCTGGCTGATTCTACTTGGACATGAAGAATCAGAGCCTGTAACACAGGTGATGTAGGAAGTGGAGGGGGTAGGGGACTTCATAAAAATGCAGGATATGACAGTGAAAACATATGAAATGGTTTTTCTTCCAACCCTAACAGATGTTGTCCAATTAAGGATGCAAATAAATCACCCTCTGCATTGCGAGTCAGAAAACACATACATAAAAGCTTTCTAAATACATTTCAGTTTAAACTTGCATAATTCTCCCAGTGGAGAAATCATCTTCAACTTATGTAATCCTTAGAAAGAGACATTATTACATATAATTCTGTGCCACTAAGAAACAAGGAAGACGCATCTCTAGAAAAGAGGTGCACCCACACACAATTAATTATATGGGTGTGGAGGGAACAGAGGGGAAAAGCTGCAGCAGGGATGCAAAGACCAGAGTCTGCTGTTTCCACAGAGACTGATCTGTAACCGAGCTCAAGGGGCTGCTCCCCTTTCACCAGCCAGAACTGTCTGTTATACTTAACCCAGACTTCCGAACACTTGATATCCTGTCTGCTATTTCAATGCCCTTACTCAATGTTTCAGACAGACATTACACAAACTGGCTGGTGAAAAGGGTTGAGAAACCAAGAAGCAATCCAAGTCAATGACCTTATTCTATAAAACGATACCATTGACTGAACAGAGGATGAAGACAAAGCACAGGGGTAGGTCTTCTGAATGTATCGCTGAAATCTTTCGTAGGAAAAGACAAGCACTAGGCTGTATCTTATTTTGTTAATGTTGCTACTGTCTTTTAATCCTTACAGCCTAAGCAATTCTTGTGCTTCCAATGCAACTGATTCTCATACAAAAACAGAAACTGCTTCAATTTAAAAAAAAAAAAAACAACCAAAACCCAAAACAACCAACCAAACCACAAAAACACAGAAAACCAAACATAAAAGTCACATTTTCTAAAAAGCGTGTGCAAAGGTAACAGTCCATAAATCAATAAACAACAAAGCCAGAAACCACGCTATTGATTAGCTCCTTTGCTGTTTATCTCCAGTATACAGAATGATGCTGCAATTTTTACATATACACAGAATCTCTGTGCTCATGTACATTTTCCCTGACTTCTTAATAAGACTGTTTAAACCAGTAAAGGCTACTTAACTTGAGTAAGTGTAGCAGGACCTGTCTCATTTAACAGAACATACGACTATGCAGCTTATCATGTGGTTCTAATACGCATCCACTGCTTAGAGAAGCTCAGCTTTATGTGATAGCAACCAAACCGTAGATGGAGCCAATGATAAGAGCTTCACATATGGGAATTCCCATTGGCTCCCAGAAGAGCTCTGTCCATGAAACACTGACAGGTTCAGAGCCTGAATTTGTATTGGTGTTTTCGTTACCTCATCCAACCAAAAGTCAAAGCAAAACAATTAGCTCAGTGCAGAGGGGCCAACCTCTATCAGCCAGAGGCTTGCCCAATACCAACAAAATGAGCACACTCAAAGAACTGCACCTGCACCAGATACAATTTTGAGGCCAAGTCTATGGTCCTTGAATTTGCATCAGAAAAAAAGACTGGCCCTCATCCCAACTTTAGACATATTTCCTCATCAGAAAAAAAAACCACCCAACCCACCCCAAAAAAACCCAAAACAAAATAAAAAAAACCTGACCAAAACCCACAAATCCTAAATATAGGAACAAAAAAATCCCACCCAGTCAGATATCTACCACAACCTTAAAACCCAATCTTGCTTGTAGAGACCAGCAGACAAAGTCCTTTCAGTCTGAAGCTAGCTCCCAGCTGCAGAAACTGTTGCCCCATTCAGTAAGATCTGTCAGGATGAGAGCACCATCAAACATGTATGAAACCAAAACCTTGTTAAAGAGCAAAATGAAAATACTGCAGTAGCAGAACTACGGGTTACACGCTCAGCTTTAGCACAGTCCTGTAAATGCCAGGTAAGGCCACAAACTTAGTGAAGTTACTTTGCCTCAACACTGCTATATTCTGATTCAGAATCTGTCCCTCCATTCTATGACTGCAAGCACTACCACTCAACACACAGGCAGAAGTCTGATATATATACAAGTCTTCCGTGGTTTGTGGGCGAACTGGTTCCAATTACTACACCGGCTGATTGCTTGAGTGAGAACTGCAGAACTAGCCCCAAAGCCCCAAACCTTCACGTTAACCTCCTATGTTCCAGAAGATACGGGAACAGGTGATTTTCATCATAATCTGACCTTGAACTCTACACTGACAATGAAATGTAAGACATAGAAGACTACGCAAGGTGTAAATGAGGAAGGTAAGGGACCAGAGCACAGCTTTTCAAAGCAAACTTGCTTCTCCGTAATTATTTTCCAAGAACACATACTGACTGTAGTAGAGACTGAGAAAGCAGAATAACATTTAAAAAAATGGTGCAGATTTATTAATGTGTATTACCCAGATTCAGAAAACGTACACAAAACCATCAGATATTATCTAATAAAGTGTACCATTAACACACATACTACAATTGACAAATTTAAAACAAACCCACACTATACTACTACATTTTAAAGTAATGCTTCCTGGATGTGAAGATCAATTTGAATTAAGTGCTCTACGGCCACTCAGCTAAAATAAATTAGCCTAGCAACTGACAGTATTCTATCGATAGATTCTCTACAATTCAGTCTAAGTTACTTTTGTCTAAGCTCTAATTTCTTTCCAAGAACCCCCTGTTGGATTTAGCGTTACTGTTCCATGACAGTTCCCTATAAATAAGAATTACAGTGTCAAGTTCAAAGTTTGCTTTTTAAAACAAAACAAAACATGTGAGAATTAAAAAATTTTCCGGGTCTAAGTACTGCACCCATTGAGACACAATTCTTTGTGCGGTGGCAAAGCAGTCCGGCCAGCTAAGCCAGCAATGTGAGTTCCAATCATAAGTTATCACCAGTAACAGCCAGCCAGCCCACTCCTTACTGTAGTCAGTACCATTCAAACCCCTTAACTTTGGCAAAATAACTTTGCTAATAGAAAAAATAACATGAGTTTTCAATTACAATGGACAATGCATCCCTTTAGATACCCAAATCTTGCTTGGGCTCAACCACCTAGACATAGTCCCAAAGCTCCCCCTGATCCAGCAGCGCTGAGAATCAAGGAAGGTGTAGATAAGGTACAAGTGGCTGCCAGAAATTTAACCGCTGCGTTGTCTAGACATGCTCGGAGCAGCCTCGTACGGACGCCTCCAGATGCTTTTACAACACTGATCTGAACGCGCCTCTCAGCAAGTGAAAACACACTCTCATTGGTCAGTCAGCTCGAGCTAGTGATAACCACGTTCATATCCTGGCACAGAGACCAGGTGTTAGGCTCCTAACACATCCAAAAAAACAAACTGTGTTTATATGCATCTTCAAAGCATGCTACTGTTTGGGCAGAACATACGCCCAAGCCTGAAACCACAGAAATGGAGAGGCAAGTGAGACAGCCCAGACAATGGAGAGGCAGACGTTTAAATATTTCAGGCAGTGATTTTCAAAAGAAGAGATTGCATGTAACTCCCTAACACTCAAGATGACCAAATTCAGGAACTTAAAAACTATTCTGGGGCAACACAGAGCCATAGTTGACTCAACATCATTAGATCATTATTTGCAGCTTATTCTTTGTCTAACACACATGCACGTACCTGCTTCTTTGTTCTCGATCTACAACATCTGTAAAACTGTTTGCACGCTTGGGAAAAAATTGCTGATGTCTGCTTAAACACTGACATCTCCTCAGGTACACAGGATTTTGTTTAAGCATGGTATCGTTTTTGAAGTCCCAACTTTTAAGCTGAAAAAGGATTCTGAAGAAAACTACTGCCTCAAGACTTCAACATTTTTGTTTTAGGGACTTCAAAATTTTTACTGGAGAATCTCTAATATAATTCTTGAGCATCAGGTAAGAGAACAAATTACTTCATGGCTCCATGGAAAAACTGAACTCTCAGTTCTTAGGCAAAATTTTCCAAGAGTATTCATTCAAGTCAGTTTGTACCAAAGAGAAGAAATCCATCCAGCAGCTTAAACGCTACTGCCTGTGAATAAAATCACAATCTCTCTGCTATACCTATCATACGATATATACTATTAACAAATAAAAAAATTACTACTACCAGGAGGCAGGACTTCAGGATAGAGATATGCATTCTAGCTCTTACTGCTGCAGCATTTCAGGTGGCCATAAAGCACAGCACTGCAACCACTGTGCAGCACCTAGGAGTCCACAGTTACCCTACAACTCAGTCAGTACTGCACTATTTCACTTTCAGCAATTTTTGTTCTTTGATTCGGCTGCACACTTGACCTGGCTAAACCTTACTCCAGCTGAGAAAGCTGCATGTTGTGGCAGCACTGGGTTGGTAGGCATTGTGAAATAAAGTGGGAGGCCTTATGTGCTCATTTGTGTGTCAGTACCCAGAATGCTGCTTCTAGCTCCCAGCTACTTCATAGAAGTGCTGCTGGGACTTGAACCGTGGGAACACTGCAGTGCTGGCGTGTGTGGGTGTGTTCACACGTGTGCAAGGAAAGCTCTCTTATCCTCTTGGTGTCTGATCACATACAGTTTTGCTGAAAGTACAGATGTCTGGCACACAGGTAGGAAATATGAAAGCACTGTCAAACGTGGCTCGGTTCAATATTTAAAAAAGAAAAAAAAGGATTCAGAAGAAACAGAGTCAAACCCACCCTCCTTTACTGGAAATAGCAACCAACAAAGCCTTCAGGCCTGCTTTTTGAACTAATTCAATCACAGTGGAGGCATACTGATGTTAAGAAAGCAGAACGCTGTCTGTCACACAAGTGGAAAGAGAGAGTGAGAGACACATCAAGGCCGTATCTATACCAGCAAGAGAACACTCAACACGCACCAGCTGCTGAGCTTCAGAAAAAGGCTTTGGCACTGATGATGGATTTCTAGGACCCTGTTTTGCAACCCTGTTGGGTTATTCACATTTTAAATTTCTAGAAATACCCCAGAATGTAGTGGTTGTGCTCCATGCCAGTAATGGCGGATGAAATGAGCCACAGGTAGGGAAACTAGACACTCACTCAAGTAAAAGCCATGTTGGTACACAGAGACTCTGAGAGATCAGAGAGGGAAAAAAAAGCAAGGGGAAAAAAAACCTGCATGAGCATGCAAGAAGGTGGAAAACCCAGTGAAGGACTAACAAAGGAAAATGGAGAAGTTATCATACGGTTCAAGACAAGAGAGAGCTTTGGGAAGTGGCAGAAGGTGAAGGAGCTTATGGGAGGTCAATCGGTTATCCAAGGCTGAACGGGGAGGATCTAAAAATCAAAATTTTAGAAGAGGGCAAGGGAAGGGGCTGAGGTCTCTATGGTTGCTGCTCTACTGGGGGTTTCAGCTGCCACAAATCCCCCCAGTTTTTGATTAAGACCCTTTGCTGATTTCATGCAGATCTAGAAGAAAGCTTCTGCAAGTGGCAAGACTAGACAACATGCACCTTGTTCAACCAACCAGGCTGACTGAGAGACAATATATCTGCATCTATGTATCCATCTCTCAATACAGACTGATAGAGATGCACAATGGATACTCGATGCATACAGAAATATATGTTGGGTACGAAGTATCTAGGTAAAGCTAGCATTGTAGCAATGCTTTAAAACCACACCAAGGAAAAAAAGGGAAGGGGGGTGGGACAGGAAAAAAAGGCAGTTTTGCCAGTACACTGAATCTGCAACAGGGGCTTGTGCCAACCCAGCTCCTCCATTTAAGTCAGACCCTTAAAAGGCAGAGCTGTGCTGGCAGAAATCTACATACCTCATCACATAAACCTCATGAAGACACACAAAAAGGTCAAAAATCTCACTGCTGCTTAAACAGCCACAAAAATGATCATATGCATCCCATGCTACCAACATACTAACAGAGCCCCAGGAAAAACACAACACACAGAGCAACGTGTACATACACATACATAAGTAAATTGGGAAACTGATAAAAAGCCCACTCTTGAAAGTAGAAGACCAAATATCTGACACAGCAGATTATGGCACACAACACACACAAACACCTCTGTATAATATAGAACAAAGCAATGCAGAGATCTACATCAAAAAGGAAGACCACCACAAAGACACATATGCTTCACCCTTTCATCCAGAGACAGACAGACACAGAGCCCAACACACACAAAACCCACACAGACTGACAGTAATTAGCACAAACACACAGAAGCAGACATAGGACCATACTTTCATTCCCTTACTAGGCATCTAAACTTTATGCCAATGTTACTTGCCCCTGGCCACAGCCTACCAATCTTAGAGCCTGATTAAATCTCTCCATAATTATCTGCACACACTGCTACAACACAAATGACCTTAGCATATGATATCTGTTGGCTAAGCCCAATGGAAAAAGACTTCAGAAAAAGGAAGGATAAGTGTACAAAACTCTGCCAGCACTGTCAGGGTCTCATCGAGACTGCACCACATTAATACAGAGACCTGGAGACAGCTCAAAAGCCTTGAAACTTAAGCCCAGTTCTGCACAGGACGTATGATAAAGCGTTCTTTTTCCTTTAGCCCATCATCTGAGCACACATCACTCTGTTCTTCCCCATCAAACTCCTTGCCACCTCCCATATGAACTTATGCAGGAGACTTAACGTTTTATGATGACGGATTTTTGGCAAAATTTTCTGAGAAATAGATCGCCACGACTTCCTTACATAATTTTTGGCGTCCGCTATTAGGCATCTTTAATTCACTCTGCAAGAAGTGCTGCATGCAGATTGTGGAGAGTGGGGGGAAAGTGCTTGCCGTGTTCTGAACTAGGACCTATTAAAGGGTCACCAAAAAACTCAGGCAAAGCCAAGTCTTTTCTTGTTCTCCACCTGCAACCTCAGCTGGGGTGCTGGATAAATGGTACAACTCAACAGAATGCCGTAAAAGCCTTGTAAGAAAAGGAAAGCACACCTTTACTAACAGTCATTTTAGTTAAAGTCTGGAAATGACTGAGCTAGAGACACAGTACTTTTCTAGAGCAAGAATGTGGAGATTTCTTAATTTTGCTTCCCAAACGAAGCATGCCCTAGAAAATTCATTTCCTGACATGAAAAATGCCACCACTTTCAGAGCCCTATTCTCCTCTCACAGACATTCGTATACATCTATCCCACCATTTCATCTTAGCACATGACTGACAGAGAATAGACAAGCCATTAAAAACACATCCACCTCCAACCACGGAGATAATGTGGCTCATTACAGCCTAGCTTTGTCACAGCGGTTCTGACACTCAAGCAGGAGGAAAAGGAGGGGTGAGGGCATGGATTGAAACGGGGCCTCAGCACAAGACCAGGAGAGAAACTGGAACTTGAGGAGTGAGGCTCTGTTCCTTAATCAAAAACCGTGGAGGCCGATCAAATGGGTAAACTAGGCCTCTTAGGCTAGCTGTAGGAATTACCGCATTGTTTGCTGAGGGTATTTTAAAACCCCTGGGTTTTGTTGGGGTATTTTTGAGACAGTTTTTAGAAATAAAAGCTCTCTTTAAGTCTCAGTGTGTGTCCGCCCCTTTAAACAGGTATTTGGTAAGTTAATTAAGAATTTTACTGAACATTCTCAATGGGCTTTAAACGTTGCTTCTCTTTTTGAGGCTTGTGTCATCGCCCTTCCACTCCAAACACATAAAACCAAAGAAAAGTGTGGAAATCTTTAACAGATGAGGCAGAACCCAATCAACAAACTTGCAGTTTAAAACTCAGTAGGTAAGAGTTTGCTTTAACATTATACTGGGGCAAGGGGTTGGGCGGGAGGGGGGGGAGCGGGCAGGGAATTGCTCATCCCACAGCCAGTTGCACCATCGCCAGCTAGCCAGACATCCCGGTGTCTGTCAGCAAGTCCTCAAGGCCTTGTGGCACTGCTGCCCATTGATCAGGACTGGTGCCAGATGCCAAGGCGGCCTCCCACCCACACACCAGGGATTCTGGGATCTACAGGCAGCTCAGACTGAAAGAAAAACAAAAGGCACCTAAAAAAAATATGTGCTTTAGCTGTCTGGCTCAGCACGGCATGGCATACCTTAAGAAGCTGCTGCAGCTGGCCCTAGACAGATTCATTTACTGAATGTATACATAATCCAATATACAAAAGCCTGTCTGGTGGGGAGATTCAGACTCCACAGGGATACTCTAAAAGCAAAGACTTCTCCATTCACGCCCCTCACACTTAACCTGAACACCAGCAACCTGCGTTACTGACAGAATTTTTTCTTAGCAGCCACATTTTATTTCAAGACAAGCACTGAGGCAATTTAGCCCCCACCTCCACCCCTGGCGGCATGCAGTTGATCAGAAAATTGTATGTATTTGCGTCTGGGGCGACCAGGAACTTGTTTTCTGGCTTATTCCTTGTCTCGACCCCTAACTGAAGCTCTTAGGACCCGAAATCACATACTTCCTGCTGAAGTCTGGGGTAGTGCGATGTGTTTCAAAGATCAGGTTCCATGTACAGTAAGATATGCAAACACACACGTATGATTTAAACAAACTCCAACTACTGTGTTCAGAACACAACCAGAGGAAAAAAGGTGCCATCGCAAAACACTGCTCGTCTACATTCACACACACGTGGTGAGAATTAAGAACACGATTAGATTGCTAAATGACTCAAAGGAAAAGCAGCTGGTAACAAATTGGGTATATCAACGGATGCTACCGAAATTACAGAAAATTCCTTTTCTTTTTCTCCCCACTCCCTTTAAAATTAAAGGCATCACTTACCCTAGGGGCTTTCCTCTTGTATTTGTTGTTATAGTCAAATTTTTCTTTCATTTCATCTAAGAGCTGGCCCAGTCTAGCTTTCTCCTCTTTCCCAGTGTAATCCTGGCTGAGGAGGATATAGGATCTCCAGTTTGCAGAGTCAAAGCCCCAGTGGCAAGTCCTGTTTTCCAGCGATTTGTGAGAGTGGACCACAAATTTGTGAGGTGGGTACATAAGCCTGCAGTCCAAGCACTGGATGCAGGCTGCGCTGGGGTTACTGTAAAGCTCTGGCACCAAGAGTCCCTTACACTTCCCAAAGCACTCATGATACACCTTGAAGCTCTTCTCTGTAAGCTCCAGCTCAATTGTGCTAGAGAATTCTTTCTTGCAGTGGGGAGGATAGGTGCCACCATAAAGCAAGGCATTACAAAGCCTCTCAGCATCAGTTTTAGTGATGAGCCCGCAGGAAGGAGCGGAGAAGGGCAGGATACCCATGACTTTGAGGATTTCCAGCTGGTCAGCAGTGCATCTGGAGCAGTAAATATGTAGCTCATCACACACCGAATTAATCTGCTGCAGGGAGAAGTCCCTGAGCACCGAGTTCAGGATCTGGGGCAAGCAAAGCCGCTTTTCTCCACCCACCACGAAGCAGGAGATGGTTTCCCCTTCCAGGATGGTCTCGCACCTCTCTGTAGATCTGTCCGAGGGCATGAAGAAGGGACCAGGCATTACCGGAGGAGGCTGGATAGGGGGCAGATGCAGTACAGGTTCTGCTGGGTCTTTGCCATTGTCTTTCTTGTACATCTCCTGTGCCCATCGTGCTGAAAAAGCAGCAGGGCCACCCAGGGAGCTCATAGAGCTCAGATGAAACTGTTCCAAGGTCTTCTGCAGTCCTGGATGAGGCTGGAAGCTGCTTCTACTTACAGTCTCCATTTTTTAGTTTCTATTCCCAAAACAAACAACAAAAATCCCCAGTTATCTTCCACCCTGGTACAAATCCACTTAAGGGATTATTATTTTTTTTAAGAAAAAAATTATGAACAAAATAAAGCAACCCACCCCTGGTTTTTTTCCTCCTTCCCACTCAGGTTTAACAATCCACTAACGAATAGGAAATAAATCCTTTTGTATGCGTGTCTCTCTCTTCTTTCTTTTCTCTTGGTTCGTTACAATTTCAAAACCTCCAAGTCTCCAAGCTGCCCCGATGGAGCACAGAGTCACGGCAAAAAGAGGTCTTCATCCGAGCACTCACCCCCTCAGCCAACCCCCCAGGCAAACCAATCCCGCCTCCCACACCTCCACCACACACACTCACTCTCTCTCTCTCTCTCCCTCTCTCTCTCTCTCTCACACACACACACACACACGCCACCCACAGAAATACAAAAAGTCTGTGCCACGCTCCCAGCACCAGGGGCTCAAATATGTTCTGGCGGCTGCTGCTTCTCTGCAGTAATCACCCTTCTGTCCATATCCACCGAAAGGAAGGCGCGGGGGAGGAAAGTAAAAAGCAGGAGGAGGAAGAAAGCTTGGTCTGTGGAAGGGAACAACGCAGAAGAAAAGGAAAAGGCCCAAATCTCTGGCACTTCCAAAACGGCGCGGGGGCTTCGGACGGGCAAAAGCAGGCTCCCTTCCCCCTCGTGGTCCCTCAGCTTGATCTGGGAGGACTCCTCGTCTCTCAGTTCGCCTTTCTTCCCTTATTTCTCTCGGTCTTCTCGGCGTGCCGTGGGGAGCCGCGGTAACAGAGCGCACATCCTCCCAGCTCCTCTTTCCAGCAGAGACTGAGAGTGCCTGAGAGCTGAGCTAATGCAGGCTGGCTCAGCCTCCCTCACTCCTCCTCCCCCCCTCTGTTTGTTGGTGTCTGCCTCAGTCATTGAATCCCAGCCAAGAATGTGACCAACTCCCCAGGCCGGGCTCTTCCAGGAACAGCGGCCGCCTCCCCCCTCCGCTCTGCGCCGAGCTCCTGCACAGGCAGGCGCGCAGCGCGGCCCCGGGCGGCAGCGCCGGGGAGGGAGGGTAAACTGCTGGGTTCACAGACCGCCGCGCCGCGAAGGAGGGGCGGTAGGGCGAGGGCTTTTTCCTTTCGCCGCTCTCTTTCTGGACAGCGGTAAAAAGAGAACAAGCGAAAACGCTTCTGCCGCCCGCTCACAGAGCGCAGGCACACCGCAGAAAAGCCGTCCGTCGCAAAACCTACTCGCAACGCCCAAGTTCAACTTTGAGCACACGCCCCTCTCCACGAGCCGAAATCGCAGGCGTGCAAACGCAATTTATGGCCGAAAACAGCACACCCCGGCAGGGTATCCTGGGGTGCGCAGCGTGGCGAGCCGCGCACCGACTTCACCCGGCGCTACGTGCACACGCGGTCCCCGCTCTCGACACACATGTCACATGCGACGCCCGCGCGCGCTTCACACGTGGCAGAAGCGTGAGGCACAACAGCCACACAGGTGTGCCGGGGGCAGGTGAGCTGCCCGAGCCATCACTGAAGCAGGGTCGGGCTGGAATAAACGCACTGCTCGCAAACGCGGGCAAGTCGGTACCGCTACGTCCGCCCACGGCGGCGGGGGATGTCCGGGGCCGGCGGCCACGCCACACCGCCC
>JAVJGI010000040.1:106446255-106477447 GCA_035590275.1 Ibycter americanus
TCACAACCTTAGAGAAATCCTCAGGCAATTTCCACTCTGCCTGTTGACCCAGGTCCAGGGATCCCACCCGCAGCTGGCAGCTCTGGCACCCAGCCTGGGCCTGGCTGCGCTCCCCGGCCGGCCGGTGCTGGGACCAGCCCTGGGCCCGGTCCAGCTCTTACATCAGCAGCACCGCGCTGCAGCCAGAGTCACCCCAGCCACAGCCTGGCCTCGCTACAGCGCCCTGCTCAAAAGTCACAAGCTTTGGACGTCACAAACTCCACGATTAAAAAAACAAATATATACAGAGAAAGCTTGTTTCCAATGTCAGCCCGTCCCGGCTGCTGCGGTCGCTGCGATCCCCCTGGCCCCAGCAGGACGGCGCGACCGCCACACGCCAGAGCCCGGAGCAGGCTCAGCACCCTCTGCCCCCACAACAGCCGGGTGCCCCCAGAGCACCCCGGGCGCGTCCAACGCCCAGGCGCGCCAGGCTGCTCCCCGCAGCTCCCGGGAGCAGGAGCTCCCGGTGGGATCCCGCTCTTGTACCGGCCCCGGCCCCGAACGCTGCGGGCACAGCGCTGCCGTCCCTCGCACACCGGCGCTGCCACGCTGCTGGCGGCGACGTTGCTCTGATCGGGAATGAGGTGCTCGCTAGTCTCTCTTCATTTCAAATTTCAAAGCGCAACATTTGGCTTCTCCCTTTTTTTCCATGGGCTGCGTAACTGGAATCCTAAAAAAATAACTGCGCCCAGCGCGAAGGGCAAACGTAAGAACCAAGCTTGAAAGGTTACGTCTGGTATCTCCCAACTCTGTCGACCTGCGTGTGCCAAAAAAAGGCCGGAGAGCAATTCCACACCAATACGGTTGTTAAAATACTACTTGTCATGCAATGGTGACTTTAAGCACTCCTCGTCGCATAGAATCTTGCTACGCTGCGCAACACAGGAGTTGAGTGCTCAGACAGTCTCCTCTGAAAGTTTACTATTACAGTATAAAAGCAGAAAAAACAGGTAGATTGGGACAAAAGAGGAGGAACGGACAGACAAATACCCAAACACTCTTTTAAAAAGCAAGCAGAAAACAAAAACACCGCAATTTACTCAGAATCAATGCAATGGGGCAGGGAACACAGCAAGCTCTCATATTTCAGTTGTATTTTTATATTCTGAAATCCCATTCCGAGTAAAGGAGAGAGGTGTCACAGAGTGGCAAAAGCGCTTTGATCTTGCAACTAAATCAGCATTCCTCCAGAGAGGGACCCACTCACGCATCCAGCCTAGACATCGAGCCTTCAGCTATTAAAGGGGAGTTCAAAGAAGGCAAGAACCAAACACATTGGTCCAAGCCATCAGTCGTGTCTTCGTGTGCGGAGAGAAGACACTTAGAGAATCTTTACCAAATTACTTTATTATAGAAAGCCATTGGCGGCAAGAGGTACCCTTTAAGTTTCTGTTTATATAATGCATCACACATGGATTTACTGATCCACGAGTGGAATTTTTAGCTATTACCACAATACCAAGGTCTGAAGACGCAATCTAACAATGCAGGCCATACAGTCTTTGTTGATTCCTGATGCTAAAGAGGTTACCACAGTAAGAGAAAGCAGGGCTAGAAGTATTCTTCACCGAGTAACAGGGGTACCTGAAAGGTTTTAGTTAAGAATAATTTTCAGTAATATTCTTCAGAAACTACGTATGGCACCTTTTGATAATATGAAGGACATCTATGACATTCCATCCATTCGATCATTTCCAAACAGAAGGGTGTGCTTTATTAGAAAGAAAACTCCTCCCACCGTTCAGCCTCATCTTAAAAAAGTTCTGACTATGGCAAGGGAGAAGCACCAGATACAGAATGAAGTCCATTAGGGATCTGGCAGACGAACTATCATTGAAGGTACTCAGACACAATGGAGAACAGCAGAATAATTCCCTAGATGGATTTAGTCCAGTTTCAGTCATCTTTTTTTTTAACTCACTAAAATATAAATGGCCAGATATACTCAAACATCACACATGGAGCTCCCGATTCTTTTAAAGAACAAAATGAATGCTTGCAGGAAGCCTGGATAGCAATGGAGAAGCTTCTTAGCTCTGGAAGCGGATTTGTTGCACTCCCTCTCCTTTGCCCCCCTAAAAAGAAAAGACACTAGTAACTGCAGTTCATTTTAAGGGAGGTGCCATTTTCCCTTCCAAATGACTCTTTCCTGCAAGTAAATCACTGGATCATGCAACAGATTGTTTATGGGTGGAATTCATAAACAGAATTCCTGAAGCAGAGGGGGCTACCAAAAAGACAGGAAGGATGGTCTTGTGGTTAAGACAGAAAACTCAGGACATCTGGGGTCTATTCCCAGATCTCCCACAGACTTCCTGTTGCCTTGGGCAAGTTGTTTAGTCTCTGTGCCTCAGTTTCTATATCTGCAATATCCAGATGGTGACCAATTAGAGTGGCAGCTTCTGAACCGAAATTCATGACAGGAGAGAACCAAGTTTTCGACTCCTGCAGTAACAATACAGGAAAACTTCCATTTCTTTACGTCCCACAAACTGCAGAATTAAACAGTAGCAGGGCAGGAGAAGGGCGAGCGATGAGAGCTGTCGTTTGGGATTAAGGTGGCAGTAGCTGCTGAAGCCTCTGCCTTCCCTGATGACGGACTGCGAGCACTGTGCATCTTAAAATCATATTAATCTTTCCCCCAGTAACTGTTTGTCTTGCTCCAGTTCCAAAGCCCTCTAGCTGGAGAAAGGAGAGGGGAAAAATATCTCTGAGGAAGGGCCCTAACACCACAGTGTTTTTCTCACTCTCTCCCTCTTCTCCTCCCCCTCTCCATTGGCTTCAAGGCCAACAGCTCCTGGAACACAAACACTCTTGTAAACTTCTGAACCACACAGCCCTATGGTGGGTGGGTGTTTGCTCCCTGCCTGCCAGTTCCAATCCACCCACAGATTCCAAAGGCCCAGAACAAAAAGCAGACTCCATTTTCCATATTTAACAGGCAATTCGTTTCCCTCCCCATCGCCTTCATTTGCAGAACTCCGTGCCTCTCACAAGTATCGCGCCCCACCTTTTACACGTTCCCCAAGTGGAGGGTATCATGTTTATGCATGTGTTTATATAGGCATATGAAAAGTATATTCTAAACAAATTCACCCCTGGTCTCCCTCTGGTTTTATCAAGGACCATGCTGCATATTGCAGCTATTTGACAAAACGTTTGGGAACAGCCTATTGCGAAGATTGTGAAGAAGGAAAATCAGTGAAAAATAAAAGTGTAGGGGCAAATGTGACACATCAAAATTCCTCCTGTAGCTCACGTTAAACAGTAAATTCTTCACGGCAGCAAACTCCTAATCTCTCCATGTTTGCATTGTACATATTAATTTCTAACTGTGACATTCTGGTGCTGAAGTAAAACACTTTCTGCATGACCAGGGTACATCTTTCCTCCTTTCCTTTAGAGACTATCCGTTAAAGGTCATCATTTTCATCGATCATTTCCCTTACAGTGAAACTGGGGAATGCCAAACTATCCAGAACCTGCAGAATAAGGTTTCAAACTCTCTGTTGAAAAAGATATCTGAGAGTCAGGTGGTCTTTTTCAATCAAATATTTTGATTTTTCTTCAACACACAGATTCCACTTACAGAAAATTATTTCAGCAATGTGTATTCATTTCTTACCTTTTTGGTTAAAACAAATTTTGAAACTTTTCTTTTTAAAGAGACCACAACTTTTTGTACATATTTCTTAGATATGTACTGAAATAAGGGAATTTAAAAACATCTAAAAAGCCACAAGAAAAAAAAAATCATTAATCAGTCATATTTATGATGAGCCAAAGAAAAAATTTCACTGTCTGAGAAGGTCAGCAATGGACTCATGTCAACAAAAAGTTCTCTTTTTTTAATTAATGGAAAAATCAACTATTTACACAACACCTTTCAGGCCAAAGAGCTCAGTGGGGGAGCTAAGACTTCTATGGTATTTACCACCTATCAAGTCCCACCGTTTTCTAGGTGAGCTTTGCGATGCTGCACAGCCCTGAAAATCTACCCCGTATACTACACTTCACATAGACTGGTTACAGGTTTGATTTACATACTAACAGCTTGTTTATAAGGTTATTTTAGGCGTTTACTGTGCTCCAAGTAGTGGCAAGATCTATTCTGGGAGCAGTAAAACCAAAATTGTTAATTGTGAGACTGTAAGTGGGAAGGTGGCATATAGGTAGATGTAAAACTTTCTGAAATTGCTGAGTTACATGAGTTGGCAGTTGGTGAAGATTTCTTAAGGTGACTTTGGATAACAGGATAAGCAGGAGGTCATTCCAGTGGGGAATCCCACTCTCAAAAAAGCACATGGGAAGCAGAGCTGGAACTGATCTGGGTTTTTCTGGCATTCCCAGGGCACCCTCTGTGAATCTTACTGCAGTGTTCTGGCTATAGGAAAAATCAGTCATCACTATTTGGATCAATAAGCCAATGAGCTCAGGGCTTAATGGTCACTTTCTCTTCATAATGCTGTTCAGCATTTAGAAAGTCACTAACAGGTAAACCCGGAGAACAGCAGCACATTTCACTTCTGTCTCTAGCCCAATTCAAACACCAGCAAAAACAAGTAAGTAGAATTTTTTCCACTTGTCTAATGTCACAGAGCAATATGCACTTCACCTTGCTGTTCTACTCTCCAGCCCTCTCCACCACAGGCTGAAGAAACAGACACCTTATCATTTACTGGACTTAATTCTTTCTCTTCTTGAGAGAAAGCATGGATGATTCTAGCCTCCAGAATCCACCTGTGGAAGTCTGTTCAACAGTTACTGACTGTGTGTACGAACTATCACCTTCTAAGGCACATATGCTGTCTCAGTGCTATTGCAAGGAGTTTCTGAGAAATGCAAGAAATGCAGTATCTTTTTTTTCTTTCAGGGACCCTTAAAGTTTTGCCCCTACACGTGCTTGAAAATCTTTCTGGGTTTTTTTTTGTTTGTTTGTTTGTTTTTTTTCTTTTGAAGATCATAACATTGCCTTTATGGCAATAAAGGCCAGACCTAAGCTCTTAACATTAAGCACCCAAACAATGGTCTTGATTTTCAGTTAGGACATGCAACCAAATCTCTTAGTAATTAAGAGTCAAAAATATCTAGGCTTTGCCATTCACTCCTCTGAGCCAATTTTTGAAGGTGTTGCCATTTAAAAGGATAATCCAATGCACAAAGCAAGACTGTAATCATGCAGCATCTCTACCTTCAGTTGCCCAGTAGCTTGTAGGGTCCAAACCACAGGAAGACTGAAGGAAGTCCAGAGTGAGGACAGAAAAGCAAAGCTCCCCTTTCACAGGTTATTCCCAATCCAGTCATGCTTCGTGCTTTCAATGAAAACACCCAAGTTGTATATTTTGAACAGCAAAGGCTAAGGAGCTACAGGGCTGACCTCTGCCTCCTGGAAGGCAGAGCCAGCTTGGCTATACCACATAACAATCTTCTACAGTTTGAGAGAAACTCAAGACCAAGGAATAAACCGAAGAAAAAAATCACAGTGACAGAATTTGGGAATGCTGGAAACAGACTCTGAGGCAATACACAAAGCAGGCATACGTAAAACAGAAGAGATCTTACCTTCTTCCCTTTTCGCATCCGTGACCTGGGCATACATGGTAAAGCAAACTCTCTCTAGAATGCTGCTCCTCTCCAGGGTCTTGCCTCTCCTTTCTCTGCCAGATTGGTTTAGTATCTGATCTTTTCAGTGGTGGGAGCTAGCTATGCTATATTTTATGGGTTTGGTTCATTTAAAAGATTATATTTTACCATGTTCATAGCAGCTTCTGCCACCACTAAGGAGAGAATCCCAGGGACTCAGAAGTCATCGTTATTTTCTTAACTCCATGCACAATTCCTGGTTCTTGTCCAGCTCAGCTCCATAGCCTATCTCCTATATCTCTTACTTCTTTCCAAAGTACAGAACCTCTTGATCAATATACATCTTGTAGTCCTCTCTATTCCATCCTCAGAGGATAATCATCTAGGATAAGATTTGGCCTTTAAGCTCAGGTTACAGTAACTGATGATTTTTGCTCCAGAAGTCCTTAGTGCTGGCCAGCAGAGCAGCTATCACGCTAACACAATTCAGCAGGCTATTCAGAACAAAAGCTGCCTGACTCTACTGAACTTAAGAACTGGCTTGAAATATCACAGAGTTTGACTAATGGGCATACATCTATGATTAATATATGTAATGAACACATGACCTGCTTAAAACATGACTTGCTCTCACACCTAAAATTCACATTTAAATTGCAAGAAAGCACCAGGCATCCTAGGAAATATAGGAGGTGAGGGGTTGTTAAAAGCACATGAAAGAGCTCTCCATCTTTTAGAATTTTTTCATCCCAAGTTGCCTGGTATGTTGCTCAGGGCTGCCCCTCCCACCCACACACTCTGTACCTACATGCCCCAGTGGATGCTGCCAAACACCTCATTAAAAAAAAAAAAGGCATGCTTGCTACCGCCAATAAAAAAATTAATTTACTGGAAAAAGTGTGAGTTAGAGAAGGGAATACAAGCTAGAACTCTTGGGATTCCCAAAGGAGCTTACAGAATAGTCCTGTTAGGTGACTCAGGGCTGCACAGACTTTGTCATTTATATTAAAACAGGATCTTTCCTTCCTCAGCTTATCCAGCAATAAGCAAACAAGGCATAGCATACACATCCAACAGAGGAAGGGATAAGAATACACAGACAAAGCCCTGTCCCTGTAAAAAGAGCAACTGAACTGTTGCTATCTACCCTCAGCATTTCCTTCTAGCATGGTTCTTACACAGGCTATTACCAAATAGTCACTATCACCATTCTAGGGAAGAAAAATCAACACATTTAAGACCAAGTTAAACCTAAGACTTAAGCAAAGTAGCTCCCATAGCTCAGGGCTTATAGATGTCTAGTGTATCCCAAAGCAATCAGTATCAAAGGAAATGAGTGGGCCAACCTTGCGCTACAGGAGTTACTGATTAGCAAAACCTCAGCTTTGAGCTTCACCAAAACAAAGTGGGTTAACTCCCCTCCCTTGCCCTCCCACACACACTCTATCACGCAGAGAAGCTGTGGGAATACTGATTTGATCTGCTGCAGCTGCTGTGGTGAGTAAAAGGGTAACAGTGCTGGGCTCTACAACTAGCATGTATCAACTTGCGTGATGGTACGATTAATAGTGCCTCATTTCCATTTCACCTGAAACCCATGTGCAACTTTCAGGCCAAACGTTCCCTTCCTCAATAGCCTCTCACAGGCTCCATGGAATTCACATACCTCTTCTGTAATCTCTTCCATCTTTGAGATAGTTTCTCATCATCACAGTATCCATATTTTGCAAATAATATTGATATACTTCAGTGCACCTTTGCTAGAAAGACTCCGTAAGACTTTATTATCTGCTAGCTGGGTTATCACTAAGGCTTCTGATTCGAGTCCCTTTTCTCATGTTCTTTGGTACACATTTTACAACAGTTCAAGATCCAAAATCACAGCAGGGAATGCACCCCAGAGTCTGCCCGAAATTTAGGATATCTACCCCTTGTTGTAAAGTGATCGTCTATCTGCTGGTCTGACATGCGAACCTGCAATTTATTTTAAAGGCCTGCGTCTCCTATAAATAACCCACAGAGCACTAGGCACTCTATGGAGATTAAGTGCTTGCATCATCACTTCAGTAATTCAGAATGTGCTGTCCTAAAAATGTGGAATTTCTACTCCCTTCTCACAAATTCTTATGGGTTGATCTCATATTTATTTTATTTATGGGCTTTCTGAATGAACCTGTGATTAAAGCATATGCACACCTCATTAGCATAATGAGATTTTTCTTACAAGCATGTAATGAAAAAGAAACAAATTCATACTGTCATTTTACAGATGTGGAACTGACAATCAGAGAGGATATACAACAGGCTTAAGGCCACACCGCAGATCTTTATCAGAATCTAAATCTTTTACCAAATTAAAATCAACTGCTTTAACTTAATATTTTTTTTTTAACAAAACTCCACTGGTATTCCTAGAACTATTCCCAAATAAAATTTGTGTGAGAAGAGAATCCAGCACTAAAAGACAGAAGGTTTTGGGGGCTGGTTTGTTTGGTTTTGTCCATAAGACCTCATTCATACTCCAGTGGGCAAGACAGGCTGCTTTCTGAATCAGACACTTCAGACACCTTCAGTCTGGTAGAATCAGGTAATGAAAGTTCTCCACAAAACTGGCATTCACTGAAATGTCTGTGACTTAACATTGCCCCATTCTCTTTTTCAGAAAAAGACACCATTTCAGTTTCTAGACAGCTTAGATTGTCAGATTACTTTTTACATAAACCATTTTCAATTCAAGTTTCTTCAATTTTTAATTAGCCATGCCAGAAAAGAGGAGTGCAAAAGCTAGCAACAAGCGATGTTAAGGCAGCAGGTTCTCAATATCACAACCCTTGTGTCACAGCAGAAGGACATTTCAGCATCCTACTCTTTTCTAGCTATACAGAGCAGAAATGCAATGTTTCAGCATGACTTGCATGGGTACTGCTCAAATGAGCTTACACCACAGACTTCCAGTGAGTTTCACTTCTGTTTCCAACAGTCCTACACTTTCAATATTCCCTATGTCTATATGCATAGTACTTATGCAGATTATACCCACTTTACTTGTCCTACGTGGCACTCTGACAAAAAAAAAAGGTCTCCAGAACAATTAGGGTTTAATATTATTTTAAGCAAGCGCTGAACTCATATTCATAAGCTTTACACAATCCATAGGTATAGCATTTGTATTTAAAACAAAACAAAACAGTGACTGTGAGAGGAAGGATGGCAGGAAAGGCTGGCCCTGCTTAGATTCCCCTTTTTCATCTCCACCCTTCAAAAATTTCTAGCAGATTTCTTTTCTGCATGTGGCAGGCCTGAGAATGGTACTCTCCCTCCCTTCTTCCTACTATCCATCATGTAACCGAAAGCCCATCTTGAAGCAATGATCGTGTCTGTACTGTGCACACTGCAGCATTACCACTAGGACCCAAGATCCATCAGCTAACATGCCAGCTGGCACCTTTCCCTCCCCTCTGCTTTCTTTCCCTGAGCAGGAGAAACCATTCATTGCCTTCTGGGGCTAGCACTGGACCCACACTGTTCTTAGTAATGAATGCAACCTGTTCTAACGAATGTGAAGCTTATTTGTGAGTGTGGAGCTGCACTCAATTGCCTGACATTTCACATTTCTCACCATAAATCTGGGTAACACTTTATTTTAATTACTGGGACATTTTCTAACTTTTATTGTTTCTGGCAAACACAGGCAAAATGAGCTCATTCATTATATAAGGTATGTGAGCTATTTCTTCAGGGGAAATTGTGTTCTATATTATCCTTGCCATCCAACAAGATGCCGTTCACCTCTCTTCTAGATGTCATTAAGTATCACATAGACTGAGAAAAATTAACTAATCTTTTCCTGAATGACAGAGACCTTGGAAGATGATCTATCCATCCATCCATCCATCCATCCATCCACCTTTCTGCATTTCTAACACACCCATTAATGTAAGTAACTAAGGGGCAATACATCTCATGCCTTTTTCACATCTCCACTCTAAAATGGGTGTAGATACCACCTTGAGATGATACAAAGTAAATTCCAAACCGCAAATTTCAGACCCCGATTTGACTTCGCCAGGGCAATTTTGATCTACATGTGTTACAAAGACCAATACAAGAAATAGCAAGCTGACAAAAATGATTAGCACTGCACTCCTGAGGAAAATGCTGTGTATTGAGGACTAGGTGTCAGAGACTGCAGTCAGGGCCCTGGAGAGGACCAAAGGATTTTACAAATGCCTTGAAACCACGATGTAAAAATTCCTTTATACTCCCTCTGGCCCCCAGCAAAATTCTGTAACTTCACTAAAATGAACTCTATGATAGACTGGAGAGCTTGAACTCCTCTAGCTCTCCAAGGTCAAATCAGTAGACCTGCTGCAGAAAAATCACACTCAGTATCTCCAGATCTTATTTGTCGCACAGCGATCAGTGCCAAATCTCAAATGGAGTCCAAACAAAAAGTAAGTTTAGGCTCTCTGTCTCCATAATGATAATTTAGGGCCAAGACACAGTAGGTGCTGAACACTCTGTAGGCAACATAACCTGTCACTTGTAAAACCAGGTCATAACTTTTCAACTAGTGAATTCAGACTGGACTGGAGAAATCGTAACTCAGGCCACCTCTTTTGACAATTGTTTAAGCCTTAGAAATTGACTCCTGCTCTTGGGCTGTGGAGCAACACCTCTCCCCTTGTCTGTGCATTACATCCTCTCGTCAGACTGTACCTTCCTTGTTCATACTGCTGAGCCTGAGATGATGGAATTGGCCATTTGCCCAGGTGGAGTTTAAAAAAAAAGCAAAAAAAAAGCAGTTACTGTAATGGAATGGCTTTCTGACTTTTCTGAATACAGTAAGTGAAAATCCCATGCAGATAGCACATAGCATGTTTAATGACTCACGCTTTGCATTTTCACCAGGGAAAAATTTCAGGCCTGCACTCAGTTAAAAGATGGAAATTTTTATAAAACTTCCATTGTGATATGTTACCATCTGTTCAGAAATTAACAAAAACAAAATCTAAGTAAATTGGTTGATTTTCTTTCTTTCTTTTTCTTGTAGTAAGAGCTTTCTGTTTTATAGATAAGATGTGAATCTTCGGGGGGGGATGTGAGCATATGCAAATGAGTAAAACCCAAAAAAATAGAAACCAATCTAGTTGCTTGCTGGCTTTGGGCAAATTTGAGTCCTGAAAAGTAAACTATTCTATACACTATGGCCATTTTCTCATCCAGCGGTCAGTAGTATTTTGTATCAGTCAGGGAGTGAGAGAATTTTGTGTCTGTAAGCATTAGCATGTGCTCAGCCCAAAAAAACCCTCTAATTTGAATAGCCTCCAAGGTCTTCTGATGAGACGACTTTACTGAAAAAGCATGCTCTCTCTAGGGAACCAAGCCACTGAGGATTTGGACGAAATGTGTATAATAACACAAAATTTCAAGGTTTGGTTGGAAGGGGAAAAAAAAAAATTGCAGTCAGCAAATTTTGCCCCTTTCTCCTTCATTCTTTCTAATGCTTCATAAAAAACACATAACTTTTTCCGCCTGTTTTTAAGCAAGAACATATATTTCTCTCTTTTCAGAGAGTTGAATTCTTGGAACTCATACCATTTTCATTTAGCTATTTTTACCCGCCCTGCTCCTTCCTGTATCCATGGAGTTTCATCAAAACATTGAATTCCAGTCTCTAATGACATAACCTTCCCCTTTCCTTCCTGTTCTCATGTCACCTCTCATTTTCTCATCAGCTCCATAGCCTTCTCTGATTTTTAGACTTTTTCTACTCTAGACTTCTTTCTCTATGTACTTTGCAACAGCACTGGCCTCTTTTTGACAGTGTGGAATATTAAGAAGTCACAAACTTCTGCATAAACAAGTGAACAAAAAAACTCCCCACCAGCTGCCTCAGCTAAGGAGAACACCTTCTCTTCTTCATTAGTCCAGGGAAAATTCTGACTTCAGAGACCCAGTTTTGTCTTACATCAGCATCAAACTGGAATGATTTCACTATAATCACTCTATGAGAGTCTTACCTGCCATGTTCAGTATAAATCAGCTATAGGACAGGTATAGTGAAAAAAAACGAATGATTGTCATGTGAAGTTGAGACAAAGGGATGGTGACATAAATCTAACAACTTCACTGATTGTATTTAACAATTGAACATGAGATAAAAGCGCTGTTCGATGAAAGTCTGAAGTTATTTCATGGACTAGCACTAGCAAAATATGTGTCATAGCCTGGCCCTACGAGATCTTTCCACACGCATACTACACTTTGCTACAGCTGTGTATTTCTGCAATACAGAGAGTTCCCATGGTGTGTGTTTTAAGGGTAAAGGTAGGAACAGCAGTCTGGCATAAACATTCCTTGTCTGAGAAAAAAATTGAACTGCAAATGGAATTCATTTGCTGATTTGCAAGAACAATGAAGCCAAGCAACAAAACTTAGCAAACCATATTGAAAAGTATCTTCACAAGTATTTTTGCAGGAGACAAAGGTGTTTATGAACCAAAAAAAGAGGTGTATAAGTTACAATTGCTCTAGGGCAAATTTTAACTGGTTTCCTTTCCTTATTAGATTTCTCATTCATAAAAAATTGCTAGCTGACTTAGCAGTCACTGCACCACATGGGATTTTAGGTGCTTCTAACCATCTGTATGTATTTTTTCCGTTTGTCTAACTCATCTTCCATTTTCAATTAATTTGTCTTAATTTTATCTCTCTGCCTATATAATTAGTTATCCGGAACATCAAGACAAGTCTTTATCTCAGCAGGAGTATGGATAGCATATTTGTTCAGAAGCAAAGAATATGAGCTCTAGGCTATCACAAACTCCATTGCCATTCTTAGCTGGCAATACTAAAGAAAATTCTTGATGCTATAAATCATGTTTGATCCTGACACTTTCTCCTAATCTGGATCCTGAAAGTTCAGAGTCCTTCCAAAAGGTGTCACTGAAGTTTCCAGTCAGACTTGATTTCGGAATACAACATACTCAAATTCAGAGTAACAGCACTAAGTTCATCAATTTGAGCTCTACACTGACAATCTGCCAGAAATTGAAAGCCTATACATAAAACTGAATCCTGTAAGGTGTCAGATGCCCAAAATTTTCACCAAATTCAATGCCTGAGCCACTGAATGGGATTCAGGGATTAGAACATTAACTTGTACAGAGTTACAACTATCCATAACTTCCCTATGGGAATGCAGTGCAGGAAGATTACAACACTAAGTCAGCAATTTCTCATCCTACTCTCTTATCTCTTGGTGCCCAGCTAAGTCTTTTATCAACAGAAAACAGTTGGAAAGCTTTATACAAAAAGTTATGATCCTGCAAGATTCAGAGTATTATTTGCATGATAAGATGAGAAATTAGGTTTGAAGTCTGTCCTGTGTTTAAGCCTAAAAAGAAAAGCTTAGTAAGATATAGAAATGACAATTTTAGTTGTCTTACACCTAGAAAATTCAGTCTGTTTGGATCAGTGCAGATTATTTTGTGCTGGCCTACAGAAGCTCCATGGGGAGCACATTCAGGTTAAAGAAAGCATGCAAAACAGAGGTATATGATACAGATTTATACTGCCTTTCATTTTTTGTTCATACCTAAAAGAGCTCAATGACTAACAATATCAATAATAACGCTTTCTTTGAAATGTTCAGCCTTACCCACATTGGAGTTGTGTATGTTCAGGATTCACCTACAATTTATCCATATTTAATCTTTTTCATGCCTCCCTTCCCTACTTACTATACTCGGATCACTGACATTTTTATCAGGTGCAAACAATTACAAAGACACGTGGCTCGATGGACTTAAGAAACTTCAGAACTGAATCTCTGATTCTTCCCCAGGTTGGCAAGACCATTTTCAGCAAGTCAGTTCTCCCTTCCTTCTTCCATTAAGTGGAAACGCATATGACTTCCCTTATTAAAGCTCTACATGTGGCCACATAAAGAGCTGTGTATTACAAGAGGAACCAGTCTACTGGACCATGTTTAGCACTAGAAATAAGAGGACAGCTTTGTCATGATCTACTGCATTACCTAGGCTAGGCAAGTTTTTGCGCCATGTTTTTACTCCTCACACCCACCATCAAAAAGAGCTACCCGTTTAAATTGCCTCTGGACAGACAGACTCTTCTCACTCAGCAGCAGAAACAATGAGGTCGTTAGAAGGGCTGGCTAGAAAAACTCACCATGTTCACATAGATACTTTGCCATTTTTGCCCATTACCCAATGCTTTTCATTTTATAATTGATGAATAAAGTCCCTGAAATTCCTCTGGAGATGTGCCAGGCCACAGATCCTGTTCTCATTTTATTTTAGTTCTAGGAAAAGCAAGCAAGAAAAAATTGCTTCTAAAAAGTTTCAGCTACCATTCCTGACAATTTGTTCCCACAGACTTCTATCAATAACTGAGTAACTAGAAGGTCTGGTTGCCTTGTTTTCAGAGGTGGGTGATGAGTTGAGTTTGTTTGCACTGGTCTCAGTCACCTGAGTGAACAGCCATCCAGATTTTTTTAAATGGATTTTGTTGCTACAGAGTTTAAGCAAATAGGAATATGCACTGTTTGTGCATTTTCAAAATTTTATTTGAAAGCACTTTGTGTGCACTACAAGCTCTTCCTTACACATCCATGTTTCCCTTCCTTTCCAAAGGCATCTGAAGTGTCTGTGAACCTGTCTAAACAAATACATGGGCAGGTAATCTGAACTAGAGGATTCCCATCTGTTGAATCTCTCCAAAGCTGACATTTGGTAATGACCATCACCTCCTAAAGTGCAGACTGCACCTCCAAGTGAAGACAGTGCCAAGCATATTCTGATTTTCATTTGCAATATTTAACTTGGAAAGGCTTGGTGATAACTGCAGAGTAGAAGTTAACAGTCAGTTAGAATCACTGTTAGCATGGCTGAAGGAGGGGGCAGGGAGGGAAATAAAACCAAATTAGCTGTGGTTTGTGAGCAAGGGAGGTCATCTCTGAAAAAATAACATGATCCCAGTGGGATAAACAGTACAGGAGATAAATCAGTAACTGGGCCAGTCACGAAATACAGGATCTGCAAATATTTCACAGAGCAATGGAAGGGGAGCTAAGGAGCAAAACTGTATCGGCTGGTTAGCTCAGAGGGAGCATATAGTCTCCAGAAACCTGACACTGGCACAGGGTTGCTGGTCAACTGACTCCAAGGGATTGCCAAACTGGACACAAATCAGGCAATGAAAGATAGCTCACACAACGTTATGCTTAGGATTTGAGTTGTCAGTGACTAAGCACTAAGGCCTCTGCACCTCTGCAGAGGAGGTTGTACAGCTGATGCTCTACAGTAAGTCAAAGGTTACCTGCTTTATCTTGTGAAGTTGAATTTTGTGCTCACTAAACCCATGCTAATTGTCTTTACTAACATTTGGATTTTTAAGATGATTCACAGACATTGGATTTGGTATAACAAGTTATGCTGTTTGACAGTCATAAAGACTTGCCTCAGATGTTCTCAACAGTTACTTAGTGCTCCCAGGTATCACTCACTAGAAATCTAAAGTGCAGAAAGAAATCCAGAAAGTCTATATAATCTGTAAGATTCTGAAAACTTTCTTCAAAAAGTAAAAGAACCTTGAAAACAGCACACACTCAAGCACATAAAGGAATCATTTTCAATACACTTTTCATTACACAAAAAAGATTCAAAGACTCTTTCCTTCTTATTTTCTTCACCAAAAAATGAGTCAGAGAACAGATAAAACCAGCGCATTTTCATCATGAAGAGCTGCTCTGACCTCTAGTTTCTATTAATTGACTCAAGGAAAGAACGGGAAAATTTCCTAAAAACATAAGAAAGCAGTAACTGTTAAGTTCACTATAAATATGTAATCAGTTTAGTATTAGAAAAAAATCTAGAAATATTTAGAACATGGGCTTCAATATACAAGTTGTCATAAATGAGATCATACAATCAATATAAGCTACTTATTTTCCACCCTATATTTCAGATACTGAGCACAGATATATATTACTAATTTAAACAAGTCTGAGCTTGTTCTGTGCGAGTGTTTCATGCCATGGGCCACAATACATGTCCACAACATGAAGTTACGCACCTCTAAAGCAGGATGGCTGAATGTGAAATGCCTTGTATGAATGGGCTTTGGGTCACAACAGGTCTCTAACCAAAATCAGAAACTGAGAAAGTGCTAGCTGGCCCAGCCAAAATCGTGCAAAAGCTCTTTCAACAATATATTCATGTACAATGAAGTTCCAGAGCCCAGAAACCTTTCCCTGAACTGGTAATTTACCAGCATACCTATAGCCTCTGATTTCTTTCTGTACTGCTTGCAGAAGTTTTAAGTTTAGAAGCCACTATGCATATTGGCCGTTTCCTGTTGACACAAGTAGTCAGAAGAGGGGAAACATCTGTAGATGTTGCTGTAACTTTAAGGCTATCACTGCACAGCCTGGAAAGACAGAACTGTTTCTCATGTGCTTTAACTCAAGGGAAATCCCTGGTGCCAACCTGCTTGACGTGGCTTAGCTCAAAGTGGAGGACTAGGTCTGAACTGTCACAGACATCGCACAACATTCCACAGAATCTTTAAACAAGTACTGAAAATGCATAAACTACCAATTTAATGAAAGAACAGTGAAGTGGGTTCCAAGAACAAAAGACAAGATCGAATGTTTCCACTTCCAATTACTGAGGCTATTTACCAGCACCTGGTAGAATATAATGTATAATCTCCATCTAAGGATCTCAACAAGTCCTCCATCAGGGTTTCAAAGCACTTACAGAAGTTACACTGTACTGAAAGACTGAGGCAAAGGAAAGAAACAAAGTAATTCTCTCCAAAAACGGGATGTCTGGATAGAAGCCCCGATTTTGTGTGCTTTTAACCAGTCGTAAGTGCACTGCCCCATCAAGCCCACGCATGTGATGGAAACTCATCAGAATCAAGGATTGTTATGCAAGAAAGAAGACACAAGAATGGTAAGACACATTCATCCGGTAACTCACTTAAGCCACAACTCAGAACAGGAAGTTTCAGAGTCAGACTTTCAATTCCCACATCAAGTTAAATCAATCTAAATCAAACACATTTAAAAGAAAAAGCCCTGAATGGAAAAAACAGTCTCTTTATGCCACCCACTACCAGAAAGATTATTGTTCTTGCTTCAAAACTATTTCTGATTTAAAAGCTACTTGAATTTAGAAATCCAAGGCTTGGATTATTTTTGCTCCGTTTGAATTTCTACACAGGAAAACTGAGTAATTTGTACAGTTAGCTAAGCCAAAAAAAAAAAAAAAAAAAAAAAAGGGGAAAAAAAAAAGAAAAAAGGCACCAAAGAGGAGGGCCCCTACTGGATTAAAATAAATTTATGCTCATAGTATAACACTATCACAAAAATCCCCCAGGAACAAGCATTTTTAAAAGTCTTAAAGCAAGCCTTATATTCCTCCCCCTCCACAAAGCTTACTTCTCTGATCCACAATAATTTTCGGACCAAGCCTTTGTGTCTTGACATCAAATGTTGTTGGTGATATTTTCAGCACAGGAATTGCTGGAATGTATCACATATAGTCTCCACTATCCTTCTGCTGACATTGGCCATGACTAGCTGCCTCACAGGAAAGTTTAAGACTCTTCAAGAGGCACTAGTCCAAAAAAGAAGTCCCTCCTTCACCACCAAGAGTTAAAAGGGTTGTCTTGTTTCCTCTCTGATGTTGCTGTATTTTGTTTTAAAGATCATTACTGTAATAAATCTGGGTATTCTTGCTAGCTATACAAACATTCCATCATTTCTGAATCCTTCCTCACTCTCAACGGTATATCCAGCAGTATGCAGTTAAAAAAAAAAAAAAAATTAAAAAAATAAAATGTATTTGTGCTTCATGGTACATGTTATAAGCTCAAGTCTGTGCTTCCACATAGAAAGGGAGCTGAAGCAGGAAGGGTCTGCTTCTGCACACTCTTTGCCTTTTTTTCTGTGCATTTATTACCAATGAAGGATATCAGACATGACAGCCCTGAAGACTGAAGTCCTTTGTCTACACAAAAGGTCCAGTTCTGTCAGCCAGAGGGTGGGACTTCACTTTTACACTATTTCAACAGTATGTTTCAATCAACAATGCCTTGAGAAACTTCCAAGAACCACCAACAAAAGTCAAAGGAATGAGCAATATTAAGACTAACTAGTCAAGGTTCTCTCTGAAAACTCTTTCTGAGAACTACCAAGGAAACCAATTAAGACCAATCGCATTTGTCATTTAGGCTGGAACACATCTGAGACCATGTAACTGTTTATTTATGGGTCACTTAAAATAACCCTATAGAAAAGAACCATTAAGTTGCTACTAGCACATACTGGATTTGAAACAGCAATTAAAGTTTCTCATTTCATTAGCAAAGCAGTCTGTTAGCAAAGCACACCAGTCCTGACCAAAAGCAAGCTCACAAAAGCTAGGGTAGGAAAAGGGTTACCGACATACATGTTAAAATGTCAACAAAATATGCTGTGCACTCTGTTCCCTAGAGTGATTTTATTATTATTTTTCCACTAGCAGCAATTCCACAAGTACACAGGAGTCAGAAAAAGAAATGGAAGCAGTTGTGAAATTGTCCCATCTACTTTTACCATCCACATGGAAAAACACACAAAAAGAATAACAGGCATACACTGGGGGAAAAAAAAACAACTAGATTAAGTCCTTAAACTTCTTTTTTTTCATAGTTTTTAAGGAGATAGAGTACATTCTGAATGTGTAAATTCTCCAGAAGCAGTGTCTCTTTAAAGTTGGAATGTGACTTTTTTTCACCCACAAGAAAAAGTGCAGTTTCCCAGGTTCTTACTGGAAAGTCTTCTTGGGAAAATATTCATTTCCAAAGCGTTGTTTTCACACTTTTGGTTCACTGGTTGTATGATTCTTGTAATCCTTTGATAGTGTTTTTACTCCATGAATGTTTGTAATAACTCAATCCATCCTATTTCCTACAGTATCTCCTTTTAGGGATAATTATATCAATATGCTTCTGACATTTTGTAATCCAAATAATTTCTTTTTTTCTAGATTTTGTTCTCAGTTGGGTGATTCAAAACAAGACTTAATTGTATGTTTCTGGCCCTCACAATTTTCTGAAAAAGCTGCTGCATAATAAAACTCAATAAATAACTCAAAAAACATTGGGAACGCAGATAATTCTGCATAGCATTTTGTTAAATTCTATCAGAAAAGAAAGCCGTGAGAGAGTTTGAGATTAGCTACAATCTGCTGCATTTTCGAAGACAAAAATCTCATGCATGTATTTTGTGGACACCTGCCCTAAGAAAGCTTTCTTTGGGTTTGTTTGTTTTGGTTTTTTCCTTAAAAAAAAACTGCAATGGGATGTGTTCTGTGAGAGGCTAAAAATACATACCCATTATTAAATGCTATTACATATGGCATTTAATAAAGACCCTAACAGTATCTATTTACAACAGTAAACCATCCAAGAACATCAGCAGATCGAACAGGCTTCAGAAGTCTTTTTCAAAAGCTGCATGTTTTCTTCTGCAGAGGAGATAAATTGTTCAACTCGGTTCTTCCCAAACTTCTGTGCTATTTTGCCACAGTCAAGCCTCAAATCTTTTCACAGGTTATTGGAATTTAGGAATTAATATACTTTATGGTTCCACAGACTGGGTTTGGGAACCACTAGTTTATCACTTCAGGGTTTAGCTCCTCTTATCTAGGCTAAGGCAAAAATCAGGCCTCCTCTGCTGCCTTTTCTGATACTCCATTTATAATAAAAGCTAGCAAAATTGCTTTAACATGTCTGTTGCACTTGATTCTTGTTTAGAACATTCTGACAGTAAGTTTCTGTAAATTACTGAATTTAATGACAGTGATACCTAATCATGTAAAACAGGATCTGGTCTTTATTGTGTAAGGTACAACACTGGCAGTAAGCAGTCCTTCCACTAATGAGTTTGTAAAGTATGTAGTGATATGAAGTATAAAGTGATGTAGAGATGAAATGACTCTTAACAGAGTGAGTCAAAAGGCCAGCTTCAGGACTAGTGACAAAAGCAGGTTTCTCAAAGCAAAGATCAGACTCCATTGTACTTTTCTGCCTCCACACCAAATTCAGCCAACATTGCAGACTAACTAGAAACATCTGGCTCTAACGCAGTATTAGCTTTTATTGCTACTTAGACTAGAGACACATTCTAAGACAGTCAAAGAGAATTCTGGTAGGCCTAACAGCTATTGTCCTCTCAAAGGTCCTTTGCTTAATAATGAGAGACAGAAGTGCTAAAGCTGCTTCTTAGCTGTTTATAAAGGAAACCAGAAGATCCTTTGATAAGATGCTATCTTCTTTCCTTCCTTTCACTGTATTCATTGTGCAACAGGGGAATTTTAGCCTTGTCTTCCCTGTCCTACACAGCAATCAAAGCCTCTGAAGGGGACCTCGCTAGCGCACCAGATCAGACTACTACCCATTAAGTCTCCTGTTCTTTGTAACATTAGAGATACTTCTATAACACATCCAATATGTATCTGGTGAAAATTGTTACCAGAGTGTTTCAATCTCAAGCTCCCTCTCTCTCTAAATAAGTTACAGAGAGAAGCCAACTGACAGCACTTGACAACATGAAGCACGGTGCCAGAAAGCAAACCAATAAAGTTTCTTCTTCTTGAATGCGACAAAATGCTTATTTTAAGCATACTGAGACAATAAAGTGCTGATTAACAAGCAGCATGTTCTTCAATGAAACGTATGAGTGTGTAGCCTTGTGCTAAATCGAGAAGATGCTGAAGGTATGCAATCACGAGAACAGCTCTACAGAAACGTATCTAAAGTTAGCTTTAAACTAACTCACATTAATACCAGTAACAGAGTATCTTCAGCTACATGGAGCACTGACCCAGCATTATGGAAATGCTCTTCTGAACTCATTAAGTGTAAATACATGTGTAAGGTTCACTTCTCAACTAGCTAGTTTATAGCTCTCTCAGATCTATCTACGTTGTCTGTAGTCATGTCTTTGCTACCTTATCCTGGTGCAAATGGGTATATGGAGTCTTCAGGGATTGCTAGTGAGTGATTACTTTAGCCTTAGCTAGAAATGATGATACTCTTGTTCGTAGATAGCCTAATCACACATTAACACTGTGTTCTGCAGAAACTAATATAGACAAAGCTGAAAATAATACTCACCCACGGAGTCTAAAAATAAGCACCAAAATTTCCCCTCCTCGTTTCTTTCTGATTTTTGTTTCCCCTCAGGTGATGACACCATTCTCCTTTCCAGCTCTCCTGAAATGCATCATGTGCTCTGGGTCACAGACTGTTCTGGGGAACCTTTCGTTATTTTAATGTAAGTTTATATTTTTGGGATGTACTGTGTGAGGCAAATCAAGAGTTTATTAGACCAGAAAACACTGGTTTAACATGGTCTCTGAGAATCAAATACCTAGAAACATATTTTGGTATATATAAATGAGATAGGAAGCATAGGCACAAGGGTGACATGCACTAACTACAGCAAATGTGGTGTGCTCAGCTGCACTACCATGAAGAAATATACTCCTTCAGAGTATTTTTGGTATGACAGACTCTGTTTAGTTTAGCCCTGCAGCTCAGCCCATTTCAGACTTATAAAACCAAGCCAATTAAAACACCAAAAGCTTATTGAATATTGATTGCTTTAGACCATGCAATTTAATGCAGCCTTGTTTCATGCAAACACAGAAGTTTTGAGAGCACAAGAGCCTTAAAAACCAGTAAAAAGGGTAATAATTTAACAGAAACACTGCAGAAAATACTTGCAGTTCCTGCCAAGCAAACAAGCTTTCCAGCAAGAGGACAAATGGAGAGGAGTCCCAATGAAACTACCTGACAACGAGGAGTAACAATCCTAGTTTGCAGGCAGTTTGATACATCTTTCTGTAGTACTGATATGTCCTCATGCATATACTTTATGAACTAATATATTCTCCAAAACCATCTTATGAGGCAAGAAAAACAAGTTTCCATCTCCCAGATGAAAAAAGTGAGGTCAGTAGGTGTGAACACAGATGGAGCTGGTTCTAGAAGTGGGATGAAAAAAATGGACTTCTGGGATTATGCTTCATACTTGCTACTTCTGTGGTATTTAATTTAGAGAATTTGGTGAAGGGAAGGGAGAAGAATCAGTTTTTCATTACACATTATGTATATATGCATGCAATCCCTGCCATAATGCGTCGCCAACCTGGTCTAAGACCTACCTCAGTGCACACAGTAAAACTCCTCATGCCTAGACGACTGAAGCAGAAATCCATGGTGGTGATTCTCTGCATGGAGGGTACGCTGCACACCATAGGAATAATGTCATGCTGCCAGATGCATGCTCCATTACATTCTTCTAGTCCTGAAGGAAAAACACTTTAAATTCAGTAATATATAATATTCCTGTTAATGTGAGACAGGAGACTGGCAACATGCCACTAACAGAGCCAAGCAATGGAAAAAACAGAGAACTAGTACAGTCTCACAATCTGAAGCAGACAGACCTATTGTAAGCTGTCTCCATCCTTGGGGCTGGATGGTCCAGGCTGATTTATGAGCACAATATTTACAACACACACATGAAATACATTATGAATAGAAATAAATCTAACATGCATAGAGAACAGCTAAGATAAAAGAATGCATATGGTAAACTAGGTGAATGTTTGTCATTAAAAGTGTGGTACCAAAGCCAGAGCATGTCTTTGGGGCAAAGGAGACTGTATATTTGCACTCGTGCTTACCAATGCTCTGGAAGACATGAGCTGTTAGGCAAAGATTTTCAGAAAGATGTCCTGTCTTTTCTTCCTTTTTTTTTTCCCTCTAGTGAATTCAAAGCTGATGAAAGAAACTGTGTTGAAAGCCTTTGGGAGTAAAACACTGCTTGAAGGGAGGATTAATCTTATGCCTGTGCGAAGACCCAGTAAACAACAGACCAGAGTTCAGTTTGCAGGTCTTGCATTATTTCAGGCAATATCCTTAATTTTTGTGCATATGTGTCCCATCTCATAAACAGGTATAAGTATGAAATAAGATAAGAAAGGGCTATTTTAAGGCCAGAAGGTAATTAAGTATTCTGACTTACCACATCTCACTACAGACAGTAGAAATTCCCTGAATTAGTTTCTAAATTAAATCATCACTGAACAGATAAATTCTTCAGAAAAACAATCATGCCTTACTAAACAACGTGACTAGCAAATGGGGATGTCAATTCTAGTTTCTCTGCAATTGCACAAATCAAAACCCACTCCCAAAAGAACTGATGACAATTTCCTGCTGATTACTCCTGTCTTTTGAACTTTGTACAGTAGACTACATCAAGCAGGCTTCTCTAAATCTCATTTGGTTTTCTAGGGAATAACAGGCAGCTATCACTTAAATGCATCTATATTTGACATTGCTGCCTACAAAGCTGCATTGGTCATAGATCGTATCTCATCATGTCTGGCCAATTCAATTAGGCCAAAACAGCTTCTTGTAAAGACTGGATTCATGTCTTCCTTTGACACTAAGGTTTAACAGTGCCAATTTTTTCACAGCACTTTGTGATGTTGCCTCTTGCCCGTGGGATCTGGATAGAAGCTAACCAACTCATTTTATGCAGGGTACAGAACAGCCACAGAGAGCTGTGCTGCTGCTACCTTTCCTCACATCTTCCGATAAAACATCTGATTCCAGTATGGTAGGACATACTAATGAAAAATAGGCTAATAATGCAACCAGTCTGTGGTACAAAGCAGAGTAACTACTTTAGCTAACTAAACATACTTCCTGTCCTAAACCAGCGTCACAACAAGTTTCAGCTACTACACATCTCTTTCAGAGTATTTTCCACTGATTAAAAGAGAGCAATCAAATTTCTGTGAGAGCAGCACAGATCTGAAGAACACAGATTTGAAGGAATGGCAAAGTGGATGTGGGGAACAGGAGAGGTCAGCTGGGGAAAATACTCCAACATCAGTCCAATTTTAAAATCACTTACGAAAGGAACAGTAGCATGAAGTTACTGTTCGAGAGCAGTACTGTTTGGATGTGGCAAGAAGGCATCAGGGTTTTTTTTTTCTTGAAGCAGTCTAAGTGGATTTGATTTACAGATGCTGGGAGCTGCAAAGTGACAGCAAAGGCAGGCAAACACCTACTTTAATATCTCTAACTAGGTGTTGCAGTTCAGTCATAACAAGATATATTCCAGGCAGAATGACCTTTCGGATTGAGAATGTCACAAGACAGTTTCAGTTCAATGGGTATAAGACAATGTAAATAAACCAAACTCAGCCTATGTCTGATACAATTAAATAAATGACAGATGGGAAAAAAAGAAACTATAGCTCTACTGCATTTTACTGTCAAGTCTTCTAAGTCCCATTTTGTATTTCTTTCATCAAGTTAAGCACTAATGACAGACAGAGGGAGAATGAATATGAAAAAGAAAAGAGTTTAGGAAGGGTAGTAGGGACATACTGCCTATTTCCAAGACATTTCCGTAATGCAACAAAATTATTACACCAGGCTGGAACTAAAATGCATTCAGTGAAAAGACTTGCATCCACAGCTTTGATTATACCTTCAGATTTACTAGATTTTCTTTCTAAAACACTAGCTAGTCCTTAAAAAACCTGCAAAACTAACTAAACCTATTATCCATATTTGTTGAAGCCATAAACAAACACTCATCTGTTGAATTACATTCTATTTTAATTTGATTTTATATACCATTCTAGTTATGGATAATATCACACCACATTAATTAATATTGGTAATTTTGCCACACTGTTTTGTGGTTTCATGCCCATAAACAAGACAGGTGATCTTCTGTAATTACTACAGCTATTATTTATGGATTTATTTATTTTTTTTGGTGGAGCCCTTTAGTATGTTGATTTCAAATGAAGGAATGATACACAGCAAACAGGAGGAACTCAGAATGCTATAGGCTGTAATACTGTGAGACACACTTAAAAAATAAAAAAATAAAAAAACCAAACCCCCAAAACCCAAAACTCAACAAAAAACCACCAAGAAAGCAAGCAAGAAATATGAAAACCTCAAGCCATATTTGATCCTAAATTCAAAGCTGAAATTCTTTAAAGTATGGGGAGATTATACAACTCCCTCAACAGAATTCTAGGCTGGGCCACAGAACCCACGGCTTCATGCCATCAAACCTAATCTTTGTTTGAGATCTGAAACATTCTCTCCAACAGTTTTCAGTCACATTGCAAAACTGTGAGGGGAAGATGAAAGGCAGATTCTCCCGGCTTCTCTTACACTAACCCCAGGGCCTAGAAACATCAGGACTTGATTTAACCACACATTCGGCCAGAAAAATGATGAGTGATACCAGGACTTGACTGGCACACAGAAGACTTCATCTGATTCATGGTTTTCCAACACAACCATTGGATCACCTTCGATGCTTGAGCAAATTGTCTAGATAGCCAGCCAAAAAGCATCCCCTCACTGGCCAAAATGACAGCAAAGTCAGCAGCCTCTGTTGGTCAAAATGCTTCCTCACTGGGGAAAAGCACACACATTACCAAAACCCAGTAACTTCACAGCTTCAAACAGGCAACATCTTCAAGAAGCTAAGGCCCTGGGGCCTTCTTCCTAGAAGGCAACTTATCTTTGCAGAGCTACTGCTCACAAAAAGGCCTCTGAACCTTCCTTCTTAGTCAACGGAACTCCTCTCCACTGCGCCTCTCTGCCAAAAAATTTACTGTCTCAGTCTGTACCACATAAAGGCTGGGTACCAAGCTAAATCTGCTGGCTCCCAAACAGGCTTCTTAAGCCTCTAGCAAATCAAGAGTAGGGTATTTGTTTCTAAATCTCCAAAGGAGGATTAAGCAGGAAGATTATAATCCTAACCAGCTTCATACCTGCCACTCATTCTTAGTGAAGAGGAGATGCATTTTAATATCTGGAAATGACTAGCAGATGAACCTCTTTGTTCAAGGTAGGATATCATAGATTACAGTTGCTAGCTCCCTTGTTTCTTGGCTGCATAGGAAAAAAAATTTCTTTCTGTGAAACAAAGAGTGGATATAATTGTTCTTTTTAGTTCCAGTGTCACTGTTCCCTTCCTTTGTCATTCTTTTTTCTCAGCACCATGTCTCAATAAGTGAGTCTGATCTGAGGAAGAACTAGTGCAGTTGGGCTATCTTCTGAAAATTTCTCGCTTCATCTCCCTCTATTTCCATGCCCCCCCTCCCCCCCCCCAAAAAAAAGTTAGGTCAGTGAGAGACTTTTTCATCCATGCTATCAAACCTGCTTTAATCAAAAACTGTTTGCATGTTATACAATGTTTACATGCAAGCCCTATTGTAATGACGTCAGAGCCTCCAAATACAATTTTAGCACAAATTAAAGTGGTACCATTTAGAGATTCATTCATATTTATACTGTAGGAGTTTCAGCAGTGCTGCTGTTAGTTTTGAGGGGGAATTGTGCAAGCTTCTTGTCAATTGGTTTAGGTTGCCTAAATGAAGCTAAATTGCCCTTTCCATCTCCAGCTGCTGCTGCTGCTGACTGCATGTACCACTGTCTCTATGTTTACTTTAATCCATCGGCCAAGAGCAAAACAATCTTCCTTTGGTGCACCTCCTACAAATAGGGTATGGGGAGGGGAAAAAACCAACAACCCACCCCACATCACCAGCAGCATCTTTACATGTAATAGTAACAGTCTCTTGGTGCCATCATCAGCCATGGCATTTCATTCACACAGAACACTTGTGGGCACATCACATATGCTTTTCCATTCAATGTATTTTTAAATGTTTCCCAGGCAACTGTTTCAATACAATATGCCTCCTTGGCAACCCGGTACCCACAAATGCCATGCTAGTCTCCCTAGTCCTCTTTTTAGGTCTTCTCATCTTGGCTTATAAATGTCACAAGGCTTGATTTTCAATATACAGCCACACAGGTACTGATCTGTCCTTATACTTGAAAAGGAAAGACTGAATTGAAAAGATGAGATGTGCACTGGACACTGCACACGAACAAATTCAGGCTCTGGTAAGCTACCAGAGGAAGCAGGTTTCAAAGGCAATGACTTTTCATTAAAAAGACTATGTCACCTACAACCAAAATTAGGGAGAACCTACAAAACTGTCTTCACTCGACTGACTTTCTCTGGAAACAGCCATGAGCCTGCACTTCTCAGTTTGAAACTGCATGTCATCCTTATTTTCCTGACTACGCTAAAGGAAGTCTTACACAGCTTTCATAATTTTGTGGCTTGAATTGTAATACATCATGTTGATGAAAATAGTCAGACTTTCCCATTTCACTACAGACAGTGATTAGCACTATACTGAGTGAGCCAACATGATTGAGTTACTCTTTCCAGTGCTACATTTGCTGCCACTAGGCTGTAGAGGAGATACATTGTAAAGTCCATTTGCTGCAGTAGCTTTCACTGATGCTCCACTACACATACTTCAGCCTCCTGTGGCATCTTTGTGGACATTTTCCTTTACGACATTTAGCAAAATGGACACACTGATCCTTGAGTGAAGTCACAGACAAGGACAAAAACTTATCAACATATCCTCCTAAACCAAGCACTGATTAAATAATTAAAACGTAGTAATAATGATTCAGTTTTCTAGCTAGGCACAATTTATTCTGAACATTTTTACCTGATACAGGAGCTAGCACCACACAATCACAGATTTTTCAGAAGGACTAAAACTATCTGCGAGCATCAGTCACCATAAAAAAAAAATAAATTCATAAACACTGCATGTGCTTTAGCCTTAAAGTGGTACATTAAGAAAAATAATAGCTTATGCATGCAATTACATCAGGCTCCGAGAGAAACTTAGCAGAAACTATGGCATCTCTTCTTCATTGATTACTCCATAACAACAGCTGAAAATTACAATTTTTCCAGGCTATAAAATGCTTAGCACTCCAAATTCTACACCGGCAGCAAAAATCTCCTCCCTGTCTGTGAGCTGTTGTATCTGTAATAGAGACCCTGCATTACCAGGCTCCCTAATTCTTCCCAAATGCAGAAGCTCTCATTCAATGTTGCAGCTGTTGGGTAGGAAATCAGAAATAGCAGAAGGCGGATTAGTTGATAATGTACCAGTTCTTCCCCAGCAAATGCTGGCACCTGCGTTTTACACTCTCCTCTTTCCCTCAAGCCCAGGAAAAGATCACTTGGTTTGTTTGGCAGGCAATTTATAGGCTTTAGTGATTGTGGAATTGCGAAAGGATTAGAATTTGTTATAATAGCCCCTTCTTCCTGAGAGCAAAAGTTAAAACTGAGGCCCACTTTACAGCAAGAATCAGGGACCATGTAAGTAAAGATTAAGCGTGCGCAGCTTGATGAGACTCTACAGGGAATAGATAACTACACATGCTGGCACTCCATTTACAAGGAAATCCCTAAAGATAATCTGCAGAAGCATTCTAGCTTCCAAAAGCTCAAATCCCTTGACCACTGGCTCAAATCCAGTCAAGGCTGATGATGATAAAGACTACTCTTTGCATTTCTATGAGAACTTTTTTCTAAGATCACAAAACATTCTTATTATTAAATTATGCAAGATCCAAAGTCAAGCAGGAAGTAATAGGATTTCCATGTGAGCAGAGGAAACAGTAGACGTAATCTTGTGCAACACAGCAGAACCAAGAACAGGTCCTATTCTACACTTCACCTTCAGGCTATAAGTACACTATTAATTCTGGAAAGATGCAGATGAAAAATACTGAGTACACATAACAAACAAAGATTTCTGGAATCCTAGTTTCAAATCTACAGGTAGTTACAGAAGCAGACAGAGCAAGAATGAAAACATTACTGACATGCCTGCCCCCATAAGTTCTAATGGGTATGCATAAACAGATAACCATGAAAAAAAAAAAAATCTTACAGCATCAAGTTTTCAGTTAAATCCACAGAATACAAAACCATCTGCAGTGGTTGCTACAGAAGCAAGGTTTTTCCCTTTTCCTTTTTACAATCAGCAGCTGAAGTAATAATTTTCACTATTCTTATATCCTTTCATTTGTGGCCCTTACTGCACAATAAGCATTTTTTATGCTTACCCATAATAAAACTTTTGCAAATGCTATAATGCACAACTCACAGTACTATCAGTACCACACAGCAACACCTTCAGCATGAAAAACAGACTACATTGCTGATTGCTGTTTCAGGAGAAGTCATGTCGATCAAAACAAATCTGTTGGTACAATGCATGACTTAGGAGCAGAGGATTGTCAAAGTAGTATCCAAGGGGTCATAAGACATATAAAACACTAACCCAAACATCACAGGAACAAAAGGAGAAACGCTGTGGCATAGACAATCATTAACACAAATACAGCTAGAAATATGTACAGAGGGCTGCAGACATAAACTCAATCTGATAGCTTTCACTGCCCCTTAGATAATTTTAAAGCAAGATTTTTATATTGTTTGCTGCCGCCAAGTGGTGATAATCAGTGTTGTGTCTTATAATTCACTGAGGCTGGCAAGTAAAAAACCCAAAATTTTTGTCTGTCTTCTTCAATGAGCATCAGCAGTTGTGCAATCAAATTTCTACCCCTCCTCTGTTATCTCATTTTCAACAACTTACATGGCTGATCCCCCTTCAGTCTACACTTTTGCTTTTTTTATATACAGTCCCTCTTGTTCTTTGCTCTGTGTCTGCTGCCACCACCATCTTTCTTTCCACAGTGGGCCTAAAATCTTCAGATTCAAATTCACCCCTTGCCTCTGTTCAGCTTACCTTGTTCCACCTGGAACTTTTGGGAGAATGCCTTTCCTGCCAAAGAGGGAAAGGAGGACCTATTTCCTGGAATCTCATTTCACCTCACTGGGAAGCAGCTTCTAAATGGCAACAAAAAGGAAAGGCAGAACACTGCAACTGTCCCGGTATTTCTTGGCTACTGCAGTAGCTGTAACAAATATTAATACAGGAAAATGTTAGTCTGCATGACAGCGATTGGCTTTTCCATTCTCATTTTAGTTTGCCTATCACATAGCAGAAATGCTAGCACTCTAGTATGCTTACTGTTTTTTATTTTTATTTTTCAGCAGGGCTATCTACTGTAGCAACTTACACAGCTCCCATTAGTAACTAAACACTTTACACTTCTGAGTTTCATCCTCACTCTTACATAAAAAGGAAACCCATTAATGCTTTTTTTAATCAGTTATTACAGAAAATGAAAGACATTACCTCACTACAGATAAGGACTCACAGAAACGCAAAGTACCCCGGTTAACATAGGAAAGCTGTAAGATGGACTGAGCCTCTCAGATCTGTGGTTACACTCTAACTAAATCATCTTCAGCCTGTAACACAGCTGGAGACGCTGGCTGGCTGTACCTGTCACTTCTCAGGTTCGATCTACCTATCTATTTCAAATGTGAATCTACGAACTCTGGTATCTGAACGCCACTTCCCTGGTTCAGATCCCTTCAAGACACGAACTCAGATCAGCTGTTACTTAGTACATTTTTGGTGGTCGGTGCGCTCAACACTGTAATTCACAGGCATAACTTAATGCAGTGCTGCATCATCAGTACTGATACCTCCCTTTTTAGTCTCAAGAGTCCAAGGATGAAACAGCCCATAGGACATCTAGCACTGCGTAAAGGCAGTTAGAGAAAAGGAGCGTGAACTTGGATTCATCTTTTACCAATAATAAATTGGATTTATGAAAAAGAGCGCCCTGTACCCACTCTCCTTCATAAACACCCATTGTCAGATAAGCAGAATTTATTTCCTTGTACAATTATTTCATATCAATTGTGAAGAATTTAATCAGTTGTTACTTTCTGATCCTTTTATCTGCTGTTGGAGAATTACGAAGAGTCTGCCATGACTTCTCTGTTACGTCTAGGTTCGGAAAGGCCACGGCCTGGTTAGCGCGTCCGTCCATGTCAAAACCGACCCACGCTGGCTCCGCTCTAACAAGTGCTTTATTCCAAGTCACCTGGCGACATTCCTGCCAAAAAAGACAAACTGAATCACTTCAACAGACTCTTCCCTGAAAGAAATTAGTTCAGGGGCGCACTCCCAATCTACTGTATGGATTAAGGGCCTTTGGCTTCAGCCTCACGGCACCGCGGCCACTGCAGAGCTGGGCCCACCGCCATCTTGTGCAGCCCCCGCACCAGCCAGCCCAGCCCCGGCACCGGGCCCCGCAGGCCGCCATGGCCCTACGCAAACAGGCCACGCTGCATTGCCACGACGGCCGCTCCACGCCCAACCCCCCGGTACACCCAAACGCTACAAAGAAATACAGCAGAAAGAATAAAGGTAACACGGAAAGGATGGCTTTCGAGGCTGGCAAGCACCTCGCAGCTGAGGTACTACAGGCCCCGTCGAGCTCAGCGCGACGCTGACCGCTGCGCAGGGGCTAGAGACGGGCGGGGTTTCCCTCAGGAAAAAGGCGGGCTTCCCCTCAGCAAAAAGGCGGGCTTTCCCTCAGGCGGGCCGGGGCTGGCGGCCGGCCGCTGCCGTGCAGTCAGGGCGGCTCCGAGGGCCGAGCAGGAGCTGCGGGCGCCGCGGCCGCC
>JAVJGI010000040.1:106477752-106552830 GCA_035590275.1 Ibycter americanus
CGGTGCCAGGCGCCTGGGGCAGGGGCTGCCGGGCCCTCCGCGGGGGCGGCCCTGGGCCCTCGGGCCCCCCTGCGGCCTGGGGCGCCGGTGGGTTAATGCAACTTCATGAACCAGCGCCTGGAGAAATCCCAGACCCAGCTGCAAAACACCGTGCACCGGGCCCTGCGCCTTCTGCCTGTTCTCTGGCACAGAACAGGGGCCCACGAGAAATATTAACGTATGAAAATTAAGTTTTCCTTCTTCACAGTAAGGCTCGCAGGACACCAGAGAGAATTCCCGTTTTTTTCCAGCCCTCGGGTAAGGGAGGATTGAAGAATGGCGGGGTGAAGCGGCTGTAAGCAGTTCGGTTCTTGCCTTGGCCTGTTGGGACGAGCAAGCAGGCCGTCAGCTGCGCCCCTTCCAACAACAGGCTTCGGAAGGCAGATTGTGCCACTTCCTGAGGGCTTGTAAGGCTTGGCTCTAGTTTCTTCTCAGTGCAGCATCATTCCTGGACAGTGACCCAAGAAAAAGCATCAGTAAGAAGTGGGAATGCTGGAAACAGTATTCTGACATCAACAAGCCATCCTTCTCTTGAAACTATCTTTATACAGCGTTACTAGTATAAAAACCTTTTAATGGTTACTTTATAGTTAAACTTTCCTGATGGCTTCCTGAGGATGGATTAGATCAAGTTGTTTCGAAAGGTAATCAGGAATTTCAGATGGCAGTATGGGAATGGCCGAGCATACATGGGGTCAATGCAATCGCCATCCTCAGTGCAAACACTTCAATGGTTTCTTTGCTCAGCAGGTGTCAACTTCAGTGTCTGAGGGAAAAAAACAGTGGCTACACTTAACTTTCACTTGGAAGTGAAGACAGTAATAAATACCTACATCTTATCTGTTACAAATAGAAAACAAGGCCTTAAGACTTTTTATTTAAAAACTTAAGTAACTTTTTTTGATAGCTGTACAAGTTATGTAAGTCATGGTAAGCTGTAAAAATTAGTTTACAGGTTAAATAATGCCTCTGTGTTCCAGAAGAATCTTGCTGTAGGCTAGATGGAGGTTCCCTTGGTAAAAAAATAGTATTATAAACAGCTAAATCTTTTTATCCTCCACAGGCTGCCATCTTGCCTCTCTTTTAAACTCCAAAATCTGCATTTGCATACTTGCACCTACTGACAAATGCTTTTTACGTGCCTCTTTGTGGTTTGAAATGGCAAAGTTATCAAATATTATTCTTGGTTTAGCACATATAGTGCTACTTGATCAAAAGAAAATAGGTAAGAATGGAATTTTATGTTGTACAAATGCAAAAGTTACACACATTTTCAATCATCACATCCCTGCCTTGTGCTTAGCCATTAACAAAAGGAAAGCAGTCACCACACATAGCCATTGAACTGGGCTGAAAGAGGCTGATGCACTGTCAACTAGTGGAAGTTAATTTAAAAACTTATACTTTTTTGAAACATCAGCGTTACAGGAGGGATAAATCAAGTTAAGAGGCAAACTAAAAGCAATGCAGAATACTTTCTTCTCTTTCTCCCACTCTCAAACCATTGGACTGTCTGTCTTTACAGGACATTGGCTGACAGATGTTCGTGGTTTGAAGAAGATGACTTAAACGAGTGTGAAAAAACATGGATTTTGTTACTGAAAGACATCAGTCAAGATTTACAATGCATGGACTGGCAAACAGTGCCCAGTTTTCCAGAGTTCTTTGCAAAGGTAGTGTGGTGTATCCTTCTTGTCTGCACTTTGTGTACTGCTTACAATAGTGACAGTCTGAACAATGACGTTAACAGGAAAAACAATCTGAAAATAGCTTTTAAATAGATGTTGGCTTTCAGCTCTTTAGTCTCTACATACAGTGGTGTGACTTAGCATTGTGTGGCAGGTAGTGTAAGGACAACTATAGGGGCACTATAGTTGCTTTTTGCACTATGCACTATGGCAAATTCTTTACAACATTTTGCTGGGAAGAGGTAACCTGTGTAATATACTAATTGGTCATAAGCACTAGCATCTCCCTAATGGAATTAAACTGGAAAAGGCAAACTGTTAACAGAGGTGAATTACACAGAAACAATTATTACAGTGCTCCAATAGTGTTAGGCAATATTGTAACAACAAAAACACCATCCTTCTAAAGTAGAATTCTTTTTCTGAACAGCACCAGGTTGTTGTTTTCATCCATAGTCTCTATGGAACACATTAAGAGAGTACCCTCTTGTAGCAATTTAGAAATGTTAAAGGAAGACATGTAATACATAAACTCTTGATTGCTTTACAAGTGCTGGAGATGGAAGTAAATAAAATGTTCTTTTATTCAATGTAGAAGACATTCAATGTCTTCTCAGTATGTATAATATGTTCAGCCTTGGTTTTATGTGTCAATTGAACTACATTTATTTGATGACTCTGTATATGTGTGTGTGTCTGTATGTCACAGAGTTCCAAGGAAGAGAGTCTACAAAAACAAGAAGTCTTTACGATTGGAATGAGAGACTTTCAGTGGGTATCATTCCCATCTTTTTGCAAAGAAAAACATCTAAAACCAAAGGAGCTTAGCTCCCATCAGCTAACACAGAGCCAGATCGACCATTCACAGAAAGGATGGGACCAAGCAGATAAACTGAAAAGTTTACCTTTTACAGCTGAGAAAACATCCTCTGTAACTATTACAGATCAGGCCAAAAATATGGTTGGGGAAGACACAGAAGGTAGCTCAAAACTGGATGCAAGTCCCAAGTCATGTAAACTCACACAGCACAGAAGTTCTGCACACCACTTGGCATTGTCACAAAGCTCTGCAAAAGCTTTTAGGTTTAAACAGCCCTGCACAGGGACTGTACAGAGCAGCAGGGAAAACAGAAAAGAAACTGATAGGAAAGAGCTTCAGACACAAACACATCAAGGGAGTATGTCATTTGGTGAGGCCAGATATGTGCCTGTAGAGAAGCAGCCTCCTCTTGCGAGTGGACCTGGAACTGAAAGCTGCAAGGAGAAGACAGAAAATCAGAGTGAAGGATCCTCAACTCTGGACAGCTGTCCAATGTGTCTGATTAATTTTAGTGGAACGTAAGTATATATTTATTTCTTTAAAAATAACTTCACAGTATGCAAAACCCCAAATGGTTCTGGATGCATTCTCTGTATACAAAATAATGAAAATAGACAAACCTTCTAAAAAGTAAAGTACTTTTTAACTGTCAGAATTACCTACTTCTGATTAGTTTAAAAGTTCATGATTAGTAGATTATACTGCTTCAGAAAGCAAGCTAATCTTGAGCTCTCTGGTAAACCTTGCTAGTATATGCAGAATTAGCATTTTTAAATACTTGAGTATGAAAAGATGTTTTGGTGAAATTTGTATCATAATCCACAAACCATTCCAGCATGGCATTCTTTATGGTTAAAAAACTTTAACTTTAGAGTTAGATGAATTAATCTCACACCTGTCACTTTCTCTTCAAGATCTAGACTTCACTGTTACAGCTATACTGGTACCTGTTCACCCCAATGCCTTTGGCTGAGCAACTGTGCTCTTAAATTTGGTTTTAGCTTTCAAGGTCTGGGCAAGATGGAAGGAAGTGGATCTTTCTTATGCAAGCTCCAGTAGCACAGCTAAATGAGACTTCAGTCCTCCATTGCTGTCAGGCTACCTTTACATATATATGTAGATAGATACAGATATAAAATAATCCTCCCTCCCAGCAACTGAACGTCTACTCTACAACAAGAATTACATTCTCTCTTGAAATTAACACCATTTAGTAGTATTTAGGCTGTCATAGTTGCTGAAAACATATGCTTTTCAACAGGTTCTCCAACACTGCAAGATACATTGGCTGCAACTTTTTCTTTCTTTTGGAGGCTGAACAAGGAGACAAAAGGATGGCTTCATTAATGTTTATAAGATTGTGGTCATTATGTCAAGAGATGTAGACAAAAAGGTTACACACGCTCCAGGTCTTCATATTCAGTTCCATGCTACTGGTAACTCTGTGCTGATTAGGATTAGTTTCAATTTTTTTAGCAACTGTTTTACAAAAAGTTGCTGTAATATGGGCAGCACGGAGGGTGACATCACAATTGCAAAAATAGTCTGCCAAAAAAGGAAACGGAAAGCAGACATGAGAAAGCATCCTTCCTCTATCAGAAATGGCATCTCCTGTATCCTCAGGTTGCAGTGGGATGTGGAGTGAGGCAATAGTTTTCTACCCTGTATCAATAGCTTGATGTTACCAAGGACGGCGTTACTTATCCTGAGTATACGGAGTGTGAGCATTGTCTTCTAGTAAATGACATAAACTATCTAGCAGGAGGTGATAGCAACTACAAGAGCATGGCAGATAGCAATGCTGAGCGTAGGAATGACTTGCCCATTAAGCTACCAGAACACTTCTGTGATCGCTGAGGAAATGAGGGAGTGAAGGTGAATAGTGTAACTAAAAGGATTTGACTTTGTTTCTCACTGAACAAATTCTCTGTATTTGCAGACTGTCACAAATGGATATCGATGGCCATCTTGCTAGGTGCTTGTCTGAAAGCGCAGATGATATAACGTGGTAAATCCAGAAGAATGAAGAGCACAGGAACAAGGCCAAGGATGAACTTTCTCAAAGGATAAGGAAAAATGTGTCAAGGCAGCACATCCTTGGCTCAGACTTGCTTCAGCATCACAAACCAGTAGCTCAATAGAAGGTCAAGTGCCACCTGCCTCTTTGGGGTCTTTTTATTTTAAATCTTCTCAAATGCATGTAAACTAGTTCTAGTTCTGAAAATGGTGCTATAGGATGTCCCAGACACCCCCGGGGAAATCAGACTTCGTACTCCCAGAATCTGGGTACTTCTGAAAAAGTGTACTGTTGCAGTCCCTGGAGAACCTGTTTTGTCTGATGCATCACAGTTGTTCTGAATCTCTAAGTGTGGAAGAAAGCAGCTGAACAAGAGATAACCATTATTCTAATCCCAAAGTTTACTGACTTCCTTCTTTCTAAACAGGTAACCTGTGAAAATAAGCTTAATTAAAAAGTCATTGAAGCTTAGCATTTTTCATTATTTTAATATCTAAGTAAGAACTTATGATTGTACAGTTGATTCTGCAAGTATATCTATGTTAAAAGAAAACATCAGCCCACACTAAAGGGTATGGGGTTTTTTTTATATTTCTGAAGGAACACAGCTAAATTCATAACCTTACTTTGTAGGTTTCACAGTCAGTATCCACTTGATAAACATGACCAGCCTAAAGTGATCAGGCTCCAGAAAGAACACTTCTACCCGTTTCACAATACTGAAATGCAAAGGAAGATTTAATATACTCAAGTCAGCCAAAACAGCTGCTTTTCATATCAGTTCCACTCCCCCCCACCCCCATAGTGTTTGAGAATAAAGACAACCTGAGAATTTTGGCTAGAAGGTATTCAGAAGACTCATCTACTCTTTTGGTAACTTGTTAACAGTAGCAGGTAAATGTTTTGTAAGCTTGAGAAAAACAGCCTTTCCCATGAATGACAATAAATGACATTTAGTGATAGTTTAGTAACAACAAACAGAAGGGATGAAATAAACCAGAGGAGGTTGTTCATTTCCCCCAAGCACAGTTAATTGTTTACGGAACAGGGTCTCTTATTCAGGCAGCACACCATGTCTCCAGTCACAGCCTCACAGTTCAAACAGGTTTCTTGTCGAAGGGCCGTGCGCCAGAGGAGTACAATTCTGCGCATTTTGGCTGTTTTGATCACAAGTGCCTTCACATACAGCAGAGAAGAGTGCAGCTCTCGTTAACAAACTTCAGTACCTGTTTTCTATCTCAACAAATCTGTGCCCTGGCTCTCAAAAACCTACAGTTCAGGTGCGATCCAAAGATACAGGATAAACACAGAATACAGTATCAAAATACAGGAAGAATCCTATATATTTAATTTACACTGGGGTCTCTTGAAAAAGTGCAAGTTAGACATAGCTCAGTTTACTGATAAATAATAACAGTCTATTAACTTTTTCATTAAAGTCTTTAATAGATGTGCAAGAATATAAATGACCTTAGCTGTTATGGATTAGTATACCATCTTCTGCACAATTAAAACTGGTCAGCAAAGATCCCAACTAATTAATTATACAAAACTACAAGAACATATTTACTGTTTTACAATCATTAAATTAGCTAGAATTTTCATTTACTATTTCAAATAAGACAACTATATATCATTACCAGATCCATTTGTAATATATTAGGATTTTTTTCCAAACCACACATTTAATTACATCCTTCATTTTCTTTTATTTATAAAACAAGTACTTTATATAAAAAATTTCCCCTTCATCATAAACAGAACATTATTCAAACACTTGCACATGAGCAACCAAACTTGTATCCAGCAAACTATTTGGCAACACAGCAACATTGTAAATGCTTGTAAATTTTTAAATAAAAATCAAGTAGTCTTTACAATGTTTGTTTAGCAAATGTGTCTTTCTGTTCTTCCTTCCCTCCCTCCCAAAATGTTCTGAAACCTAGAAAAAAGGTTAAAAAAAACCACCCCAACCCACATTTCTAATACTTCCAAGTTCTTTGCCCTGGCATGTCAAAGGACAGCTTAATCTGTCATATTTCCATTCATGAGCTGCCTGCAGTCACTCCGATAACTATTGATTAGTTTTATTACCAGGGGAGTTGAAAACACGGAAAGAAAAGTTATTCAGGGTAAATAAAGTAATTGCCAGGGAAAAGGGAAAAAAGGAGTAATTAAAAAAAGGTCAGATTACATTTAAAAGGTAAATGTTTTCTTTAGTAGATAATAAAATATCTGAAGTCCAGGCATTTGAGGCAAGTACTTCTTACTGGTTAAATTATTTAGTGCTGATTAAAACACATTTTGCTTAATATGAAATGCTACAGTCCAACAGAGAGAAACCCACAACTGAAATCTGAATGGGATTAATATAACTAAATAACCACAGGTCTGCATAATTGTGGCTAATGAGGGGATACAAAATCTAGATTGTTAATCAATGATTAATTGAAAATTTTAAACAATGTTTTGGCAGTCTCGTCCTAGCACCTCATGACCTGGATATGAATCCGAAAGATGTCATGTTCAGCACCTAATGCAATGCTGTACCCTGAGAAAACCATATGTTAATGTAAAGAAAGTTAAAGTGTTGCAATTTATCCTGCATTTTACACCAAATTAGGTGAGATGTCATGGCACAGGGTTTCTCTTTTTTTTCCTTCCCAAAAAATTTTTCCTCCCCCCCCGATCTCTACAACCCACACAATATAGTCAACCCAAAATCTAGCAAAAAGAAATACTGCCTCTGCTGTTGTTACTTACGGAGGCAGGTAAATCTTCACAGCATCTGAAGTTTCAGACGGCAATGCACACTTAATAATCCTCACATGTAGCAACATGAGCTTTTCCAAGCTGATAAATTATTAATCTTTTTGATGTAATATACCCTTTCCCTGCCCTCGCCCCCCCCGCCCGCCCAGTTTCCACAAGAAGCGATTTGATAGTTCTTTTGCTTTATCCAATTTCTTAGGTATTAATTTTTCTTCCATTAAAAAAATTTACTACTTTGATGCAAATCATTTTACCAAAACATCCCATTCTCTTACGTAGAATGATTAGTTATTAATATACACTGAGTAATTGTAAGCAGACAGTTTATCGTAAGTAGGAGGTGTGCTTTATCAGGAAAGTGTATTTTCTATTATGGTTATTCTAGATTTACTCTTTAGACTTTAAGGCTATGCTTTATTATACTTTTGCTCTATTTCTGAATACTTGTATTGTTGATAAAAATACTTTTCAAAAATCTAATATACAACACAACATCACTGTAGGTGTGTAGGCACTGCTTAAGTATTTTCAGTAATCCTTTGTGTGCAAATTTGGTTTTCTTCAATCTACACATTTTGGTAAATTTGGAGTTTAAGACAACAGATTTTGAAATTGATACTGTAAATTCTAATTTGGAATTAATATTGCTGAGTCACTCTGCATTTCCAATTCTAAAAAGATGCAAATGAACATTAGGCTGCAGCTGTGAACTGATTTTTCATATGTAAATGGTTACTTAATATTAACAAGCAGAACTTACCAGGTTTAAGAACGTTCCAAATATGTAATAATTCTTCAATGCAGTTTATCCATTTAGGCACTTAAATCTTGTACCCAAATTTATGTTTTGATTGCTAATAAAACACAACTCCTTTTAAATATATCTGAGACGTTTAGACAGGTACCACTTGTGAAAAAAGGCATCAAAAATAAGCTTCAACACCACCGTAATATATTTTATTCTTCAGGATGTTACACTGTCATATTCTTCAACTGGTAGCTCATTGCATCAAATGTTTGTAGAAAGTGTGTGGATCTCAAAAGTTCTTCAGAATCTCCTTTTCCAGGGATGCAATGAACGTTTCAATCCTTCATGAAACAGGCACAAAATGCAAATTCCTTCATTAATGAAGCCAGTTGTGTCAGTGCCCAGAACTTAAGAATCACTAAGTGGCAGAAGACACCCACCAAAATCATTATTCTCTTCTTTGATTTTCAGCAGCAATTTTTTATTTTTTTTTGTTAAATCATTGGTCTCCGTCCAAAATCTTACAGTTCCCCAGCCTCGCATGCATATACTGTAGTTAAGGATAAATTTAAAGGTCATTCACATTGTCCACAACGAAGATGTCATTCCTTCATACTGATTCTTCTGTTGACAGCAATAATGGATTAATATATTCAAATCCTTCAAATTCTGACTGATCTATTCGCTTTATTATATCTCTGAAAAACAAACAAAAGCACTGATATAGTTTTATCAATTGCAAATACTACTGTTGTTGCTGTACTTTTTCTTCAAGTGATAACAAATTACCTTATAGAAATTTATATTTATGAAGTTGTATAGAAGCAACAATAAAGGGGGGGAAAAAAGTAAGTCTCTGAACATACAATCTTTTACACTAGTTTTTTATGACAATATCTAAAGTAGTATGACTCGAAATTTTGAAATACCTGATAAAAGTTTCTTTTGCCCTCCCAGTTAGGCAACATCCACACTTATAGGGCCCCAAAAGAAGCATATAATAGATGGCTGCTGTTTTGTAACACCAGTTTACAGATAATAAACAGGTATTTTGCTGTCAGCAAGGGCTGCTGATGTTATATGTAAGATAAATACTATGAAAGAGTCAAGCACAAAGCTAATACTTTTAAAAAAATACATATTGTATGCACAGGAAATCCAAGGAAAGACATAAATTGATGTATATAAAAAGGGAGAATTTCTTTTAAGATGTGATGTTCACAAAACTTCCCACTATAAGTGCACATACACTTGGTATTTGTAGTTTTGTTGTCAGCTAGAACCTGTAAAGCATGAATATGCCTTGCAATTCTTTGTTGTCACAGAAACAGTAACTGAAGCACTTCACACTTTGGTTTCCTTTCAGCTATTCCCTTCCTATATGTTGAGCTCCTGAGAAAGAGAGAATAGGTTGTGAACTATGTGGATCCACGATACATAGGTAGCATTTTCACAAAAATCCAGCTTGAGCACCTGGGCACACAAATACCCACGATGAAATCTCCAAATATACAATTACTTCAGGATGAAAAGCTGCTACCCAAGAACGCGGCAAGAGAAAGACCATGCAACAGTGAATTTACTGCCACCGGAGCAAACTCAATGGATTGCTACTTAGAGTGTTCATTTTTACAATGACAAATGTAATCAACAGAACATTTATTTGTACAAATAATAATTCCCTGACCAACTACCTAATCCTGGGGGTTGACCTAGGATTAGCAGGCACTTTATGAAAAAGGCTTTGAAACAGTATTGTCTTTCTTTCAGAGCAGTTTAGCTTTGTTGTGTAGCAACAAAGAAGAGGGAAAACTAATAGAAGCACATAGGCTGGAATGTGACAATCTTGTGCCTTGACGTATGAAAAAAGCCTTTGCACAGTATGCAACGGCCTCTGCCTGCCAACGTGGCGTCCCACTATATATGCAGTACTTCAGAGAGTATCTAAGCAAGTAGGAATCATAAATCTATTACTAAAATCCCATTTCCAAAAGCAAGATTTTAGAATCAGCTTTACGAAACATCTGATTAGACCCACACACTCATTCTAGAACACCATCACTTGCTCTACAGACTTCAGTTAGAAATCGTAAAGAATGCAAAGCGCTGGAAATTTAACAAACAGGTTTGCTTCAAACATGAAACTGGTGAACAGGACAACAGGCTGAAAACATCTGGGAAAAGAGTGCATTATAGTCTTCAGCAGAGGGCATCTAGTCTGATAAGGAAACCCAAACATAGATCAATGAAATATACTTTGAAAATATAAGTGTTAAATGTGCAATGCAAGTCTTTACTGCTCCCCGACAGTAAAGCTCATCTAGCAATCCTAGCTGCACAGATTTCAGGATTCCAAGTCTTAGATTTTCAATAAATCCCAAATCTCCTTTGATTCATTTTACTTCTGCATCAAAATGCCAAATAAGCAGCAGAAAGTTTCATTGTATTTTTGGTAGAATAGCACAAAAATTTCAAAAGAAAACACGCACCACTATGCTCTTTAATGAGAAACAGTATTTTAAAGTTCTTTAAAAGGTGTATTTAAGTGCCATCTGGCATTAGCGTTGCACACTCAAGCCTTGAAAGAAAAATGTGCTTTAGAAAAAAAAGAATGGACTTCCCCCCAACTGTGGCATTCCTCAGCAATTAGATACTCCAATTTTTCCACTGATGGCATTTCACTTCCCCCCTCAGCTCTGATAATACATTTATCATGAGACACATGCTAAATGCTTCACAAACGAATCAAGTCCACAAGACCATTTTTTTCTCCGACATCTTCCTCCATCACACAGAGCTTCCTCTTCGTTTTTTCAAAGGAAGTTCAAGTACCAATTTTAAATGTAACACTTCTGTAAACCCTGAAAACTGCGTACAATTATTCTCTTAAGCAGTTTGGGCAAGTTGTCTCCCATCCAGCTACCAAAACTAGAGCCTGTCTTCTTATATGACACCTTGTATCTGAAGGAACTTCTGCCTTCGTGTACAGCAATCACTCCTCAGGTTTCAAATTCTCTTATGAATGCATACTTTTTCTTCCTGCAATTTTTTTCCATCGCACGCTTAACTAGCAGCTTTCTGGAAGATTCTCCTGCTATCTCAAAGTTATTCTGAGACTCAAGGAGCTGTGCTTCAATTGTTTCTCCCGAGTACAGAAATGCAAGCTGCCTGGGTCAGGAATCAAATTTCCATCTCTTCTTTCAGTGCCAAGCACATGCTCAACAGCAAATCAATACTGTACCCTGAACTTTTCTTAGAATACTAAGCAGTCCTAAGAAGTTTGAAGGATATAAGAAGTATGGATAAGTTATGCAGGATATTTAACTTGACTATGTTCTAATGCTAAGTACATAGTTCCTTCGTAATTTTCAAGTAGTTTATACATTAATTTCTCATCATGCAATTGTATTTGGAGAAAAGGAAAAACATACTCATCGTCTGGGGTTAGCTGCACAGGTTCGCTGGTGAACTGTGTATCAAAGTTATCCAAACCGTAATCGTCTGTGATCTGAGGCTGAAATGGAGGGGTTGTTTGCTTCTTTTCCAGCTAAGAAAAAAATATAATGAGAGAGGGGAAAAATTAGAATATTGAATATTTACAAAAACCCCCAAGAACATCAACATACATCAGCTCTAGAGTACACACAGAGAAAAGTCACTGTAGTTGAGTATAATATTGGTGGAAGCTATAAACATGTTAAATACAGTCTGACATTAAGTTTTAGACTAGTAGATTTTGACACTAAATGGTATATGCTCATCTTGTTTATCCTACTGCTGTATTTTAAATACAAAAGCTTCAAAAATATAGCAGAACATAATAAAATTTTAAGACTAAAAAAAAATACATTTCCCAGGCCTTTTGTCCTATATATTAAGAAGACACACTGTTGCTATATACATCTGGCTCAACAGTTTTTAAGCTGAGAACATATTCCAGCAGCTTTCCATTCAAGCCAAGATGCTTTCACAGAACATAACTAATTTTTCCCTTTTATAAGCTCCTCTAAAGTTGCCTCTTGTAAAGGCAGCCTCTTAAATCACGTCAAATCAACATAACCAGGCTTATTTGTTAGTGTTAATTCCAGCACAGAATGAAAAAGTATGCAATATTTATGTCCCAATCAATCGCTAACCACAGGTAAGCAATCACTAAAAGCATGTAGTGCTCATCAACAGAGCAGCTAAAGCAGCCCAGAATTTTATTCTACAATTAAAATTTAACCGTGAATACATTTACATGCAATATTTCTTGCTACAGGAGCTGAAACCCCTTATTTATCTTCCTCACCAGGGACAGTCAACAAAACATGGGGAAATTTTTTTTGACTCAATGCTGGTTGTAGTCATTAAGAACCTCTTCTCACTTGCTATACTAGTAGCACGTTCTACAACAGTATCTATAGTTTTCTGATTTAAGCCAAATCCCTACTATCCTCCAGAGTTATTGGATCTCTTTTATCAAGGTCTGAGTGATACAGGAGCTGATGACAGATTAAATGTTATTATTTGTTTAAATCACTACCCATGGAGTCCCAAAGAAAGGTGCAAAAAGATTTCCACCTTTTTAAGCTTATTTTCAAGCAGTCATAGTTCCAGACCCAGTAGAAAATCACAAGTAAAAGTTTTTGCTTGCGGAAGCCTGAGCAACTACTCCAGCTGATATACTGGAAACCAGTATATCAACACCAGTCAATAATCACAGTTTGTGATATTGCACGGCCAGCTCAGTTCTTACCAGCTACATCACTTTTTACCACAAATGACAAGTAATACTGCTGTGTTTTCTACATGTCATGTCTATCATATTACCGAGTCTCCCAGTTGGAAGTGTCTTAAGTCACAATAAACCAATGGAGCTCTTGTAGACTTGACAATGAATTATTCAAATGTGTTGATACATCTCACATTTTTCCTGAAGTTATTAATGATACACTACTCACTTATATGAACAGAATCCTCTTCACTGTGACTTGCCATTTCATATTGCACCCTAAATACTGTCTAAGAAACCCAAGAAAACTCTCTTCTGCTTCATAATAAGCAAGAGGAAAGAAAAAAAAAAAAAAATCTCAAGTGCAACATATTACTTCAATTAATGAATTGAAACAATCTGGGGAATATTCAAACTATTCTTTTACATGCTAGGCAGACCATGCAACAGCCAAGCGATAGCTATAGCTCAGTTCCTTCTCACAAGCAAACGCGCCAGTTCAAAGCATCACATTCTGGTAAACAATCCTGCTTAACGCCAAAGGCAGGAACTTAAATAATAGCGGTGTAAACGGAACACATTGGTATCACATGACGAGAACAGCTAATATTTCAAACACTTTTTAATCTAAATAGAAATTCACAGCATTTCGAGACATTACATTGCTTAACATGGTGTGATATTAGTTAAGGCTGTTTTAAACACACCTGCGTGCTTTATGGAAAGATGACTGACCAAATACTAACATCCACAGCTGTCAATATGCTGAGGTAATGCCTTACACGAAAAATACGTAATTCAGGGATGGGATGCAACAAAGGTAACAAGGAATGCATTAACACTAGAGAAGAATTATATTTGAAAAAGCGTAAAATTTTAGAAAGTATAAACTGTACCTCTGCCTTTCTACTGCCTTACTAATTAGAAATAGTAGGAAAATCAAAACATCTGTGTGCTGCAGCAATCAATGACAGAAAAAGAGTAGAGCTAAATAAAACCAGTTAAAATTATCTTTCGTTCTAAATACAAGATCCTCACATGTACACATTAATGAGAGGTATGGCAAGACTCTTTACAGGTAAACTGGCTATGAAGAAATCTTACTAGCTCAGTAAGTAAATTACCGTATTCACTAAGCATTAAATAAGAAAATGTCATACACTGAAGTCTAAAATCAGCTCACAAGTTGTCATTAAAAATTCATATAACCATGGTGTATCTCAAGTTGGAAGGGACCCATAAGGACCACAGAGCCCAAAATTACAAGCTACTGATTAAGTTTTCCTGGATATTCTAGATTTACTTGATACTGCATGGCCGCTGTGACTGAGAAAACCTACTGCTTCCAAGAAGCTACTGCAATGACTTTGGATGCTCACCTGGATTGGACTGTAATTAGTAATTTAGAAATAAGCAACTCTGAGTTCTGGCCTTAGCTTTCCCAAATCCCACGCAATACTGACCACAATACTTTCAGAGCTCTCACATCCAACATCCTGTATGTCCTCTACCTCCTCTCCCATGACCACCTGTCCATCTCTGCTCCCCGCACACCCCCCACTTCACTACCAACCGATGCAAGTGTCCTGATTAGAGAGCTGCTTTTGAGGACAGAACAAATAAAAGCTCAATCCCTCTGTCTTCCCCCACTAGGGAACTAAACGGGTCTCATCTATCAAGACGCTCATTTTCACATAAAACAAAATAGAGTATCTTTGAGATCTACCAGCCTTCAAATTAAGCAAGAACTGACACACCAGCTCAAAACTTATTAGGGTCGTACCTGGCAAATGAACGGTACAATGTGGAAGTCCCTCTTCCTTCACAATTACCTTAAAACCACCATTGCTGTAGCATAAACATTTACATTAAACCTTTCAAATGGAGGCTCCATCAGATTTAATGGAATCAAGACTAGTTTTAACCTATACAAAGTCTAGAAACTCCATCAATTTCCCTTTCACAATCTATAATCTTTTATAGCTCAATACATAATACTTAGAAGGTATCGCTGGAAGTTTAGTTCCCAAATCATATACAACTACATCATATATTCCAAACAGTAAAACATATGCCATCAATACAGTAAAAGGCAGGAAGATAAATCAGATGTTTTCAACTTGCCAATCAAAAGGTTTAAGTAAAAGAATTTTAACTGGTTAAATTCTACAAACGAACTGGCTTATATATTTACTTTCACATCAGCAAACTCCTAGGTGTAAATACCAAGTCTTAGGAATTTGGAGGATCAGGCAAAATTGCAACACATTGACCTTGGGGGTACTGTGAGAAACATTAAGATTACCCAGAAAATTTACCCTTCTCTCCAAAATGTCAATGCTTCTTATTTCTTTTTAAAATATTTGATTGAATCTCCTGATTTTTCTACTCAAAACTTCTGCCAGTAAGTCTCATGCTCCAAAATTATTTTAGGACCGGACTGTGACACTTCTTGTTAGCCACACAGACTGAGAAAACATTGTTTCATTAGAAACCCAACTTTAAAAGTATAACCAGCGTGCCAGTTACAGAGCAAGGACATGGCAAATGATTAAACTGGCAATACACCAACCCAATGAAGACGCTAGCATATACAGCCTCATAAAATAGGCTTTTTAATCAACTGTAGTTTTACCTTTTTGTGACTATTTATAGATGCTAATAAGTTTTGTACATTTTGTAAAAAGAACGTAATCCCTGCAGCAACACTCGAAGAGTTGTTACTGAACATTAGAGAATGAAAATTTTAATTTAGCCCCAGATTGCCAATTTAGCAATTTTATACCCATAACTATGTTATACATAATAGATAACCGCATTTTTTTCACAGTTCTTCTATATACGACCATCTAAAATGCCAATTCTGCCAAATGTTTACTTAATTGGTATGGCGCATACACATGAAGCTCCTTTAATTTAAGGAGGCACTGACTACATACACCGATCTTGAACCTGTAAATGGATTCAAGTCATCACTTTGCCCGTAGAAGAAAATGATGGAGAAGTGAGATAAAAAAAAAATTGTGGGAATCCTGTTTTTCAGCGTTGGCACATATATCTCAACATCCTTTCTGAATAATGCTTGTAATGCATTTGTCAGCATTGCTATTTTCAGAGTGGAGGTTTCAAGCTACACTCTTAGCTTCCACAGCTGTTTGAAATGCTTTTAGAAAACACTAAGGATTTCTTATGTATGATACAGTTAGGAATCTGTTTTTCCCATTTAACATTAGTGAATTAGACATTAATTAGAAGAATAAAGGAAAACAAAGTAAATAAATCCAGGCTTCTAATAATAAAAAGAGTGTGCCTGTCACTAGTGTATGTCTTTTTTGTTCAGTGGGTCACCTAAGCAGAATTTACAGGACCTTAAAAGCAGGATCAGCATCTCTCTGTTACAGGCTTTGTAAAGAAGAATCTCACAAAGCTGTATCGGAACAGAGGTACAAAACTTCTCCCATGTATGCCCCCGCAACAGAGACGGGGTATGCTGGGGCAGAGTTGAAGGTGATGCAGCAAACAGAAGGAAGGCTAGCTGTAAATTCTAGGTTACAGAATCACTGAGGCATCTGTGAACACATTGAATAATTTATGACAGGGGACGGTCCTGTTCCTGCTGGAGGGAACCCTTTGGTTCAGATCATAAAAGGACAAAGATGCCATAGCAAGTTTATTTTTCTCCGCTCCCTTAAAAAAAAAAATATTTCAAAAATCAGTGCAGCTTAAAGATATGAACACAGAATCTCAACCAGAATACTTGCGCAACAGAGTTTACACTGTAATATTAATGATACTCAAAACTTCCAGACAGGCCACAGACCATTTCACAAATACATTGCCTCTGCAAAAACCAGAGCTTAGCCTTCACTGATAACAGCAAGTCAGACCACATCATTACTAAGCTTAACTTATAACTTGAAGATCCTTAAGAAATTCCTTGAAAATTCTGCATAAAACTAAAATTCTACCTAGTGCAAAACTGTGTTTCTATGTATGGGCAGAAAAGACATTTTCAGGGAGACTGAGGATAAGGTTTTAAATTATGTTACATATCTCACCACTAATAATTTTCTTTTTGGTAATGATACCAATAGATATGCAATTGATTAAAAAATAAATTGCTATTTGTTTCAGAATGAAATTCTTGTTAAATGAATTCTTCTTGACTTCTCTGAATTCTGGAGATACTTTTTGTTTTAATCCTAGGAAGTATAATCCACTTACATTCCCCGTCACATTAAGGAGTTTATCACCACAGAAGTTTGTACTTGAAGACTGTGGTTAAAATACAGAATGTTACAGCATTTTCTGACCATTATTTTTGAGCTATACATCTACACAATCTACATGAACACTCATGCTACAGGGCATAAAACTGACTGCTATATGAATCAGAAGGTAGTTAGTTATCTGTACGAGAAGCATTGTAGGCTAGGAGAATTTGGAACCATTTTTACCTTCCTCTGAAGCTTCTGGTACTGGCTTTGATAGAGACAGGCTACCAGACTTGATCATTATTCTGATCTGTTATGGCCTACGTGGTATATACAGTTTGGGTTAGCCTTGCTGGCCACTGGAGGTCACCGTTCCTCTAGAGAAATATCAGATAGAAAATCAACATTCAAAACTCCCTCTGGAAGAGACCTAATGACACTAACGGAAAACCGAAAAAATCATAGTTTGTTTTCATGCAACACATCCTCAGTGATAACAGTGTTAAATAACAAAGCTATAAGCCTCTTAATATGTGGGTTTGTATGGAGATTGAAATTCCTTACAAAGTTTTGTTCTCACAATTTTAATTTAAAAATTAAAACACATGTTAATCAGGCTATTAGCCAACAGTGACATGTCTTTTGCTGGGAAAGAAGCAGACAGCCTTCCCTTCTGTTTCATAGTCTTTTGAAATACTAGATGCTAGAGAGTACTTAGTATCAGTCGTAATTCTTAATTTTTTGAAACACTTTTTTTGGTACCTGCTCATGCAAAAGCAAAGTCCAACTTCCTGTTAATGTTAATTACTGTGAAGTTGCCAGTAGGGTGAGATCCATTTTAAAGAAATGGTAGCTCTGCTGCTCGCACTGTCTGCATTCTCTTCTGCTGATTAAAGCCACACCGTCCCATCAGCCATGCTGTACCTAAGTTGTTCTTCTGAGATTTAAACAATTCACCACACTGTTTAGGTTTCCATGAACTTTCTACACTACTATTTCCAGCAATCTACCAGCAGCTTCCACACTTTTTCTACTTTTGAGCCATATATGGCAAGCTAAACCACCCTAACAATAATTTTTTTAAAAAAAATAAATATTCCTCTATGGATATACGTCCCCAGCCCCCCATCTCCCCTTTTTTTAATACATTAATGAATTTCCAACACAGATTCAGGTTAAAAATTCCCATTTGGGCATCTATCTCACCAAGTTACAGTATGTACTTTGGTTTACAGAAAGTACTAACTTTTCTGCAGTGAGAAATTTAATATTTTCATGTTGACATTTAGCCTTCTTTGGTCCCAGTAAGACAGTAACAGAACTCAAAAAATGAGATGGAATGGTCTATTCAGAGTACAGGATATGCGGTAACAAACACAGAGACCATGGGGGTCATCTGGTATCACTGAGAATTAACAAGTTATGCAGCCAGGTAATTTGATATTCTTTCTTCTGAGATGGAAAAGGAAATGTACACACTACTTGCAATTCAGATCACCATACTACTTAAATAAAACTTTCATTACGCCTTCTCCTTTTAAAGTATATACCTATGTTGCTACAAAAGTGATTAATCTGTCCAAGCACGTTTTTGTGCAGGGATATGTGCTTTATTATTCAAGGTGCCTAGGGAGAAAGAAAACTCTTTAAGGAATCTAGCCCTTTCATCTGTAGGGAGGTAACAGGTATTTTCCTGGATAAACTTCAGAAAAGGCTGAACTTGTATACTCCCTTTATTTAGGCTGTTTTTTTCCTATAGATCCAAATCCTAGTCCTGCTTGCTTTCAAGAAATGGTATCTGCTCCAGTGTGACCGAACAAATTTGGTACTTGCGTGAAAACATTTCCAGAACAGAATGAGGCAGCCAAGCAGTGGTTTTTCACTGCAGACATAAGAGAGCTGCTGACAAGAAGATGGAACAATTTCGTACTTCTCTGCAGAGGATAGAAAACTAGCTTATTTTCCTATCATTACTTAAAGGAGTACTATCACAGGCAAAAATCAACCCGTTTGTATGATTTTACAGTTGTAAAAAGGCATTCAGTAAAATGTATACAAACTATACAGCTTGTATAGATTTTTACCCATAATTAAATTAAAAATAGCTTCAAAGCCTTTTGACAAGCCACCTCAACCAGTGATCTTTTTAGTTCTGTCTCCCTTCATTCCTGACTTAAAGTCCATCCTTACAGTAGTCACATGTGGATCACATTCATCACACCCTATTTGCAATTACAACAAATTCAGTAAAATACATTTTTACAGTAACTGACAGTACTTAAAGCATCTGCTTAACTGCAGTTCAGTGTTTTATTGTCCATTAAACCAAGAGAAAGATTAAAATGATGTTGTTTATCTTCAGTAAAAAGACAAAGTTAGTATGACAACTAGATTTCCAAATATAGTAACATAGGGCAACAGTACATACACTTCAAAAGCCTTCAAAGCTGTAAGAAAGTGTCATGTTTATGATGAGTAAATGTAAATAATTTTGTTGTAGAAAAAAAAAATATCAGGTATGCTTTGTCAGAATTCCTGTAGAAAGAAATGAATGACCATTTTTCTTTCTGATCCCTTATCAGAGTCCCTGACGGGTCACTGCCCAAGATTACAGAGTCAGCTCTGACTTCTTGGGTTCCCTGGTCAGTGTGGTGCTGGTACGTTTTTGAAGGCTTATAGTGTTAAGAGTAAAAAGGCTGAAAATAATTAGAAAATAGGAAAATGCATTTTGATCAAAAACAGAATAGCTTTTTAAAGATTAGTCTGGAAAGATCTCTATGATCTTTGAATTTGATAAACTGATCCAAAACCTGTCCCCCTCTCCTCCCCTCCCCCCGAAGTGCAAGGAAAGATTATTTTTTTTTTTGTCCAGCCTTCTGAGTCTAGGGGTAGCAGCCTTAAGGGAATAGATATGGTCAATTATTATCCAAGAGCAGCTCTGGTGCAGAAAGCCTTGCTCATTTTCCTAGATTTACTCTTGACCAGAGATTGTTCTTCCTGTGAATTCTCATGCTGTGCTCAGCTTTCCCCCTGGCTCCAACTTCTTTGCAGGTCTGGATGGAACACTGAAAAGAGGGATCTTCACCACCAAGATCTGCAAATTCTCTTAAAGGTCTTGCAGATCCTTCACGCTCCTTAGCGGTATCTGTCTAACACTAAATAGTATTCAAGTTCATTAATATCCTTTTGACATCTTCTTCTGAAGAAGGTTCTCCAGCTGCAGTGAGGAATGCATTACACCTGGCATGCCTGTATGTTATGAAGTTCAACTGCATTTTGCAGAGGCCTCTGTGCTGCTGCATGCCAGTAACAGCAACATGTTTAAGCTATGAAGTCCATATGTCATTCACATGTACTCTCCCCAGAACGTGCCAAGTAAAATGGGCAAGTTGCACATGTCCCACGGAAGTCCTTTCACCACCATTCAATTTAAGATTTTTCTTAATATTCCTGGTCATTCTTATGGACTATATATAAATTAATGCCATTTTCAAGATGAAATTATTCAATATGTAGAACAGTAGATTTCTTCCATTTAAAACAGAAGTTTATACAAACTGTATTGGTTTGATATAATTTACAGCTCAGCTTTGTAAGAAAAAAAGGGAAGGTTTCTGTGTGTTTCAAAACAATACTAACAACAAAAGCCCAATCTACACAAATAACAAAATCACGCACCCAAACCAGAAATAAGTTACTATAGTAATACTTCCTGTAATAATTAACAAATAAACTCTACAAATTCAACTACATTAAATGCTATTGGAGAGAAATGTCAAAATACTTAAGTAAGATACATTAAAAGCCAGGCAACAGACACCAATATAATTAGTGTTCTACATTCAAAACCGTAAGTCCATAAATAATTCAGCCATGTAAGTTTTCTCGTAACTTGGTAGATGACGCTCAGGACTGAAAAATTCCCACACAGATGCTTACTGCTGCAATACAAGAGTTAGCACAATATATTTACTTTCCTTCCTGAGGAACAGCATTGCTGTGCAATTAGAGGGGACGGACTTCTGATATATCATAGGTCATATGTAAAAGTTGCAATTGTTATTTAGACCTCAAGACTCAGATTTCTAATTTAATGTTCTACAGAGTCGCAGAGGACATAAGACTGTAATAGGTAAAACTGACAATTTAGGAATATAAGCATACAAGTATGGAAAAGCTACTGATTATATTTAGCAGGAAAAGAAACATCTGCCAGATTAGCTGCAACACATTTATACAGAGTAAATAACTTGCTTGAATTAGCCTTTAACCTGAAACTCTTACCACCACAGCAGTGGGGAGAAAAAAATCTGTCATCCAGTCAGATTTGTAGTAACACAGACACCAACATTCTAATTCTAAAATTTATACTCAGTTAAAAAAACCCCAAAGTTACAATCTCCATAATCTAACTTAAAAAAACCCAACCAGGTAAGCATTACATAAGTAAAAAGTAGTTACCACTGACCAAAAGGATTATTTGTATTTCCAACATGGGTGGGAAACCTGGTTTTAGGGCTAGGACATCTCATTATGCTTGCCACAATGTGAGCAACAAAAACGTGATCAATCGCAAAAAAATCTTGCCTTCCAGGTTTAAGACAAGAGCACATTGAGTACGGATGGAGATACAAGGAAATCAGGAAATATAACTGGGCAGTGAATCTCAATACATCAACATCCCATCAGCTATCAAGTCTTAGAAAGCATCATGAAATAAAGTTGTAAGGAAGACAAAATTATCTCCTCCCAAACAAGAATGGCAGTATGAAAAAACCAGCAAAATGAATATTTAAAAATTGAAGTAGGGTGGAAAGATTGTCATTATGAGTCAGTTGTAGCTATGCATTGACATTTCAACAGCAAGGCATTCAACTGGATGTTAAACATCAGGCTACCTCTTCTATGTTATACTCAGTAAAACATTAAAACACTCTTTAAAAAACCATACAGTGAACTTGCAGCCATTAACTCGAGAAAATGAGTAAAAAAATATATTGGTACAGCTCTAAAAAAAACCTTACTGCTTGTCTACACAGCTAACACTAGCCATGGCTTTGTAGTTTTCTTCAGCCTACAACGGATAAATACCATAAAAACAGGCACCAGGGTAAGAATAGACTTCATGCACTTAAAACAATCAAAAAAAGGTTGTGTTGGTACTTCCCTGAATGCTGTTAAGCCATCCTGCGTGCAGAATGAGTAATCTAAAACATTCTTAGCTGTGCCATGCACAACCCAGATGACTAACACTAGGCAAAAAGTGTTTATGCTGTATGTGATCACTTTACTGTTATTTATTTTTCCATTTAACTCAAGCTTCACACAGAAAAAATTTAGTCAGTATCAGACTAATTTCCTTGTGTTTTAACTTGAAAAGATTCGGAAAAGCTTTGAAGTCTAAATCTTTTCTACTTATCACCTGCATTGCAAAGAAAATTCAAACAACTAAAAAAGCTTTCCAAACTTTTTTCATTCTCTCCTGCATACACCTCCCAACACTCTCATTAGAAATTTAGCTTAAAATTTATCACAGTTTAGATTCTCTTGAGCAGCACAGTCCTAATCATATCACAAAACCTAGATATTTCCATTAAGGTTTTTTTGTTTTTTTTTTTTAATAGATATTTAATATCAAAGCTTTCAGCCAAAAAAATAGGTAAAAAATTCATCAGAATTCAAATCAGCACAAATGGTGACCAAAAAGTACCAACTGCAATTGAGAGTTTCTTATACAAATAAGAAAAAACCCAAATCCAAGTCTTCTCTCTTTCCCCCTCTCCCAAAAAACCTCTGCAAAACCAAACAGAAACCCTGCAGTACATGATGCTTATGCTCTACCACTAACTCAAGCAAGTTGCATTATCACACTATTAGGTAGCTAACATAAAAAAAACAACACTCAGGCTTAAGGGAGAATACAAAACAAGGGATGTCTGACAAAATTAGAGACTGCCTTCATTATATGAATGATTTTGTAAACGCCAGGTATTTTAAAACACTGGCTCCTTATGTAGTGAATCTCTTCTCTGAAGAATGTTAACAATGAAGGTCTGAACAGCAGGCTTCAAAGTAAAAATTTCATCAAGCTGTTCTCTCTCCTCCTCTGAACCTCTCTCATGTTATTACAGGCACTGCTGCCTGCCTGTTTCTACACTTCCAGCAGACTTCCTAGGTCTATGGAACTACTGCATGCATGTTTTTTCACCATTCAACTAGGTATCAAAAAAAAAAAAAGTAATGCTGGTAAGGCAGTGTTCCTGACTTAATTGTTTTATTGCTTAAGTGTTAATAAATGTAACATAATAAATGTCATTTCTGTGATGTTTTTCTATGATCAAGACAGAAGCAAGCACAATTACCAAGTAACAGAAGCTTTTAAAAAACAATTTCAATAAAATTTTATGCTTCCAAAACCACTAAAATGCAAGTCATCTACTCCATCATGAACTAAAAACTTCCCTCACACCAGCAGTAATAAAAAAAACCTGAAAGTAATCATCAGAGAATCATTTTAAATAACCACATTGCTTTCAAGCCACATCCTTAAAAAAAAAAAAGGACCTGGTTGTACTCATGCCTACTCATGTTACTAAACCCTGTTACCTACCTGAATAACCCTACTGATTTTAAAAGCTATACGATTTGTAAATTCAGGGTTTTTTCTTTTTAACATATTACAAGTAGTTTGCAAATGCTTCATGTAACTGAAGCACCTCATCTCCCATGGTTGTATCCAAACTGGTTTCATGACACCTTACCCAGTCTGTTGGCTGTGTTAATCAACCACTAACCTTCCTGTCAAGGCAGAAAAGGTTTCTAATCACAGCAAGAGAGATGAAGTACCGGAATAGCATTCCAACAGGCTGTCTTTGCTAGGCCACACTTCCTTGTTCACTGGAGTCTGAAATGTTTACTAATAGGACGATATGAAATAAGCCCCCAGAAGAGTAAGGCACTGAACTCTGACACTGGAAATCTGTGCAGCCCTTCTCTCTACAATTGCAGGCACCTTGCCTGTATGATGAATGATGAATAAATTTTACACCAGCAGAACCCAGTGCAAGAGTTTGCAGACTCCCCAAATAGAAACCAAGGAATAAATGATTCCACCAATGCTTTAGCGGTTTCTTGATTTTTTTTTAAATTCATCATATATCTAAAACACAATACCCACAAGTTGTAACCATTCTTAGAGTTTGGAAGCAAGCCAGATTTTTGGTCATGAAATAAAGCTTGTTTCCTTTTATGATCTTGAAAGAAAGCTTGTTTCCCCATCACCTGGAGAAAGCAAAATAGCTTTTAAATTTATGGAATTGAATTTCACTGTTTTTAATGGGGTTGTTACATATGCACACAATTAATAAACTAAAAGAATCTATTCCTTTTGAACGCATATAAACAGAAGTAATTATTTTTACCAGATCCCAGTCTATGCTGCGGAAAAATGTATGAGACTTGATATCAGAAAATCCTGTCTGCGGCTGACAACCAAGCCTCTCTTTGGGATCCTGCAGAAAACATAGAAACTCGTATTACATACTCTAAGGCAGTTACAGTCCATGTTAGTCAAAAGCCCACATATGTGACTCCAGCATTCCCCATTACTATGTAAACTGCTGCTAAGATAAACATATTAAGGCTATCAAGGGATTTTCGTTCTTTTTTTTAAGATGAAGTTTGTTTGAAATTTCATTTTTAAATGACATTTTACAACTTAAAATAAAAAAAATATTTATTTAGTAATGTATAATTCATATCCTTCTTTTATCCATTAGAAATTATAATGGTTCTACGGATTTCAATCAGCTCAATTAAAGGACCAGTAAGTATTACAGAAGAGTTTATAAACAAACCTATAGTTATTTTTCCCAGCTAGGTGCAGGTTTTTAAGTCAAGTATGTGCTGTGGAAGTCCCTCAGTAAATTAGCAACTGAGAAGTGGGGTTTTTTAACATACAGGATACCAAGGTTTTATAGACTTTCTTAGGAGTAAGCAGATTAACTTCTTAACTGTATTGCTTTCAAGAGGAAGCTCTGACTTCCAGATCTTAGATGCTAAAAATAAGAGAATGTTATTTACCTTGTTTAAAAATCCTTTTAACACATGGGAAGCCTTGACAGAAAGAAACCTTGGAATCCGGATTGGCTTCTCCAGAATAACTGTTAAAGGTTTAAAAACAGGTTTTAAAACAACAATATTGTTTTTTGTTTTAACATTGTCCATGATTTCAATATAAACACTGTCTTATTTTAAAATGTTACCATTTGGAAAATGGGAAGATACAGTAACTTTAAAATAATGCAAGCAAAAGTAGCTACAGTAATTCAAGGCACTGTTACACTGACATTTCAAGATTTCCTAAAAAAAGCATTAAGCTTCATTACCTTTTTCTGTTGTTTGTAGTATAAATAGGGAATAAAAACTTTTGCAGTGTCCTAAGTATATAGAAAAGCGTGATTTTAAGCAGTAATTGATTTAACATTAGGCTCGTCAAGACAACCATGGCAGATTCTGTCACATAATTGCAGTAATTAGTTTCAAGAATGGTTCTACATATTAGGGAGGAGTAGGCAACTTCGCAATTCCCCAAACTGTTACAGTTTGTTGTAATAAATATGGCAAGTATTACTGCTTTTTTTAAGAGAAATTCAAACATCACTACTCCTGAGGGGCAAAACTGTTAAGAAAAAGTTATATTAATTTAATCACAAGGTAAAAAAAAAAGTTATCTGGAGCAAAACTACACATTAATATACTTCTGTCAAGGAAGATCCTCCTATCCTCTCATGTAGCACTACATTTTAAAATTCAGTCTTGGCCTGTGGACTTCCTTCTAACAAAGATACCACTCTACACAATTTCTCTCTGTTATTTCCAAACTGTGGTCATTTTTAAGAAATATTTTATTGTCTGAAAAAGGCTTCTTAATTCCAGAGCATTTTATCCGACTCCAACAAAATCAATTCCTGGGATAAAGAACTGGAAATACTGGGGCCCTTTATCCACAGTAGATCTACAGGCAGCTATAGGATAACAATGCAGAAGGAAAACCTAACTGTCCTACTGGAACTACTAATTATAATTATTTCTCCCCCAAGAACAAACAAAACAAAACAATGTCAAAATGACTCTACCTTGGAAGAGGTAATCTTCAGTGTTCATGTCTGGATTGTCAGTAATAATATCAAAAGGAGACCTTCCTGCCATCATTTCGAACATCAACACACCGAGAGCCCACCAGTCCACACTGAACCCTGTAAGTATTTGCAGAGCAGATTTTCAGCCAGGACCCCTGGAATTTAGGTGTTCTGTCTCATAAATGAAGATTAATCACCTGGTTCTACAAAGTACTGAAATTCTTTACTTTCACTGATGCCACAGGCATCACAACTTACGCCGTCACTGGGTGACATTTGAGAGATCTTTCTGAACTGGGATTACAAATGTAATCCATATAGGTGTAATCTGTATAGTCTGCCAGACACCAAAGCTTCAATAAAAATTCAGTGTATTTAAGCTGAGAATTTCCAGATTTTTTTTTTTTTTTTTTTTTTAACATGGGACATTTTATTTTAGTATCTTATAACTAAATGACAGATTCAACCTATGGACCAGATCAGTTCACAAATAACAACACTGGTTAAAAGAAATTATTATACTTCTGACTTCTGCACAAGCCATAACTTTGCTATAGCATTCTATACCCTCGTTTGGTGGATAATAGTAGCTGCTTTGTCAAGTTCTTCAAGGAAAGGACTTTTGTTTTGCTACAGTATCATTTAATAGTTATTCTTCAGGCAAAGTATGATTTAAAAAGAAGCTGAAATGAGCGACTGCAAGAGGAAAACAAATATAACCTTATAATTTCAGAAAAAATTAAACTGTACAATATGCATTCAATTTTCTCAACATATAACAGCACAAGAATGTGGAAATCTAAGAATAAATGCATTTCAAACAACCCAGAACTAGAACTTTGCTTTGTGATTTGTTATAATTACAAATTGTTTAGTCACAGCTTACCATATTCTTCTCCTCTGAGGATCTCTGGTGCAATGTAATTTGGTGTCCCACAGAAAGTGCTTGTAGTGTCACCAGGGCCCAAACCTTCCTACATGCATAAAACATTTCATAGATGAAAAGCTGACCTCCTTTTCTGGGAATTTCCCTTTATTAGACTCATAAAGTCAAGTTACTTAGGGAGTCTAAAGACCTTCCTTTCAAAAAAGGCAATGCTACAGCAAAATAAATACTCACAGTGATCAGAGCTGGTATATGACTTTACAGCTTACCTTCATCAAATTAATTGATTAAAACTGAGTCACAAACATTTGTAACAATAGTTTGCTTACTGTTTACAGACACACTTTAAATCAATTTAGACAAAATTCACACAAATTAGATCAAAACCAACACGGATAGATGTTGGGAAAAACCTTCAATTTTTAGGAATGAAGAAATCAAACTTTTACATAACTGCTGCATTCCAAGTGAAGCCCCACAACCTGTGCACTTTGATAATGGAGAATCATTCTAACCCAGCATTCCTAGAAATCGGTGCAATATCTATTCTATGGAGGCAATGAGACAAGCTTTCCTCATTATGTCACCATAACATGCCTTAACCATGTTCTGAAATAAGCTAAGTAAAAATTAGTATTATACACTCAATCCTTGGACTTTTAAAAATCAACATAATACCAGTTACAATTTTAGCTTCAGAAACTTGTTCTCATACAGAAATAGACCAGACTCTAATCTCATTTCACATACTAGCCAGAAACAGTGCAGCAATAACAAGGAGACTTGAGGTCAAACCAACAGCTCTAACGGGATAGCAGAATTCTTGTCAGATTACAACCACTTCAGTCACATCTGGCGTTCCAACTTTACACACCTAAGTTTTAAATTTAGTTTTTTCTGTACTCCTATTTTCTATTGACATTTTCTTGCTTTCCTCTGCATCACATTAAGTACATGCCACACTTTACCAGGTGCTTTGAAAATAATGCTCTCTAAATCACCTCTCAGCACCAAAGATTGAAGCCTAAGAACTGCGATAGTGGACAGCCCCTGTTGGTTAATAATGTCCAGTCCAGTACCAGAGAGTGATGAATGCAATTCGTACTCACAGGAGCACAGTCATGAAAAGATGGAAAAGACCCTTTCAAAAACACACTTGTCTTAAAGATAAATTTTCTACTTGGGTCACGCAGGAAACAAACAGATAAAAGAAATGAACTTGGCCAACAGGCCAAACTTCTTTTGTCCCCCAACACGACCCACGTAAGTTGAAATACACAAAGGAAAAAATTGCAAATGTGGTTCTATCCCTCAACACTGATTTTTCAGAATAAAGTTCCCATTCCACAACCAAATTCTGGGTTCAGGAACACCAGCATTAAAAGAGATATACTACTGAATGTCAAAGCGACAAAAGAAAGGTAAGAAAAATCTTACCTTGCACATGCCATAATCTGTTAATTTGATATGACCCTCTGCATCTAAAAGAACATTGTCTAGTTTTAAATCTCTGTAGATTATGCCTCTTTCATGTAGGAAGTTTAGAGCAATACAAATTTCAGCAGCATAAAACCTGAAATTACAAAGGAGAAAATTCATATTAGCATCAAGGTTGTACAAAATCTGGTACAGTTAAAATCTGTTCTTAAAATACTTTACAGTCAGCTTTTATCTATCATTTGGTATACCAAAACCAAGCTACATTTATTCATAAGAACACTGATCTCACATATTGTAAAACCACGCCTTAAAGTAAATATGGGAAATTATTTTTTTTACTCTACTAATTAAGAAAATATTTATTCTTTATCCTACAGGTTTTTTTCTGAAAATTCCATGTATGACACAGAAGCCCTGTATTTTCAGCTTATTAAGAGTTACACTGAGACTTTGTGTAGTGCAAAGCCACGCAGAACAGATTTTTCGTCTTCTCCTACCAATACCATATTAATTCAACCTAAGATGAAAGTAAGTAGCTACATCTTCTATCAACAGATCAAAGAAGCATTACCTAAAAATGAAGCAATAAACAGAAGTAAATAGGAATAACTGTTACTACTTATCAAATGCTTGCTTTCTTTAAAAAAAAATGCATTCAAAATAATAAAAGTAACATTTCTTCCCAGGGCAGTACCTTCTAAACTTAAGAATCAACCTTTCGTTCTCTCTTTGCTATTCGTCTTCTTTTATGGAATAAAGTTTGGAAAGCATTTCATACAACATTAAAAAACTACAACAAAGAAAACCACTGTAACTGTGTTAGTAAAATACCTTGCATGTTCCTCAGGAAGTTTCCTTTGCCGTTGCATATGAAACATAAGATCTCCCCCGTTTACATACTCTATGACAAGAAACAATCTGAAAGTATATAATACAATTAATGGATTCCAAGGAAACTCTCAAGAAGAAAAATTATTCTTATCCTTCCAATTTGAGCCATTTTCACTTCCACTCTTGATTCAGAGTTCTAGGTTTCTATAGTTACAGAAACTACTTCAGAGAAAAAAAGAGAATACCTATTTGATCCATATTATGTAGGATCACAGCCTTTATTTAAATGCCAGACTAAATGTAAAGGAAAGGCAGCTGCATACAACAGACTACTATTTGGTGTGAAATCTGCAGAACTATTTAAACAGTACAAAAGACAACAGTATTTGCCCAATATAATACGGCACTCGGCAATAGATGTGAAAAAAAAACCACCCCAACCCTAAGCATATAATGATATGGCGACGTCTTTAAAAATTACTTAGAAATAATAACAAAATCACAGAAGTATGCTAGAAGATAACACATGGCAAAAATTACAGTTTCTCCAAAAAAAGGTAAAATTGCCACTCTTTTGAAAAAGACGTAAGAGCAACATAGTTACATGACTATCTCTTATTCAAAGGTGTTGATTCTTACGACTTTGATGCAACAAAATTCCACAATATGAAATTTGCTCAGCGAGTGCACTGCTTTGACTAACAAAACCTGCAAAAAATAAGCCTGCCTGAAACAATGCTGATTATTTAAAATAAAAGCTTTAAGATAATAAAATACTTCAAAAGATGCATCAATTTAAATTCAAACCTTTCTTATTCAGTCTGACACAGCTTTACCCTAATGTAATCATTATTAAATTGTTACTCTGCTTGACTAAATATTGTCCTTTTTTAATAGCCAAGCTGCAGCATTACATCCAGAACGCTTTGTAGATGAAATGCAGTTCATATACACCTAAGTCAACAAGGTTTCCACATGGGCAAAATCTGAAAAATCTCATTTGTATTTTTTTTATATAGTTTTGCCACTAAAAGGTCACCATCTTTTAAAAATTACTTCATTAACAGTAAGTAATGAGTATCTGGCAATATTACAGAGATCAATATGTTTTGTAGGATTTGTGATAGCAATTAAATATGTAACTATGAAGCTTGCTGTTTGTGCTGGTTCAGTCCCTGAAAAGCTCAAACAGATCTATTGAAAGCAAGATGACATAAGACTCACTTAGAGGAACGTAACCCAAACTTACTTTACAAAAAAAAAGTTTTATCTGAATAGCATATGACACAATTTTTTTTCCAATTAAAGTTACATGATCTAGCACATTATTAATATACACATACAAAATTATTTCTATTAAGCCTATGATCATCACTGAACTCTTCCTGATACACTGTTAAGAAACATACTGTCATTCCTAGAACAAAAAAGTTGTGTTTCATTTGCATAGACTGAGACAACAGAATTTGAGGATTGAGAGACTCAATTCACTTATGTCTATTATTTATCAGAGACGAAAACTAAATTTGGTGAGCTAGCAGGACAGATAATTAAATCCCACCCTGCCTTGACTTTGCCAAGACCTTTATCTGTAGAAAAATGTGAATTAAAAGAAAGTGTGATGGACTCACTTCTGTTACTCTCTACATAGCATATCCACTAAATGGAAAATCTGGGCACAGAAAGGCTGCAGTCTCAAGACCTACTAGATGCTCTGTAGAACAAGTTTTTGAATAGTCTTCTCAAAACAAACAAGAGAAAAGTCAGTAGGGGAAAGAAATATAGGTGGAATCAGCCATATAAAAAGACTTCTATTACAGTTCGCAGGAAAGGTTTCATCCTTGGGAGAATATGATCCAGGCAATGCTGCCAAGGTCAGAGAGACCTACAGGATAGAAACATGCTGAGTGAGAGTTTCTTACGAAGGCTGCGGCTATCCCAGGAGGCACTATTTCCTTATACACCTTATTTTCCATGAGTTGAAAACTCCTTTCCATATATACACACACTGGAAAACATTACATTTGGAAAACACATGCTCCAGTCTCTCAGATCATTCTAACTGGTAACAATTAAAGAAGCTTTTTATTTTCTTTGAAAAAGATTCTTCACTTGAAATACTTAAGTGTTAAAAATTTAAAAGGTAAACCAGGAAAAATTATTGGACACAACCCAGCTTGCAAGTCTTTCATTGGCCTCCCCAGTAGAATATAAGCACTAATCTAAAATTAGATAAATAGTAAATAGCTAATGCCATGAGTATTTTATTACAGCATTCCTGGGATTTTTTGCTTCCAACTTTCCTATCCTATTTCGGAGCTTCCAATGTTTTATTACCATTCAGAAGCTGCAGTTTAAAGCTCCTTGTATCAAGTTATGTTCAAGCACTAAGTGTGTGAAGACTGGTAGTCCTTGCTGGTTTTAGAGTGATTTACTCAAACACCAGTGGTTTTGCAGGATGAAGGTTTCAGATTGTTGCCACTTTTGAAGACACTTATCTGGCAATTCAGTGCAAGCCCAAGGCACATATTTTATTACAATAATAAAACAAGCATCACTAGCATCTGAAACAATATAAACAGCTACATTTAGCATCAATTACTATCTTTAAGGACACATTTATTTTATCTTAAAAATTTATTTAAAATTATACTTCAGAGAAAGAATATGTTCTTTTGCAACATTTCCCCCCCCATTAATACACTTATACACAAATTGTTCTCATAATACAGCTTTTTTCTTTGGGCCAGTTAACATAACCTGATGTTGATGAATTTATTCACTTGAAATCAGTTTCGTGCTTCTCTGTTCCTGTAATGAGGTCAGAATTGTGATTTTATAACATTAGAGCTACAAACAAAATGTGAATTCATGGCATTATGACTACATCCATGGCAAATGGCTGAAGTTATAAGCAACAACCTAGTTTCACTGCAAGGAGAAGCCAGGCTGGAAAAACAGACTCCTAAAGATACAACAGGAATACAGAAAGCTTTGACTACATTCAGCATACTTTTTTTTCTATTTCTGCTCCTCGAGTATGTCAGAGTAACTACCAAACTGGCATGCAAAGGAACTTTATAGTACTGACTTTGGCCTTTTTCTTGTTTCCAATATTTATAAGAAGCCTCCCTCTCAATACTTCACCCTGCCTGACCATTTGAATTTTTGTGTTTTGTGTTAGTATAAATGACTAGATAATTCATGAAAACTTCCTAAACTGTTTGCACTCTACACAGAATGCCACTCAATTAAGCTGGATAGAATGACTTTCATTTCCTGATTATGATAAATATGGCACCAGGCATTATAAAAGGGTAAGAGTAAACAGGTGCCTGTAAAAAACAAGAATACCCAAACCACAAAACCCCCACCTATCCAAACAACCCAGTGACATACATGAGCATGGGCATGAAAGTTCTTCATGATTTTCCTCATATTCCAATTGCAAAATGAGAAGCAAACTATCCCCTTTGGACTGTGCACAAAAGGACAAAAAAAAAAAAAGGTCAAAGTATCTAAGAGTTTATTAAGCACTTTTTCAATTAAAATCACATCATTGATCAATAAGTGCTAAGGGCTCATAAGCCTCACAGGTAAAAAATACTTCATACACGTGTAGGTTTTAAAGTTATTATTAAAAACTATTATTACTGAGCAGCCCAACTCTTATGCTATTTTGAAGAACAGAGAACTACAGTTCAGACCTCTGAGAAGTGATTTGGCTCTCCTCAATACAATCAAATATTATAACCTCTCTCTTACAAAGCTCTGTTTTACCCCGCTACTATCCTCCTATTCCTGAAGTCACACAGCCAGTGCTCAGGAAGACAGCACACAGTTCCTCCTCCTCCTCATTTCTCTTCTCCCTTTGGATCATGACCTGGAAAAGCCTGCCTTTTTCTCTACACCACACTGGCTAATGACACTAATGCTTCCTTCCAAAAATTACTATGTGATGGCAGTGGTTACGTTTGCTTTATGAGAAGCAGTTAGTACAATGATCAAGATTTTCAAAACAAAATAATTTCAGATCTTTCTTACCGACTTGTTGTTTGAAAGCATGAATGTAAACCAACTAGGAATGGGTTACTGGATGCCTGTTCAAACACATGTTTCTCTGTCTGTACCCAATCAATATCCTGAAATAGAGTAATTGAACAATCAGAACTCCTGCTGGATAACCACTGTGGGTATTCCCAGAAAAGAAATTGTGAACATCTATGCTCCCTTACATATACGGTCAATGTTACATACGTTCTTCAGAAAGACAAAACCCCCCTAAAATCTGGAGGAAGTTAGAAAACATTTTCATTCAATTACATATTCAGGAATTTCTTAACCATGTAGAAAGGTCTGCACAACATTTAAGCCATTTAAAAATATCATACATCTGCAATATTTGCTACACTGCTCATACTGCTTCATAGAAATAAAATTATCTTAGCTAAACGATTCCAAGGCTGCTGAAGCAACTCATGCCAGTTACACAAGCAATATGAATCTCCAGTTTTTAAAAGGTTCAAACAAACCGAACTTCATTTTCTCATCTGAAACTCAAAATGAATTCAATGAAACTACCAAAACCTGATTAGTTTGTACAACCAAAACCATTCTTAAAAAGTATCAGACTACCTTTAATACTTCAAGAGGGAGAAGTCCTGAACACCCAGTGCAATACCACATCATAAACATCTATCAAAATTTGAATGATGTTAGCATAGTACTTCAAAATTCAGATCCGTAATAACAAAGCAATTCATCATTTTTCATATAACCGTACCAAATGTAAACCTTAAGGACAACTGATTTTAGCAGTAGATATTTACTCCTCATGCAATACACCGATCATGTTCCACCCTGCAAACACTCAGTACACTGCCAATAAACTGGAAATGTAATTGTTCTAAAGATTCTCCATTTCCAACATATATTCCAGCTTTCCAACCTATCTGGAGACAACAAACACAGAAATTGAGAAACCAGGCCTTCCCTTCAAGGACAGTTAGGGAAACTAAAGTCTCAGATGAAATCAAGAAATGTCACCATCAGATCAAATAAATCTGATAGGTTTTATACTCAGACACTCCTGAAGATCTAACACGTTGAAAGGTTAAATCCGGGTCCAAACATGAGCCAAACATCCAGTTTTGAGTAAAACAATAAACAAGTCCACTTCCTTTTGTTTTTACTGAATGAGCGTCTCTTTAACAGTCTGAAAAACTAACTCATTCATTATTGCGCTTGTGTACTAGTACATCAGTACTACACTAGCACACTACTGCTAACAAGATTAAGCTTAGAAAAATGTAATGGCAGAAGCTGAGGTATTTGATTTGCTTCAGTCTCCTTTACAAAAGGAATGTTTACCTCTCCCCAGCAACAACCATTACCTGGAAAGCATTAGCCCATTTAAACATACTTGCTACGTAATTAATTGTCTTTCTCCATGAAAGACTTACTAGGTAAAATTTCCATTTCTTGAAATGTCTCATGCATTCACAGAATTTAGTGAATTTCCTATCAATTCCCGGAATTTCATTATACAGCCTACCTTATAGAAAAGAAAAACCAATTAGCTCCATCTTCTATGTAATTATCTATGAGAGCCACTGTTAAAGAAAGACTTCTCATCTACCTCTGATTCTCAGGAAAAACTGTGTAACTCATTAAGTAATGCTTTTCTTTAGTTTCAACTTCTTGGAAAAGCATGTGTTAAAGCAAACAGTAAATAAACCACACAACAGTCTAATCTTTGGTCATAAAAAGAAACACCAAGTATGTGAGCAATGCAAAGTATTTTAGAAGAACTTGACAACTTTACTGTCCTAACCCTAGCCTCTGGAATAATGACAAAAATGGCAGCAAGAGAAACTGATTCAAAGTACCAACAGAAGTAGTACTTAAAACAATGTGGTTTGGGTTTTTTTTCCAACATCCTACTTCCAAGAAATCCAGCCTTCCTAACAGTATAAAATACAACATCGTCAGCTTAAAAATTCCATTCTGTTTGAAAAATTCACTTTCTATTGTAACAATAGCTATGTAAGAAATTCCCTATGAGGTGAGACTGATTGTCCCATCACTTTTTTTATTACGAGCCTGGGATTCCACCCGCAAGGATGACACAGTACTTCTTTACTCTTCAAATATTTAATGGTGTCATACTTTATGCACCCCATCATACACACAACCACTCCTGCACAAGCATGTCACACTGCAGCATTCCAATAAAGCCGGTAGCCTGACTATGCTTCTTATCATTCTGTCAGGTCTCTCAGCTGTTTTATCAGAGCTGTGGTCTGACCAGTCTAACGGCATTGTAGGTGGTTCAAATCTGCCTTCCTTGCTTGCTGTGATTGGTTTATCACATTTTGAAAAAAATGGAATGGATATAAAATCCATACCTTTCAAGAAGAATGATCATTGTAGGAAAAAGATGAAGGGTTGGTTGTTGGGTTTTTTTCCCCCTGAAACTTGTGCATTTGAGATCTTGTGTTAATAAAAATTTCAACAGGATTTTTGAAATAATTGAGAAATGCAGCACTGATTTCTGTGGCAGACAAGTATTTTTTACAAGCCAGTTAAAACATAGTGACCTCAAATGGCAGTAGCAGAATTTTTTTAAACCCATGGAAAAAAAAATATTCCAGAGTACTGTGTCACTTGCACATAAGTTCTATAATTTTGACTGTAAGAACACAATTTCAGCTCCTATTTGAATTACAGATAATACTTTGCAGGTACATTCATTTACCTTGGAAAACATCTTTGCTTTCTTTCAAAATTAAGTGCACAAATTTGACTCTATATTTATCTCATCACTTACAGATTAGCACATCCAGGTTGGAATATTTTTCACGTGCATTCTACTAAGAGTATTAATAATTATTAATTGTTATTAAAATAAGGGACACTTCTCTCAGATTTGTCTTGCTGCTTCATGCAGACCGTTGATGACAAACAAGTTCAAAAGTCATAAAACTTCTATTATGGAAGTGCTGTCTAAAACCTTAGCTGCTTTCTTAATGGGATGTTTTTTCTTAAAGTATACTAACTTTTTACAATATGTAACAATGCAATTAATACAGACTTTTACCTCATCATCATGGACCAATTCTTTTTTCACTACTTTCATAGCATAAATTTGATCATTCTTTTTTAACCGAACTAAAAGAACTTTGGCATAACTTCCACGTCCGATAACTCTGATTAAATCAAAGTCCTGTAGTCCAAGCCCCTGAGAAATCTTAATTCCATCCATTCCATCAATGACTGGTTTGATATCCTGTATAAAAAGAAACAGATGCTAGAAACAGAAGACATTTTCATAACAAGTAACTATTAAAGCAAAGAGGTCTTTAGCCACTGGACAGAATTTGCTGAGTTTGCAGGCCATTGTCACTGGCACACAGATCTGAATGGCTGATTGCAACACATCTGTTTAGAAATGTTTGGTTGGTATTGGTTTTGCCCTTACTAAAAGTTACCGTGTTTCTCAAGGCAGTAGTTTGTTCAAAGAATCATTTAAATATTCCCTACTGGAAAACAGAAGGCAATGCCTTCAGAAATTAGGCTTTATTCAAATTCTTGAACTGCAGGCGTTGTAGAAGAGCATATTTCATATTCTGACAGATATTGTAGTACAAATTAAGAAAGACTCTCTCTAAAAAAAAGCTAATAAGAAAGCACAAATTGCTAATTAATGTACCTGTCTGTTTCAGTTTAGGCAAGAGCTGTCTGTAATAAGTTCACTACAGTTTTAATGAAAATGAAGATTTCTAATAGGTGCCTGGGAACATACAGGAGCAGACACCAATTTCTCAAATACGAGAATTTGCAGGAAATACTCCTGCAAATACTATTAAGATTATAATACTATAATACTATTAAGAATGTTATTTTGAAATTAGTTAAAAAGATAAAATTTATCTTGACTGTTTGCTGAAATTAGATGTGAACATGTGAGACTGAAGATCAGGCAGTTGAACTAGACAAATGCAGCATGTACTTTGACATTTCGTGTCTTACCAATATATACAATGCTTTAACATACTTCCACGGCCTATTTTTACCTGACCTCATACTACTGTATTTGTAGACAGATCAGCATTCTGCTGAACTAGGGAAAGTATTTATATAAAGAATCTTGATCTAGGATTGACTGCTATTAGAAGAGATTGCTCTGAGCTTAAAGATTCTAGTCAACAAAGTTCCCAGAATGCCATCTCCCCTCTGTAGGATACCTTACATTATTTCAGTAAAGCTCAAAAGCAAGGGGGGAAAATCAGAGCAGCACAATTCAGAACAGCTCAGCAAACAGCACCTATCAAAATCTGAACACAAACAGCATCTACCTGAGCACTAACTATATCAGTAGTCAGCAATTCTAGATAGCAATTAAAATTATCTGAGGTGTTTTAAATTTATACGCTTCCATCTCTGAATCTGAGATAAAATCTAGACACATGACTGAAAGTAAGGCAGTCGCTTACCCAAGAGCAGGAGCTACTCAAGTGTGAAATAATGGTAGTGACAAGTATTGTAATGAAGGCAGAGGTAAAAAAAGGTAAAGGCTTGTTAAAAGCAGGATATCAAACTAACTGCTAGCGTTCTGCCGAGTGCATCCCATTTATTGAAATATGCCAGAAGCCTTTTTAAAAATAATGTCTTAAAGCCCTTTAGAATTAAAACGCATTGAGATTTTTCAAACTGCTTTAAGAGAATAACATTCTTGGTATGCAGAGATTGTATCAGACCGACTACAAAAGAGCTGAAAAACAGGGTTTAAGTGTATGTTATTCCACTTCTATTTCCACAGGAGCTGTCTATAAATTATTAGGTATTATTTATATGAAACATTTCAGAGAGCTCGATAGTTAATGTATTATCAGACTGAAGCAACTTTCACAATGATAGCTGGTAGAGGTAGCCTGGGGGTGATAAAGGCTGTACATCCATTAGAGCAGACAAGACAATGTCAAAGCCACCATTGTTGCAAAGACCAATAAAGTCAAACCCTCAGCTAAATCACTGTTGTCCCAACACAACGGAGGGGAGGAAAAAAGAACAAAGTCTCTCCCACATCATGACTGGGATAAAAAGAGCTGTATATAGAAGAAATCTCAAAAAATGTATCAAAAATGCTTAAAAAAAAGAATCCATTTTCAGAAAGAAAACCCATACTTCTTTTTTAAAAGGTAGCAGAAGAAATAGGACAAATAATTACCTATTTTATAAAGAGCTGTATGATTAAGAGTGTGTAAACAGGAATTACAAAAACATTTTTGAAACGTACCTCAGAGTCATCTTTAATGTTGTCATGTTTCCGGTTTGAAGGAATGTAGGGAACTGGAAAAGCAATCAAACAAGTCATGTCATTATTAAAGACCTTAATTAGAAATAACTTTAAAAGTTGATAAATGGGAGATTGATTTAGTAGTTTAGGGTGAGCAGTTCGCTTCAGATATTAAGGAACAGTTGACCAAATTTCTCCACTTTATTCTTGTAATCCTGACAGCAGATCCTAAGGGCGCTGTAGAAACAACCAACTCTGAGACAGTAAGAAATCCATCAATAAACCTTCGAGCTCATAATGGTATCTGACAAAGGCCAGAGTGATTTTGGAGAATGGGTATGACAAATGGGCCCTTAAAACAAGACAGGTTAAACCATCAAAAAATATTAACATAGAAAGAATACTCCAAATCACACAAAATTAAATACTTAAAAGTCGGAGGGTGCACTTGTATTAGCATCATAGCTTGGATCTCAAGTGGAAGGGTTTTGTTTGTTCTAAAAAGTAAATCCATTGTTGCCAATTGCTCTGTGCTTTACTTCACATTCTGGAATGGTTTCAGACCACACAAATTCAGGTTGAAATTGAACCAGAAGATATGCTTCAGAAGTACATCTACTGTAACTGCGTCCCTAACGAGCATTTAGTCCATGGGACTACCCTAGAGATAACCCAAAGTAAACTTCAAAAAAACCAAACAGGAAGAGTGGAAACCGGGCCTCCAAACGGGGAAACACATGAATTCCAATTGAACAACCAAGTACTCACTTCCGTCAGTTTCTTCTGAAGGGAGGTCAACTTCATCATTTTTATCATCTAACTGAGGTTCCTGGGAAGGCATGACCGAATCCTTGCAAAACACAGAAGTTACATAGGAAAAAACCGTTGGTTTATGCAGTTCCTTTTTAAGTATGTCTTGCCACATAACTACAACACAATGAGAACCTTACATTCGCATCTTCCAGAAGGAAAACTGGATTTGGCAGAAAATATTTCCCAATATTAACATTTTGTAATGCATTATAAAACCAGCCTACCAAAAGCCTAAATGCCATGTCAACCATTCTCTGCAACTGCAACAGATGTTTAGCTGTTTTCTAAAAGTAAAATTAGTATATTTTATTGTAAAGTTCAAACTTTAACTCTATTTAAGACTCCTGAGTGTGTTTCATATGGAACTGCAACAAAGTTAACACTTCAGCATGATGTTACACACTCAATTTAGAGCACTGGCATATTCCATAATCCATAATTCCATAAATCAGTAAAGATCACAATACCAAATAGTTTTATAGTATGTTTGGACACTGCTCTCATTCCCAACTCATTATGAGACACATAGGACTTTCCAGTAGGCATAGCAACGCGCATAAACCAATTGGCAAAGGATCCAGTAATATCAAGGCACGTCACATGCAATATCAATAAAGAAAAATACTGGTTTAAGGTTTAAGTTAGAAAAAAAGTGAGGCAACCACCATGAGACACTGGTTATAGTCTGCAATGAGTATGGGGAAGGGCTAAAATTCAGGGATACAGACTCACGTTTATAGCTAAGGAAAGACACTAGCATTGCCACTGGAGTGTACAAGGGAAATGGAGAGGATAAGGAAGTACTGGAGAAACCGAGACGGCAAGGCCATGAAAGCAACAAGCCTTTTTGCAAGCAGTAGCACAAAACCCACGCAAGTGCCTTAGTTCTTAAAACATTCTCATAGGCTAGAAGGAACCAATGCTAAGATTGTCAGTGACAACTCTTTTTATCCATCTATAAAATGCAGTCTGTCTACTGTAGAAGTCAAACTCAAGCTTGCTCACACTTAAATCATATCACAAGTTTTCTTTTCTCACTTTTTCTCTACTGCTCACAATCCAGAGGCTTGCCCTCCATAGTCATTTCAGAAACTGAAAACCAAATACCACCGAGTGTCATAGATCTACAGCCATACACAGCATTTAAATATTCAGGATGCACATCTACAAACAACAACACGGGACACAATGAAACAGCTTTATACAGAACGCAAACTTACCATATGCCTTTTGCAGGTCAGTGGAACAAGTATATGACAACGTTTATGGACCAACAATTTGCAGTTGATACACTTGTAGCCTTGCCTTCCGAGACCCCATATCCTTTCACTGCACTGGCCACAATATGCTCTCTGAAAGGCAGAATGCATATTATCAATTCAGTTACCAATTATTTTCTGTAGGTGAGTAGTTATCTATCAAGAATCCGCACTACAAGAACCCATCCTGGTCACCTCCTAATAGATGTTCAATAATAACTCTTCTTAGAATATCCAGGGTTTCCCTGCTAGCTGAAGGTTACACTTCATACTTATAATTCAGCTAAATGCAGTCCTTTTTTAATGGATGTTAAGAAAACAAGTAACTCCAGCATATGGAACACATTACAGCCTAACATTAGCAAATTATTCTTAGAGAATAAGTATATTTTGAATTTCAGATCCTGACAGAGGTTACCTAAACAAAACTGACAGGACTTGTACTACACAATTATGCATAAAAAGCACCCAAACTGACCGCTTTGGAGAACACTGGCACAAAGTGTTAAAAAAGACAAAGTATGAAGAATGTTCTACATCTGCAGCTATATACTTTAACAGTGGTAAAACATCAGTAGAAATTTTGCATAATTAAAACTCATCTAACAAGTCTGATGTAAAACCTCCATATGTTGCACTATTTAATATAAAAAAATATATGGCCTTTTTTATACATGCAACAAAATGGCATCTGAATAAATCAAATAAAAATGAGGACAAATTAAGAAGCCAGACATTCTACTGCTGACTTTAACAGGGCAGGTCTTTAAATAATTTTTCCAGTGGATGTGCGCTGTGGTCATTTTATCCACTTTACCCATAACGCCAAATAGCAATCTAAGATTCTTACATGCCAAGAAGTCACCTAGTCTCAGCCATCCCTCCACACAGCACACAGGTTACCAACAGAAGACTTACTCACTATTCCCTATCTGCAAATTTTCTCCAGTAATTACTGTAACAAGCTAAGACACCGCCTATCATTTTGCAAGCTGCAGATGAAGTCCTACACTCATCCCCCACTTCAGGCTTAAACAGAACTCTGCAACTGTCCCAAAGCCACAAAACAGTGGAACTCTGTTCCTCCCAGCAAACGGCAAGTTAGAGTGCGGTTATTCAGATCCTCAAACTAATGAATCACACATGGTGTCCTGCCCAAAAGTGTTAAGCTACTATAAATACTTACTAGTAGTATTAGAAAATATAAAAAAGTAATAGAAGAAATAATGATCAAAGCATGGATAATTTTTAAGAACTATTTTCTGTATTGCCCTTCTCATATTTTCATAGTTGTAGAAAACAAAACTTAACTACATCCCATTCATTTGTACAGCCAGTCCTCCTTGATTAGGAGGAACCCAGACTGCACTGCCCAGGAAAAAAGAAAAAAAAACCCATATTGCCTAATAAGAGAAGAAGCCTTGGACATCTATCTATAGCCACTTCTTTCAAAATTCCTGGTCCATCAGACTTCCTTCAGTATTCTTGTACAGGTTTGGCAACAGTAATATTAAGACTAAATAAAATGTCTTAGGCCCTGGAAATGACATGCAAGAAAATAACTTTGTTTACTTCAGTCAGATGCAGGGAAGCAAGGGAGGGAAGGAAAAAAAGAAAAAAAAAAGATGTAGCGTCAGCTCCCAAATTCTTTCAGTAATACAGGTACCCCTCTCATCCCTCTCCAAAATGCTTACAAACACAGCCATAACTAAGAGTTAACCTTTATACTACATTCAACAAGCTTAGATTTTGCATGTGTTTGTTTAACAGAATTAGCTGAAAAAGTTTTAAAAGGTTATTTTGAAAGAGCAGTGAATTCATAAGGATTAAAATTCAGGCAAAATTTTAATTTGGTATCTAATTCAGTAATACATATATGACCATTATTTATTATTAATTTATACTTTTTAATGTCACATTTTAGAGTTCATGTCAACTTTATCACTAATTCAGTTGGATGTGCTTTGTGTTCCAGCTTTATAGTATTTCATTTGTATACAGATAGTTATAACAAAGTAGTCTTGTTACGGATTGTTGACAAATGGGCATGCTAATGGGGTTTCAAAATCTTCATGTGTATATTCACTATTTGCCTAATTTCAGTTAAAACATCACTATGACATGGATTATTAATGTGGCAGGTATGCATTCAAAATGTTTCAAAGAATCATGTTTTAACCACGTAGCAAATACGCACATTGAAGTTTCATACTATAAATTAAAAAAAATTAGTTCGTACACCACATTATACAAATGCATGTTATAATTCAGACACATGACATATTTTTCACCTAACTAGTGATATGATACTGAGTTTTAAGGGCCTTTTCCTTCCTTCAATGCAGTTTTGGGGTGGAAAGCATTAGGAAAAATGCTAATTTCATATTTAAAAAAAATTAAAAATGTTACTGCTGAATCAAAAAGCTAAACTCACCTCACTATACTCAGTTTGGTATGGAAATCCCAGAAGTGTATACTACATTTGTATATATGCTGCAATACTTAGGCATAATGGGATAAGTGAAGGAGGTGTCTCAGCCTTAAAGCTACATTCACTTGCTTATTTGGATTAAGTCATACTGTTAACACAGTTGTATTTTAGCCCATTAAAACAGGGCTTTTTGTTCTTAATTAGACTATGTAATACCTCAGACTGAAAACAGCTAAAGCTAACATCAAGAGCTCTAATCTTTAAAAATGACAAAAAGTACTGAGGTAAAAGATTCAACAAGCAATCAAAATCAAGTAAAGAGCAGAAAGGAGGTAAAAAATGCTCAAAATATATATCATTTTAAATAGTCACAAAAATAGTTTTTTAGAGACTTTAAAAATAATTTATTTTCACCGATCCTGTATTATTAACTCCATCCTAGATTCAAAGACTTTCAAGTTTTTTCCTGATTGTTATGACCTGAATAACACTGCATAGACTGAGAAGTCACACGAATAAGCATCTTGCTTTTCCTTTCTTTTCAACACTCAAATATAGAGAAAGCACAGGCTGAGAAAACAATTACCACAGAACATTACCAAAACCCAACATTTTATGCAACAGTACTCACTCTGTTAAAACGTTTGGCTTGAAACAAATGCCCATTCACTCGGTACAGCTTCCTCCATCTTCTGGCTCCACGTCGGTAGATTGATTCTAAGAAAGAAATTAAAAAGGTGTAAAGCAGCAGCATGCTAGCACAGCAATACCAGACACACTATGTGAAGCAAGTTGTGACTTAAAACAATCTTGCTTTTCTAAACATCAACGCACAGCTAAAATCCCTGCGATTTTTTTTTTTTTTAAAGGCAGCCGTAAATGACAGCTTCTGCAGGATGTGCTTTCACCACTGCCTCTCCCTTTTCTCTATCCCTGTCTCTTTTTCCTCACATGATCATAATCTTGTTACAGTTTCTTGGCTGCTTGCTGCTCAAGCTCAGGTGAGAGCGACAGATAACTGTTAAAGAAACAGCTTCCTCTGGTAAAATTATGATGCTGATCTCACCTTCATATGTAAACACGTAAAGGGTGTCTGGTGCTATTAGATATGCGATATTAAAGATGTTACAAGTCTTGAGAGTTACATTATTTGACCTCATTTTTATCCTGCGATTAAATGTTACCCAAAGATATTTCTTCTGTTAAGGAAACAGTTCAAGCACAGGTCTCCAATTACTTCTAATATATTCTAAACATAACAACAAGAAATCATTTAATCTGTTTAAGCCAGACTTTTCAAGAGGCCACACAGGACAGCATCTAGCACCTACTCCAAATTACTTCTGTTGTCACTTTTCACATACATGTGTGCAATTTTTGTGTGACTGGCTGATTAGAGAATTTGATACTTGACACTAAGTGTTGAAAACTGTGTCGGGCAACACCAGCCCTATTCAGAGCCGCACACAGCTGTAAAGATGACACAGCCAATCCCTGCCACATAACCAGGACCACCAGCTCTCCCCAGCAGGCAATGCAGGTGGGTACTGGGTGCAGTGGGGAGCACAGGGGCAAAACAGAAGAGGGGTGTGAGTCAAGCAGAAAATTCAGCAGTGATATTAAAACCGACAACATACTCCTGCTACCAAGAGGCTAAAAAACTTTAAAAAAAAAATTGGCAAGTTTTTAATTGCTGAATAATTAAGTTTTAATTACATCTATGAAGAAATTTTAATTTAGGAGTTCTCAAAAGTTTACTGTAATATTTGAAAGTTAACAAGCATATTTTAGGCAGTGAGAGGAGTCTGACATCCTCTCAAACATTTCCAGGAAAAGTATTTTACAGTGTTTTAATGGGTGTTATAATATCCTCTTACTTGAAAAAAAATATATGAATGACTAGAATAATTCTTATTTCAATACCATTACTTTAAAACTATCTTCAGTAACACGATGAGTAAGATTTTTCCAATACAAAGTTTTAACTGTACGCCTTTTCAAAAACAAATTATTTATACTAGTTATAATGCAACTTAACACAGTTGGCAGCTTGTACAAAACCTATTTCATGTACTTTGAACAGGAAAAATATTAAGTACAGCAGTTTCATAGGGAATGGAAAACGAAAGAGCATAGGGAGTATAAATAACTCCGTCTGAGAAGACAACAGTAAAACATACACTTTTATGATATCTTGTGGACGGCTCTATATATGCTGCATTTCATACCTAGGTACACTGGTTCTGCCAGCCAAAACGACTCAGTTTCATAATAAGCAATGGTATTTGGTCAGTATAATAGTGATCCTCGCTTCTTCCCCATCACCTTCACAGGATCTATCATATTGCTTTATTTTTCTCTTTTAGAAAAGTTACAACTTCTTCACAAGACTCTCAGTCAGGAAGTTGAACAGGGGAGAGGGGTGGTGTTGAGTATTTTTGTTTGTTTGCTTTTAAACAGAGTCCAATACTACGTTAGTGTTAAAGCTGTCCTTTAATCAGTCTAATACAAGTGAAACAATCCGTAACAACCAATACTGTATGTAGAAAAATACTTAGTGTTAACTAAAACGCCCCAGACAATGCAGCAAAGGATATTTAATATAAAAACTTCGGTAAGACTTGATTGATAAGCACTGCTACATTCTGACAAGGTATTAAACTTTAAATTTATAATCCTCAGAAGTTAATGCAAAACCATCTTAAATTTTCATCTTTCAAGTTTTAAACTGGTAAGTTTTAAATATCCACAGCTTAAAGATTATGTCTTTTTTTTTTTTTAAATACAAAACCCCAAACATTTTCACTGTCAAAAGACAATGCAAATAGTGAAGTTTGTTGAAAATTATTTTAACTTAATATCAAGCAAGCCAAAATCACAGCCTACTGAGATACAATGTGTGAACACTGATTGTAATATTGGGTCTGATTTTAGATACTCTATTTTTGTCCTTCAAAAGCAAGGCACATGAAAGTATTGAAATTTCTGTGACTCCACACATCTACAGTGCCAAATCCACAAACATTCGTATGTTACTCTATTTGCATGTGCAAATGTTTATTTTCCAGCATTTGAAACAGACATTGAACTATTAAATCAATTGTTAACAATTTGGAAAAAACCCGAATTCTCAAAGAAGCTGAAAGACTGTATGCCATAGAAGTGGCAAAGATACAGTGACTAGAATATAGGTGTATCACTGGATATGTTTATTTGACTCTAACAGCTCTTCAAAATCTGCCAAATATAAACTTTAAAGCAAACAAACCCCACTGCTTTTCCTAAGTGCACAGAATACACGAGAACCTAGCAAAACTATTGCAAAGGTTTTGCCTAAAAATAAGCTCAAACACGAACATCAATGAAAAACCATTCCACCATTTGCAGAATGACTTCTCACCAAGAGAAAAAAAAACTTCGAGGATTTTTTCCAAAATAGCTAATTGATTCATTAGACAAAGCACCATATGGAGGCAACCTAATACATCTGTGTGCTGAACATTAGCTTATCACTGACATGAGGAATATTAAGTGAATGATAAGTTAACAAGCAGCTTGTGCTGATGAAGTCTGTAAATAAAGGAGCAAGTCACTTCCCTAATTACTGATAAATATTAAATCAAAGTCAGGGGTTTATATATCATATATTTGTGAGGCAGCAGTCCAACAAAACCTGAATATAGCATAGCCTTAAAAAGTAGGAACCCCTGCAGTTTACCACTATGACTGCCTTTGATTCAGTGCAGGGTCTAAGGCAAACCCATTCCCCAACTCCAAAAGGGGCCAAACTTAAAAGTGAGAAAACAGCAACGCTTGTAAGACACACTTTTATATCACAAGTTCCATTGTTATTATTATTATTATTATTATTGCACAGTAGGATTATATAACGGAATAATATGGTCTTAGTATTATCAATAATAGTATTCATTTTTGTAATCCATATTCAGCCAGCGGCACAGTCTAGTTGGAATACCGTGACTATCAGTGTACCCCAGGGGACAACACTGGCTCCAATCCTGCTCAACATCCTCACCAGTGATCCGGATGGGGCAGAGCATACCCTCAGCAGCTTCGCTGACGACACAAAACTGGGACTGACGCGGTTGTGCTGCCTCTCAACCTCTGGAAAACTGAGCAGGGAGGAATCTCCTGAAGCTTAAAGGGAAGTGAAGTGTGAAGTCCTGCACCCAGGGAGGTATAACCCCATGCACCAGTACATGCTAGGGGCCCACCAGCTGGAAAGCAGCTTTGAAGAAAAGGACCTGGTGGTGCTGTTGGGCATCAAGTTGAACACAAGCCAGCAATGCACTCTTGTGGCAAAGGCAGCTGTGTCCTGGGCTGTGTCAGGAAGCAACAAAGCCAGCCGGTCAAGGGAGGTGATCCTTCCCCTCAGCACTGATGAGGCCACACCTGCAGTACCATGTGCACCAGTTCTCCCCAGCACAAGAGAGGTATGGTGCTATTAGAGAGAGTCCAGAGAAGGGCCACAGAGATGACCAAGGCACTGGAGCATCTCTCATATGAGGAAAGGCTGAGAGAGCTAGGACTGTTCAGTCTAGAAAAGAGAAGGCTCAGAGACATCTCATCAATGTACACAAACACCTGGAGGGAAGGGATACGTAAGACCGAGTCAGGCTGTTTTCCATGCTGCCCAGTGACCAGACCAGAGGCAACGGGCACAAACACATACAGGAGGTTCCTTCTGTGAGGGTGACTGAGCACTGGAACAGGTTGACCAGAGAGGTTGTAGAGATATTCAAAACCCATCTGGCCATGACCTTGGGCAACCTGCTTCAAATAACCTATAGAACTGGACTAAAATGTGTATTCTGTGTATCTAGTAATGCACTCATGAAAAAGGACATCCTAAAAATTCACTTAATAATGGGAAATTATAAAAAGGAGTCTGGGGTTTTAATATTATTATTTTGAAGCACTGTCAGCTTCAAAAATCCTAACCAGAGCTATACTAGATCAAAGAAACCATCCTGACCAATAAACAGGTTCTTAAAATGGCAGTAAGTATGTATCTTGAGGTAAGAAACAAAGAACTTATTGTTAATGTTCTGTGTGATGTGTGAACAAATGCTTTTAGTATGCATTTCGCCCCTACACTTCATATGGGAAAAGGGTACTTCTGAAGATGAACAATGTTTTGGTACACGTTTCTAGAACACTTTAGCATTAAACAAGTAAGGGATTCCATGAAACCTGCAAGTTTTTAGAGTCATGATTGATCCCAGCTAACTAGAAAAAGGAATTCCATCACAACAGCAGGAGTATTTAATTACTGTGTTTAATGGAAAAGGCTAGTTTTTCCATTTATTTTTATAGTACGCATCAGTTAACTCATTAAGGACTTTGAGTTAGCTGCTTGGAGGCTGAAGGAGATATCATATCCCTAATTAAAGTAATCTTTCCTCACTGATGGATATTGAAGACAAGCCTTTGCGTAACAAAACAAAAAAATTTCAATATTCATTTTGTATGTGAACAAGTTTAGAGGAAAACTCAATAAATATTTTAAGTTGCTAACAGGTGTAACAAATTTTTATTAAGGAACACAAATACATATTCTAATTACAATGAATGTACTGAACTTTATCTGCTTCCAAGTTTGGGAAACTGGAGGAAAAAAGAGACTGTTTTTCAAGTTAATATTACAAGGGAAATAAAAATACTCAAACTGAAACAAAATTAAACAGCTGTCTCTACGCAGTGTGAGACAACTGACTGTTGCTGTTGTGCAATTCTTCCCTCTGTTGTCAAGCTGTGCAACTACATCACTAACAGTAATGCACAATGAACCTTGTAAATATATTTAAGATTGTTTTTGCAAAGACATTCCCAAGGGTTGGGTTTTTTCCATCTTTAAAAAAACCCACATTGTAGAAAACACTTTTAGGGAAAAAAATTAAATACACAAAAATTAATTATGGACATAAATGGATCAGCAACTTGTCTATTATTCAGTGTTCATTCCAAATGAACTCATCTACAGATGATAGGCCCCCCATTCAGTACTGGCCTCCTCGGAACTCAGCAGAAAGGATGTGAACCTTGCCTTTGAAAATGTAACTTGGTAAAGGATGGAGAAATAGAAGAGGTCAGAATTATTTTTCAAGTGACAACATACTTTCCCAGTCCTGAAGAGAGACAACTGGAGAGACAGGCCCAACCTGCCCCGAAGCTCAAAATATTATTTTTCCATCTGAAAGTTTAGAAATGCTTGTGTTTTTTTAGAATATGTAAAAGAACTAATCAGTTGCCTGAAAAAGTGTGGTTTACATCAATGAACGGCAGTAAGATGGTCACAAAATTTTTTTCTTCTGCATTTGGATTTACAAATGCAATTCCAAAGTCTACTTTTATGTGATCAAACTATAATAAAATCTTTTACTATACTAAGCACAGAGATAATTTGCTATTGCTGCAAATCACTTCTCAGAGATTAATGCAACTTGTTTACAGGCCAATTACATTGCCTGCCAGCTGGACAGTATGAGAATGCCCAGTTTTTGTTTTGTTCTTTTAATGTTTTGCTGAGCAGACAAATGAGCATTCTTTCAAAACCAACTCATGAATTACAAGTAGGAAATTGGTATTTGTATTTCAGATAAGACTCTGAATTAGATTAAAAAGATAACATATGAAAATAATTACATATAAAGATGTATTACATATAAAGAAAGTAAATTCTAAACAACTTTGATAGTAAGTAACAAATATGTGAAACAGTGTACTATGTCCCAAACAGTTAAATTGAAACAATAAAACTTTTCTGAAGCATGTAACAGACATACATTGTATGGGATGCTAACTGGCCCTTCTTTTTATTATGAATAAGCTGCTATGTACAAGTGCCATTCCTTTTCAGAAGTTAGAAAAGGAAAAGTCTATCCTTAACAAATAAGTGCTTCCACCTCTTGCAGTAACGAAAATGGTCAGAAGACAGCATTTTATTTTTTATTTAATTTAAAACTCATTAGCAGTTGGGGAACTGTATATCCCCATCCTTCTTTTCTTTTTGAACACACACTAAAATTAACTACAAAGTCAGATCAACCTCTATTAGAAAAAAAAAATAATCAAGCACAATTAAGATAGCAATAATGACAAAGGAAGTGTACTACATATAGCATCAGCAGAGAACCAACAAGGAAATAGAACTCTCACAACAGGAACGCTTACCCAGCATTTACCGCAACACAGCTAGAATACTGCTTGAATATTTTATTCCCCACTGACTTCAAAGGGGGTCAACTGACTCCCATTTCAGGACTGCTAGGTGGAAAACCTGTCGGCCATACACGCTGTTTTCTCATGCATGATCTCTTGGTTGCTCATATTCATATCCTTCTGTTAAAATGGCTCCATGCCACTGCAAGGTGATAAGTCACCCTTACAAAAACAATGCCACCCAATAAAAACAGAGCTAAACAACCCAATTTCAAGAAGCCTCTGCTGCACTGGTGCTGTATGCCTCTTTAGATGAATCACACCTGTTAATGCCTTATGCTCTTTCTTGGTCTCCAAGTTAGAACGCTCATTATGAATGGAGATTAGAAAACGTAGGTTGCCTTGTCATTAAAAATACTGACTGCATGAAAAAATTAAGAAACAAAGGGATCTAAAGACGATTTTTAAAAATACAGGTTTTCGCTTTTGAACAAAAGATACCACCTTATATTCACAAAAATACAAGAAATGAAACATGTAGACAATAGGTAAGTTGTCCTTAAAAGTTCCCTTTACTTGTGATCAGATGGACTGATGACCTGACAAAATACTGTCGATGAGGCCTCAGAGGTGCCACCCACACCCAGTGTGAAAGACAACGCTACATCCTACCAGAACAACAAGCAAGATAGTTACTTTAGCTATCAAACAAACAGGAGACATCCAAGGATTTGACCTAATATCTCTTGAGCAAAAGATAACAATCAACTGATACTTTTAAAGAGCTATCTAGACATTTAATAGCAAACACAGTTTACAAAATTATTTCTTGAAAATGGTAATGGAAATGTAACCCTCCAACCATCATGGCAAGCAAATGCATGAGATACTTGGCGAGTTTCTGGCAAACAACAACAACAAATCTTAAAAAAAAATTTCTTATAATAAGATACAGCAAATCCCACATTTTTAATTGATCCAGATTACCTTAACATCACATATAAGAACTGTGATTGTTTTAGTTAGGCTGCTGAGCGCAGTAAGTCCCATGGCTAAACTGACCATCTGTCTGGCTTACATAAAAGCTGGGCAATGCACAGGAACAGTTATAACTTGAACCTCACGCAAAACTGAACCTCATCTTCAGCAAAGAAAGACTGCACAATTTAACATAGCTACATCACGTTCAACAATTTGTTTCTTTTCCTTAAAGACTACTGTGCATGTAAGTTGAACAGCTGAATACAGTTACAGTGTTACTAAGATAGATAAAAACCTGGTATTAAACTAGGATAAGAGGAGGATTCTCCCAGTCACCTGGTGGAGAAACTATAGCAAGTTTGGGCAATCCACTTCCATACTGAATCCTAGAATGCCAACTGTGAAGTCATTCGCAGAATTCGAATTATCTTTTTACTTTTGAGACTAACCATTTATTAACTAATCACTAAGAAGTGTTAAGAATACAAATCAGTGACTACAGCCCAGAGTTTACTCATTATCTAGTCAAAGCAAAAATGTTTGTCAATTAAGCGAAAACAGATTTGGTATTTATGTATTGAGACAGTTGTTTGCTGAGAAGTGTTGATTTGTTTTAAATATACAGCAACACATTGACCTGTGTGCAGGGTCTACAGAAGTTTCTGTAATCTTCCCAGCATACACTAATGAAATTAAATTTGCACTTTCTTTAAAAGGAGGGTAATTATTTTGGAACTAATCACCAAAATATGATAGCATTACATGACAAAATAATAGAAGAGAGCATTATTTTACTAGCATTGTTTAAAATTCTTTCTTTAACCAAAAACCCCAAGAATTTAATATGGCAGATACGCAGGAAAAATATTATAGCTTAAAATATTTTGAAGTGGCTGAAGGTATTTATGCTTTCAGTGTCCAAAACCACACTTCATGGCTTCCCAAGGCTTTTTCTTATTGCTTGTTGAAGTAGCAACTCAGAAGTCAAAACATTTTTCTATGCAAGGGTCGTGGCTTTTCTATAAAGTTATTTCATTAGTTTTATAGTTTCTATAGTTTCTCTTCTATAAAGTTATTTCATAACCAGGCATCAGAATTTTATGATCTTATGTGAAATTTATCAGATGTGCTTGAAAATGACATAGCAAAGTACACAAAGTGTTACCCAAGAAGTCCTCACTGAATCCAGTTACTGGATGCTAGTCTACATCTGCATCCACTTTGCAGGCCACTTTTGTTTTTTAATAAACTTCTGTGTCTTAGCACATATATGAAGCACTACTTTCAGTTACAAATAAAAGCTTTCTGATAACAGAAAGCCTCTGTCTTCTATATAATTTGGAATTACTGAAGAAGGCAAACAAAGAAGTGAGGAGCAACCCAATCAAGATTCCTGCAGGAATTTGGTTCTACTGTATGTTATCAGTAGCCCGCATGATTTAAGACTTGCTGGGGATCTTAATCTAGACTTGACACCACACATTTTCTAGAAAAAGTTAATCCTTTCAGTACACGACTCATATCTATTGGTAGCTCAAAGGGGTGAGTGAATCCCAGTTCTTTTTGTGACTGAGCTGGACAGCAACTGGAAGGAACTGAATCCAGTTTATGGAAGTGTGATCAGTTAAAACTTCGTCAGATCAAATTTTCACTTGGTCTCAGAGGCATATGAGACATAGGCACCAACACCTATTTCATTACATCATCACTAAAAATGCAAAACTGTTCAAAAAAACCCACCAGCTATTCAAAATGGATTTAATATTTATTTTAAATTCATAAAGCTTTTGTAAGCGGCCTTCACAATGCCCTTGAAACCATTACTTGGTTCTTACAGTCTCAGTGTTAGGACACATTTTCTGAGTCAGGCTGTTTTCCTACACAGCATGGTTCCATTACTTCAGCTTATGATCCACTCTAAAACAGTTCCATTTCCCTTCCCAATATTTACATTAGTCCAGTATTAGTAGAATGACAGAAACTCATTTTAGCTATTACTTCATAAAGGTGTACTTCATCTTTCCAAAGACATCAGACTCTTGAGCCTATTTCTCTGAAGTCTTTCCAATTTAATCAGTCATCTGCTAATACTATACCCAGAAAACTATGCAATACGTCAGTATGACAGAGGACACGGTTACCTTGCAGCAGGACTAACTCTGCAGATCTATCGCTTTTCAGTCTGACAGTTTTGACACATCTGTACCTCACAGCACCTTCTTCTGCTTCATATTAGGAGGAAAGCAAGCTAAAATTAAGTGTGCACAATGACCATTCTGATGATATCACAACCTGAGTTCTATGAACTAAGCTCAGTTTTTATCATTCAACAAATATATCTAATCTCCGAGAGATTCTCCCATTTGTACTTCTACCCCATCTGAGCTTCCTCATATACTACACAGATACAGCATTTATACATTTCACTAGTACAAAAGAAGTAGATTTTGCAGGAATATAAACTATCACTAAACTTACTACTTAGTGACAGTAGCTCAATAAAAAAATCTGAACAGTTTCAGGAGTTACTCATCACACCTGTTATATTCTGAATTAAATGATTGTCCTGGTTTTGGCTGAGAGAGAGTTAATTTTCTTCCTAGTAGCTGGTACAGTGTTGTGTTTTGGATTTAGGATGAGAATAATGCTGATAATACAGAGATGTTTTAGCTACTGCTGAGCAGTGCTTACAGAGTCTAGGACTTTTCAGCTTCTCACCCCACCAGTGACAGGGCTGGGGGGCACAAGAAGCTGGGAGGAGATGCAGCCAGGACAGCTGACCCAAACTGGCCAAACAGATATTCCTTACCAGATGACTTCATGCTCAGTACATAAAACTAGGGGAAAAGTTGGCCAGGGGCCACTGCTCCGGAACTGGCTGGGCAGCAGTCAGCACTGTGCACTGTTTCGTACACTCTAGTTCTTTTAGCGTCATTGTTCCTTATTATCATTATTTTCCCTTCCTTTTCTGTCCTATTAAATTGTCTGTATCCCAAACCACAAATTTTACTTTTTTTCCAATCTCTCCCCCATTCTATAGGGGATGGGAGGAAGGATGTGTGCGCATGAGAGGCTGTGTGGTGTTTAGCTGCCTGCTGGGTTAAGCCACAACAATTATACACTAATTCTAATAGCAAACCAAGAAAGTCTTCCAGCTTGCTTAATTCTTTTATAACACAGGGAATTAGTCTCCCAAGAGAGCAACCTTCCATCCTACAGCTCCTCATCTTCACAGTGAAAAAAGTTGCATATGATACAGTCTCATGTACCTGCCCTTTCATCCGGTCTGTTAATGGAAAGCTATGGTGTTTAACCTGTTAAAGAAAGCATGTTTAAATCTTTCAAATGGACGATGGGGTTTGCCTTTCAGCTTTTGGAAGGGGGCTTTCAACTCACCCCACAGAGGAAAGGAACAGTTATAACAAATATGCAAAGTTTACACACTGCTTCCCACCTAAACCCCTTTTTTTACCATGCTCTCCATTATCAGTGTGTAAGATGAGATCCACTGTGCAAAATCATTTTCTGATACCTATTCCTTCTAACAAAATTTATATTAACATTGAGATAGTTTGTAGCGCTATTGCTAAAAAAAGTGATTGCACCCTGAAATTAATAGATCAGTTCCAATCCCAGATCTATTGTTTCAGGCCTTACAATATCAAATTTATCACTCTGCCTGCCTGAGGCTTTCCCCTCTTTGCAATCCCTACGGGTAAGAACAGTTTTTATCAGAGTTGACAATCTAAAAAACAGGGAGTCCTACACCAGTCACAGGGCATCTGTACCTGCTTTACTGAAAAACACAGTAGATAACCTAAATTATTGGAAGAAGCATACAACAGCATTATCATTATTACTACTATAATTAGAATGGGTACACTATTGTAGAAGTAAAGAGGACCATAATAAAATCTTTGAAGTTTTACTTTCAGTTTCTGGTTTCCTTTTAAGTATTCCCCCAGTTACTAATACAAGGACAAGCACTTACAGATACAGAAGAATTAGTAATGGAACTTCAGAATTACAGATAAGGTGCTTCCTAGTCAATATTGAGAATATCAGTTTTTCATTTTTCCACTACCCAAGTCACTACCTTCCCCCTGTGGTTTAAGGACAGAACTGCACAGTCTGTCCAACGCTTAACTCTTGCACTGACAGTGATGATTAGGAAGGACTCTCACATGCCTCTTCTGAAAACCACTCTTTCAGCATGCCTGAAGTTAGCTGCTTCTAGCTTTTTTTACTTCAGAGGATTTATTTACCCTCCAGATTTGTACTGACAGCAAGTCTTCAGTGGCTAGCCAAATGCTATCACTACTTAGTCTTATGAGGCTTCACTTCTGAAGTGCTCTCCATTTCAAAACAGCAGCACCTGAAATCTCTCACAAAATCCTGTTTCTCACACAGCAACTCAAAAATCAAAGAGATTAAGTGTTGAAGAGCCTATTTACCTGCCCTGCAGGCCTCTGCTGCTATTTCTGTGGCTCATTTAAACATTAAAAACCATAATTTGCATAGAGCAACCTAAAAAGTATTACACAGAATCCCAAGCATAGTAATATATAATTAACCTCGACCACATCATTTAAGAGGTTACCCATTAAATAGCTCTTTCAAGCTACTGAAACAGACAGGTCTAACAGGCTCACAGATGTCCACTAATTCCAACAAATAACACAAAAATTTAGTTACCCCAAATGCCTGTATATCAAAAGTGGATTTACCAACTTATGAGATTGGAAGTATGAGAGAGAACACACAGGAATTAAGCTAGACGTTACATTCAAGAGAAGTTTTCTAAAACCAAGTAACATGTTTCCTGCATGATTACACTACATTTTGAGCAATAGCTACAACAGGGGTGTGAAATTAAAAAAATAATAAAAAAGAATGCAGGCTGTTTGTTATGACACCTTAAAAACTAGCCCAAGCATTCCTTATTCCATTGTATTTTTGGTGTATAGTTTACAAGTTGGTATACAAGCATCTGTTAAGACATCCAGCATCTTAAAGTAAGGGAAGATATCAATCCCCATAATCAGATGCTTTGTAATTTCACACCTCAATTATCAAAAGGGAGGCCTAGCTCTTTACTCTTTATTGGTTGTTTCATAGCCAAGAAAAACATTGACATTATTTTAGAAATAAAAACATTAAATGATTATAAGCAAAACAGACCTTTAACTACAATTCTGTTTTCAGTAACCTACGCCATCTCAAAATCTGTATTTTTCAAATATGCCACGTATGAAAATAATGTGGTACACAGTTAAGACAGGCGAAGAGATTTCAAGTATTCTTCAGAAACTATGACACAGCTATTTTCAATTCCTAAGCAACAATATATCTTAAATCAAAAATAGTACAATTTTCTCCTCTGTCAGCTCAATTACTAAAAACCAGGAGAGGGTTACTAGCAGTTTTAAAATTGCCTAATTATCCAGAGCAATCCAATCTATGTCTTCAGAATAGTCTCTATGGTCGCAATAGTTCCTTTATTCATTGGGGGATGAAATTGGTTCACGTGCTCTGAATAACCTAATCACTGCTGCCAATACAGTAACAAATGAAGGGAAAAACCTGCCTTATAAGCTAGAAAAATATTTACAGGCCACGCTACTGTAGCAAGAAGCCTTACAGAGCTATTTTATAGTACCAGACAGAACATAAAGCAAAACAAAATATCTATGCCTGAAATAAAATAGCTCACAACAATAATTAGGTTAGTCTGATACCTTCACACAATCCCACATGAAATTTTCAAGGAAGATGGCTCGGGGAAAAAATCAAGTCCAAACACCTAATGCTAAAATACTGAGCAGATAAACAAAGAGCATAAGAAACATCCACCACACAGTGTAATCATTACCAAAAAAAAAAGGCAGCAAAATCAGCCAGAAATATTAGATAATAAAATCATTAGTCTATTATCACACTAATGCCATAAGTACTTATACATTAAAAGCATATTCATTCTCTTTTGTGAAATTAAAGGTTATCTAGCCTGCATTCTTCTATTTAACGAAGCCAACAGCAAAACAACCCTAAAATTTGTTAAGCACTAGCTCCCCAAATCCAACATGAATTTTAACATTGAATACACATATATATTTGTTCAGATGTAAAAATGCAGAAGTAATAAACTAGCAGTTTATTCTGACAATACCAGAAACTAAGTAAACCTTAATTCAAAACAATTATTTCACAATTAAAAACCACCCACCTAAGACAATCCACTAAACACAATTCAACAAGAAGGCCCTAGAACATGATGCTTTAAATTGTTAATCTTTACATCAGCAATCTTACAATAAACAGGCCCTGAACACATACCGTCAGGGTTTTTTGGATACATTTCCTTCATTAGTCTCCAATATTAGCAGCAGCATCACCACACACTTTTCTGTTCTTTTCCTCCTAAAATACATTCCCCAAGAGTCCTTTCAATGCAATTTTATCAGCATTTCTGAGAGGTCTCTCAGCCACATCCCTACGCACAAGAGGCAGCCGGAATCTCTGCATTTGTAACAATCTATGGCTGCAAAGGAGGGTGGTAGGCAAAGCAACTGTATCATAACCAAAATGCTGAGTTCTATTATCTACTGCACCACACGTACACACATACTGCATCAATGGCCTCAATTCTTAACAGCAACCACAATGATGATACATAAAATCTATAGAAAAAGCATGCATTACTCACTGGGTTTTATTCTTTAGCTTCTTCAGCATGTAATTCTTTATGCTTTACAATGTAGGAGGTATGAAATGAAACATTTTCCCTTTATTCCACTGATGCCGCTGTTTGAATACCATTAGATACCAAGGACAATAGGCAGGATCAGCTCGAACATTAAGAGCAAATATTTAATGGAAGACTGGTTACCCCCGTCTCTCCCTTTCACATCTCTGCCTCATGTATCCAGGCACGGGTGGTACTGGCTCCCTTGAGAGGCTGTAGCTAGCAGCTGAGGCACAAACTAAAACATGGCATGGATGTCAAGGAGCTGATGTCACAAAAACAAGTATTTCTCTGATAAAACCGGCAATTCCATTAGGGAAGTCCTACAAATCGATAGAAATTGTTCAGCTGAACATGCTTTGTTATACAATGCACTGCAGTACCAAGAGCGATAAATCAGATCAAGATTTGTCAGTGTAAATAAGCTGAGACTACAATAACTAAGTTATAAAACTGCCAATCAGACACCATGCTTTGTATCAGGGTATCATGAAGGCCATCACGAGGACAGAAGAGAAATACACACCTAAACATGTCAGAAACAACCTTGTTTAATATCAATTCCAAAAGAATAGCTGATCTACTAAAAAAGTAAAAATATGTTTAAATAGAAAGGACTGGCCTAAAAGTCTGCCATCTTTATCAGGAAACATTGTGATAAAGTATCCACAGCTCCAGTCCAGCAGATGCTAGAAACGCCTGTGAGAGGTCACATTCAGTATCTGGGAAGAGATGCAAGACGTTTTAGAAATCCTGCCACCTCACCCACGTAGCAGCACTGCCATTCCAGTGTGTGGGGATGGGTTAACCGTCTTGCTGAAGGTAAAAGGTACTGTTTCTACAACAGCAGCCATACACTTATAGTGTGAGGTGGTTCTAGGCAGAAAAAAAAAGAAAAAAGAAAAAAGCACAAAAATTCAGGAGCAAGAGGAATACAGAGACAATACAAGTTCAGATGCTGGAGACTGTGCAAATTCTATCTTGCAGACAGCATCGCATCAATATAAGAAGGTAGGTTCTTCAAGCATGAAAAGAACTTTTCTTAAGGCATGCAAATAGAATTGAAATATTACTCACATAGTTTACTCCATTCATGGATTATGTGCATTTATTTCAAGCTTTGCTGGCTGGTACAATCTCAAAACAATTTTAAAAGGTCCAGGACAGCTAGCAACTATATTACTACATTTCAACATAAATGCAAAACATTCAGCATGTATTTCTGCACTCTTCTTCCAAAGAATTATTGTTCTGAAGTAACTGGAAAGGAAAACCCACAACTCTACAGAAATTCACTGCAAAATATTTGCAATTCGGAATATTACATACTATCAGAAATAGTCACTCCGTGACCTAATATGAACAAGTCTGAGCAACATATTGCAAATGAAATTATTTAGCATTTGAATAGTTTTGTTTAAAAATTCCATTTCAAGCTGTCTGCAGTTCTGTAACAAACTAAAAGTCCACACTTAGACTGCTAATTTAAGTAGAAGCCCATTTTGGATAGAGCAACAACTACAACTGTTTATTCATCTCGGGAAATAACTTGAGGCAAACTCATAAGCTCCTTTATAGCATAAACATAATGCTCTAGAAAAGTGCATATGTAATATCCTCATTTTTTAAAAGGATTTCCTATGAACATAACTACAATGATAAAGCCACATAAAACAAGTATGTGAAAACACCCAGTATTTTCTGATCAAAGGACGATATTTTAGTCCTGTCAAAATAAAGAGTCCTTTAAATAAACTAGATCACCAATAACAATAACTTTTCCATACAGTCTAAGTGCAATGCAGATTTTTGTTGTATGCCTTTAGCCAACAATCAACAACACTGAATGCATTAGTTTATGCTAAATTAGCACTGATACAATTTAATAGGTCTGCTATAAAACCATTTGAAAAGAGTTACAACTAGGCCACAATACCAGATTTCCATGTAGGCCCGATGAACGCAAAGAAGCAATATGCAATGAATTAATTAAATTACGAGAAATCTGACCACAAATCACCTACTGAGCATGTCCTAAACAGGCTTTTTAAACAATCAAAGCATCATTCAACATGACCTGTAAAACCATGTGGGGACAAATACCCTACAGACAGGATAACAAGGTCATCTGAGCCACACTAACTTATGGGCTTCTGTAGTTCATCTCATGGCTTGAGAGAACTAAAACATCTAACAAATTAACACAAAAAACTTTTGTACTAAACTATCTACACTTTTAATGAGATCACTAAATTGCAGTGAACTTTATTATGCCACATTATTTGCACAGATAACCCTTTAAGCAACAGGCTTTTCTCTCCTCCAGCTAGCTTACTTTTCTTGACAGCACGTCCCATTTATTTGCTTGGTGTTTTCACAAATAAGAGCAAATAATTTTATTTGGGAGTAGCACTGGTCTAGGTTGGCACAACACAAGTACTTCCTCCTTCCCTCTTTAAACAGCTACAGGAATGGAAGCACAGCTAGAGCCAGCTGGTTCTCCCAGTTCTTCACTGGGAAAGCAGAGTGGCACAGACACCCATACGAGCTCACTTCCTACAATTTTCAACCAACAAGTTAGAAGCAAGTTAGAGACTTGGTTGCTCCATTCTTAGCTGTAGAACTAAGGTGGGAGGCACCCCAAAGTTAGAAATTGAAATAATATCAACCTTTCTGTTTTCACTGGAAGACACATGTTGCACAGACAACAGTCTGAAGACTTATAAACGCTTAAATTTACCTTCGGCACCAAAATCTGCCCTGACAGAGCATTAACAGCATTCTAAGGCTAGTTAATTCCCCAATTCACCACCTGTACTGTAATTCTCACAAACTTCAAAGGCACACAAGACATTGAGCTAACCCCAAACATCCTAAGATATCATTAACAAAATAAGATTTGGGAAAAGTAACAAGACACAGGGAAAACCAAAACTGTTACTGTTGCTAACAATATTTGCTGTAGATACAGAGGTTCAATTTTTGCCTGCCGATGCAAACCTGACCCCTTTCCAGGGAAGGCGTTCAGTTTAGGATATAACACCTTCTATAACTCAGGTTCCAGAATAAAGCAGCATTCCTGGTATACAATTCACATCAAGAACACATTTAAACCTAGAGAACTAAGACCACTCTGTCCAGAATGATCATGAAACTTGAGCTTGAAAATATGTTCCCATAGGTATTTTCAACCTGTTAAGCTAAATCAGAAAGTGACAGCATAGTAAAACCCATACACTTTCAACAGAGTAAATTATAACCACACAGTCCTCACCTGAATTTTAACTCATGGACAAACAAGTATTGAAATTAAGTCTTATTTGCTTGCACATGCAGTAAAGTACATTATGTGATATAGCAAGATCAACTGGTTGTCCATTTCCTTGTTGGAAACTTGAGCAAAATTAATAAAAACCCACCGAGCTACTGTTCTGATAGATACAAGAACATTAAACAAGGCATGAAAATACTCAGATATATGGAAAATAGTATAATGGAAACAGCTATACAAATGTTTGATTGGCTCTCCTAAAAACAAACTGGGAACACCACACAGATATCTTCTTTTTCCTTCTGGAAAAAAAATGAGGTGTCTTAAGGAAATTAATCTGTTTAGCACTTCTAATCTGCGTAGAAAACAGTTTATTTTCTCTAATTGGCTGAACAAGGACAGCAGAGAATGTTGCACATTTACTCTTTTTTCTTTAAGACAACTTGAATAACCTAGTCACAACATGAAAACTGCTTTTTACATGTAACCCTTCATTTACTGTAGTTTAAATGTAAAAAAATCATATTTAAACCATAATGTTTTGGTATTTACTCCGTCCCACACTATCTTTTAAATTTCAGTAAAAGTTCTCAATAGAGCAACTATTAGTATGATAGTATTATTTCTCCAATTAAAAATATTCTTCACAACTACTGACCACTGCACTACACATTTTAGCCAGTCTGTCAGTGTAGCTCCTGATCAATCGTCTTCTAGTATGCATCACTTGCTTTTATCAGCAATTAATTTTATCTACTCTTGTATCTTCCTAAGAAAAGAGCAAAGGTCCTTCAATTCTTCAGTTAGCTTGCACTTGTACAACTGTGACTATCCAACCATCACCTGGTAACTGTGTCACCCAATTATTCACATTCTTTTCATTAACATTTACAGACATATGAACTAACATACTGATGACACCCCACCATAACAAAAAAGTGACTGTACAGCTATTGCAATCCTTTTATCCCTGTGCAGTTAAGTTACTCTAATACAAGTAAACCATTATCAATCATATATCTTCCCTGTGGAGGTTTATGCACCTTTCACAAGATTTTTTAAGAGTAATACAGAGAAATTTTAGAGATTAATAAAAACCTGGTTTTATAAGAAAGGCTCCATCTCCCTCGCCTTCAGTACATCGCTTCTCTTCCCTGCAAGTTAAGAAACCAAAAGGACCACAAAAGCAAAGGACCACATTCAAATGCACATCTAAAATCCCAACATCTTTTGCTCCCAATACTGGAAACCAGTATTAATCCTCAAATATTAACACGGTACTATAATGCTGATTTATATAATTTCTCTGTTGATAACATACCAAGCATTCTGCATTCTATTAAGAAACCACAAAGCAAATACACATGTGTGCAACACTAGATTATGAAAATCTTTCAATATATTTTTCTTTCATATGACTGAAAAAAGCTAAAACTGGGTAACATTTTAGTACTCACTATCTTCTCCTGGACAAGGCATGCCGGGTTTCTCTGGAATACTTGGGAAAACTAAAACAAAAAGATTAGATTTTTAAGTGAAAAGATTCACAGCAGTACTTTTCCCTTGATTCTTGAATATGTTTACGCAAAGACAGCTTCTGGAAGCCTTTAAGTAATTCTACATGAGAAGTGACATAATCAAAACTTGGTTCCATACTGGCAAGGTCTTATACTTGACCACAGCATTCACAAATCTGTGCGTTTTAGCACTTGAAGCCCCCTCAAAGCCTACTGTATGGTTTCAGCTTTGTGCTCCACACCCAAAACAACGCTTCCTTCTTACAATATCAAACTATAGGGCACCAGCTACATATAGAACAATGTTATCTGACATGCAAAGGAGTTGTTCCAATCTCAGATTTAAAATGATACTAGGATTATCAACAAATGCATACAGGTTCTTGAACTGTGTAATACTTGCCGTGAATAATCAGCCCTTCATCTCTGTTTTGACAGTACAAACGGAAGGCTTCTTCCAGTTCCATCTGAGATGAGATAGTACATGGGTCACCTAACAAAAAAGCAACACAATTCTTCAGTCATGAATTCGCTTAAGCAGGGAATTTCAATTAGTAAGAAATGCACCAGTCCCCAGGATTGCTTTTCTTTCAGTCATTTGATATTAAGCTGGCATTTTGAACAAAGCCAAAAGATATCAACACCTTTTTTTTTTTCCTTCGAATTTCATCAAAACTGAGTAGATATAAATATACTATGTTGGTTTGCAAGGGGACAACAAAATGCAAAAGTGAATAGATATGCTTAAAGATCTTTAACACACAGCAGAAAAAAAGCAAGATCACTTCTTAGTAACCTGAAAATTTAAGTTTAATTCAAAATTAATTTACCCTTTGTTAAAAGGCCCATTAGCTTACCACCTTAACTTTGCTGACTGCAGAACCATGACACATTAACTTAAAAATTATGAAGGTACACATAGATTCTAGTTGAGTCCCTCTTGCCAGACTGACAGAAAAGCAATCTATGATGATAAAGTGTAAGAAATAAGATACACAGATTAAAGTTATGGATGGGATACAAACATGCCAACACAGATGTAAACACATAAGTAATGTAAAACTAATTTCTCTCTAAGAGCCTCTAAAATTTTCAAGGTTTCCTTGTATGTTTTGAGGAAAATAGGCTCACATTTCTTCTTTTAACTTAGGTTTAGAAGTAGGAAAAAAGGAAACAAGGAAAAAAAATTCATAAAACCTGCCTAGCCACAAACAACCCTCTCTTTCAGAAACAGATCAAGTCTTAGTTTCTATGACTTTGTCTTCCATACCCACATTCTTTAGTAGCAGATTCAACAAACAGAGCTTTCACAAGTTCTCAAAAAGGCAACATGCCAGCCACAATTTAGAGAGTATTCTAAAAAGTCTGTTAAAATAGATAAAACAGGAAAACACACATACCCCAAACTACAAGACATCATTCAGGATGAAATTCACAGAGAAAAAGACTAAAACTGAGACAGAATCATTACAGCACACTAAGGCCTGGTCTCAAATACCATGCCTTATCCATGCTTTATTCCCATTTCTCTGGCATGTACTATTAGCTTTATATTAAGAAAATACGCAGGAATGCAAGTATTGAGTCAGACAACAGTATCCCAAAAGAACCATTATTTACTAGTAATATTTGGAAGACGAAAAACTACCTGTGATATGGATATTAGCCTTTAAACTGTGACAATAAAGAACTCCATTGCTCTGAAGCTGAGACAGCCCAAAGATGGTTCTTCTCAGCTAACAGAATGGACTTCAGTATGATTTGGAAGTAATGATACGACACATTGGTGATGCTCCATAAAAAAAACCCGCTGAATTAGTTTATTGGTGCCAGAGAACCAAAGCACTGGAAAAGCTTCTTGGGAAGAACTGGAAGCTAAGCCCAGAACACACATATTACTGAGAACCTGGATTTCAGAAGATGACCTTACCAAAGTATAAATCCTAACCAGTTTAAGTGAGGACATCTTCCCTTAATTTAAACATCTGAATTGGAAGGTAATAGAGGAATACTTCTCTGGCAGGCAGGAATACCGTTTTAACAGCCCATGACAACCTCTGGATCCCTGTCTCCAAACTTTTTCAGCAGTACACCCCATCACTAAAATTTTCTGAGCACAAAACCCTCAGTAACAAAAAAGCAGTTACTTTCTCAGTCATTTGGATCGAGTGTTTATTTTTTTGAAAATACTGCTAGATAGCATACTACTGACAGCCACCTGTCATCACAGATAATGTCCACGTATTTGGAACATTTCTCTTTTTGTAAAAGAAAAACACGTAACATCTCTAAGTTAAAGAACTCTTAAGTGCTTTGCTGCAAGATAACCAGCTAACCTCTCTGAGGTACAAAAGTTTCCTGGTCACTTCTCAACATCATCAAGCATTGTAAATACTGTGCTATCTGAAAGTCTTGGTTTTAAAAAATTAATCACACTGATGACATCCTGTAGCACTCCATGCACTCCTGGCTTCAACTCCTTTGCTGCAACAGCTTGCCTGTTAACGACACAGTGGATAAATTTCACTTGTGGTGCTCTCTCTGCAACTTTACTCCAGAATCTTCACCCACCCTCCCACCCCACCCCCCCGTAAAATCACCCTGTCCATCAGTGGAGACTTACACAGTTTTTCCAGAACACATTGCTTTTATTGAAGTCATTTACTCTTCAGATCATATCTTTTCTAATACATTTTTTTTTCCTTCAGTGACTCTCAAAAAACTACATCTTCACATACCTTCACTATTTAAACAGAATCTAGCAAATACCATCAGCTAAGGCATGTTAGAAACACCTGTACTTTCATCCAACCATATTGCAAGCTTCCCACACTGCATAGTTTGTTTTAATACTTGTTTCTTCAAACTTTCAGCAGTATCTTCCATGCCTCTTCCAAGAATATTTTCTGACAAATGAATGCATTTCAGTTTGTCCCCACCTTGGTTTCTATGTATTATTCCTGTCATTTTCACCATGACAGGAAGAACAAGTGTTTCCCCAAAGGTATGTGGCTTTTTGTCTTCTGCTATTAAGTGAGAAGCCTCAAAACTGGCTTCTAAAATTTTAACTTCAAATTTAGTGAAGTTTTGTAAAGTACCAAATTTAATATCACCAGGCTTAAAACATCAGTGGGGAAAAAAAAAAAAAAAAAAAAAAAGAGAGAGAGAGAAGCTTGCCTTGTTCTAGATACTTAGTTTTTATATGCCTTACTAACCATGACAGCTTCATACTATCATTACCTATTATCTCAAAATACCACATACACTTAAGGTGAGGTTCATCATTAAAAACAGTGGATGTAAATACATATTTCAAATACCATTCTTGACAACTCCGAATCTTTTTGACCGACTTCTTGTCGCATCTGATTATAGTCATTGTTTTTACCCTGTAGTGTGGCTGACAGTTCATAGTTAAGAGTGGAAGTGTCAGCTCCACCATTTTCTTGTTGCCTGCCTGTGCTCACATTATTAGCATCACCTTGTGAGGGTTATTTTAGTTAAAACTAGGTAATTAATCCATAAATCCACTTAACCAGACACATGTAAACTGCAGTGCGTCACAACACACTAAAAGCAAGCAAATGAGCGAGGGTGTCACTCTCAACCCCTGTAACTTTGTGGAACACCCACTCTCCCCACAGCACACCTCGTCCACCATACGTGACACATGACCATATGATATATGGATCAAGTGATGACACCATTGTCAATCCACATATTAAATCAGATAAAGCTCAACTTCTTATTTTTAAAAAATAAGAATATTTTTTAAAAAGATAAAATATACCCCTCTTTGAAAGCCACTGCTCTTGATAATCTGTAAATACTGCAATAACGCAACATGAAAGACAAAATAATTATTTGTATTGTAAATCAAAAATCCATATTCCTTATACGTTTGGGGGATTTTACTGTGACTGAGTTATTAGTAGTTCAAACATTTTGGATGTTGTCAAAAACAGAGAAACATTAAAAAAAGCCCAACAGAAAATTCATTTTCTTCAGCTATTCGGTAGGTTTTCTTTATTCATTAAGCCCTCAGCAACTGTTTGCTTTAACTTAGTTCAAAGAGAACTGTTTGTGCAATCAGTCAAATGAACTTAAATTACATGTGGCAATACGTGGAAACATTCACTCATATGCAGAAATAGGCTAACTCCTAAAACCTGTGAGGACTGAGGCAGCCAAAACACTTAGATTCAGGAATTAGAAAAAGGGTTGTACTATTTAACCAAGACTAGAAGAAAATACTTACTAGAACTGCAACTACAAAAAAAAAAAAATTCATTGTTTTAATTAAAGTAAAACTTGAAAAGCTAATGCAACAGACAGCCAAACCAAGAAATAGTTAACAGGAATCATGTCTGAAAATCCTCCCAGTCAAAACCCATGAAATTTTCTTTCCTACAAGAATCTTCCTTTTATTAGCAGTCATGCAGTTCTAATAGTTAAACACATGCAATGTATTTGTTCTCTCTGCATCTCTGATCAGGTTACTTTGTGTTAAACTGTCATGAAACAAGAGGGGTAGGAAACTGAAGTTAGTAGTTGCCTTTGTCTTTCTTGGTAATCAGAAGATAAACAGTAAAATTTAGAAATAATTGATACCACTCCTTGGTATTTTAAAAGGACTGAACCTTCTTTGACTACAGGCTACCTCCTTCCTCAATCATTATTTTGAAATTCCATTCACCCACCAAACGATGTGACTCAGCTAAGAGAGCAGAATAGGCTATCATTCAAAAAACAAAACACGTATTACAAACGTTAGTATTTTTTCATCTTTCTGCATTCAGTTCTAGGAGTTCTGCTGCAGTCCATGGCTTTGGCAAAGCGCAAGAAGAAAACTACCGAGCACCTGTGCAGTTGTATAATTGCATGGTAGCTGTTTTCAACCTACTAGGTCAAGAGTTCTGCCCACTATGAGCTACAGATGCACTACACTCCTGTTAAATTGCAAGCAGACACATACATTCCAAAAGGAAGCAAAATAAAGTAGCAAAGGCACTCAGCGTCAAGTATCCCCATGTCACTGCTACTCACAACAACCAGAAGGCTCTAACTTAAGGCTGCAGAGAACTGCCACATTTTACAGCAGAAAGAAATATGCAAACCCATCTGACACCATGCCGATATTTCAGAGCCTATAGGAAAGGTAAAGAAAAGGTAAGTTTCTCTCACGTACAACTATTTGTGGAAGAATAATGATAAACTGCTTTACATCTGAAGATAACTTAGAACAATGAGACTTGGCAACATCAACCTTCCCTGCAGGAACCGTGTAAGAAATAGACTTTCATAACAAATAATTTTTATGTGATTTTGTCAACTCCAGACTCCACAAAAATAAAACTTTACACTATTTTCCCCACATATGAACACCCTCCACCACGACCACCTCCATTTGCTTTTTCTGGATATAACATACTTTAAATATACTGGGCATTTCTCCTCACCACAATGGGGAAATAACTTATTTCTGGTAAGTTTTTATTTAATATCCATTATCTTTGAAAAATGGTACTCTGAAGTATCAGTCAAGTGAAAAAAACCCACAACATCAAATTCTAGTCACCTTTATTTCATGTTTGGTCATTGTAGCTACATCAACACTATATTAACAATCAATTTAGTAGAACACCCCTTTAAATATAAACATCTACCCTCTGATTCTTGAAGAGGGTATGTTAGACCATTAATATAATCAACACTACCATCAGTGAAAATCACGCAGTTGCCAGGAACAACCACCATAAAAAGAGAAAACCAATTACTGTCACCGGAATTCTTAGCCACCTACCTTCCATAAAATACAAAAATCCTCAAAGAGTTAAAACCAGTCTTCTGGTATTACAATTGCATTGCTTCCCAGAAACACTCGTTCAAGAGATAAATCACAATTCAGGAAACACAAATGCCTATGTCATTCTGAAAGCTGACAGGGTTAAAAACATCAAAAAGTGATCTTGCCAAGAATACAAAACTGAGAATTTTGAGGGACACAGTATTAGGCCTATGAAAGTCTGAAATTGAAACAAAGTTTGCATTCAGCATAGAAGTACGGAACAGTAAAATACTGAAGCTCTACAAAGACTTCACTTCTACAGAATTGAATTCAAGTGCTACCACAATCAACCTTGATGTTTTGCAGCTCATTTCTTCAAGCTCCCTGCTGCTTTATAAGGCAGGTTTACATACCCTGGTATTTAGGAACAAAAAGTAACTCCACAACATGAAACTCGTGTAACAGGTTTCCTCAATGCCCCTTCTTTGTACCACAATGAACAATAAACCCCAGAATGCCCAAGTAGTATTTCAGTACAATACCTTCATCATCGATCCACTTGAGGGTAATTGGCTGTTCCTGTTGTAAATTACACATCTCATGCACTTCATCACAAAGTTCATCATAGCTTATTGATGCATCCAAGTTTGTTATCAGGATGTCCCTGCATGAGATGAAAACATAAGCTTTAATCAGAAAATATCTGCATTAGCCTGCATATTCCAACAATTCCATCTATGGACACTAAGCTGCAAAGTCATACTTACAGAATCAGCGTTCCTCGTATAAATGCTCCCACTAACATAAATCAGTTGCCAGAAGTCAACAGGATTACACCTCACCATGTTTAACTTTTTAAAAATACTTTAGGATTGAGGAAATAACTGTGTTAGTGATCTATCTTCAATGCATGTTTACTTGGGTGTGTCAAGTTCCCTTCTTGTAACTGTCAAGGTTTGAAGTGGTGTAAGAAAACCCCAAGACTTAGTAAGAATTAAATTTTATCCAGGTGCTTCTTCCATCAGGACAGAAGTAAAATACCAATTATGGTAAAACCCTTTTAAAATGTAGGCTTCTCCTCACATCCACTACATTGTTAGAGAGAAAGCTTTGATTAGGTAAATTCTCAAAAGATACCATTACAAGAAAACTTGGATAAAATCTTACCCAAATTCTGCATCTTGTGCTCTACCTTCGTAGTATTTTGAGAACATGACTCCAATACTGAACTCCACTAGTGTCAACCATACAGTATGCTCAGGCATTTGTGAGAGCAACTCTTAATTCTATCAAGCCCACACAGTACTGTCAAAGCAGCACAAAGATTAAAAAAAAAAGATTATGCAAAACAAAATCTGAGGATACAAACTGGACTGTCTCCTGTTTTCTAAATAGGCTTCAAATGACAGGCTCAAGGAAACGAACTAATTAAGTACAGGAAGAAAGAGGAGATGTACTCAAGTCATCTCAGTGCTTTCAAAACCTTCTAGGGGATAATTAGGAAAAGTTTTGTATTTAATGGCTACTGGCATATGTAATTCTTTCCCCTCTTAGTTTAATACAGTAAATATACCAGAAGTTTCCCAACATGACTGAGATTTTCCTATTTTCATACTGTGTGACAAGTCATTTTAGAAAACATGTTGTATTACATATTTTTCCTACTTATGTCTTTCAACCAGAAGTCAAAAGGTACTACACCGGACTACAAATCTTCAGTTCTATGACATAGACATATGACTTCTGTGACATTTTAAATTATATGCACTAATAACTTTGCATTTTGCCTTTGCCAAGAAAACTCACAACAAGAAAAGCCCTAAAACAGTAACTTTAAAGAACTGAACTAAGTTTCAAATTCAGCTTAAAAGCACTGCTGCCTTTTCAAGTGTACCTTTAATCTACAATTTGTTAAGTTCTCAAAGAACAGCAACTTAATTTTTCATAATAACAACAGGAAAAGAAATACGCATTCTAACTGCCAACTTGTAAATCCATGTTATCGTACAATACTGAGAGCTGTCAGGTGAGGTTAAGAACATCTCCCTATCAGAAAAAGTCTATTTTATGCACTCATGAAAGGAAGAGACCAAACCAGTTCTCAAAGTAGTGTCTGAGGTCTGGCACAACACTTCTCACCAAGACAAGGTCACTAACAAATGCAGCTCATTACTCAACGCCCTGCCACCACGAGCTACTCACAGTATGAAGTAGCTACAGATCTGTGGTAACTCTGGTCAATCACACTTTCACAAGTATCTAAATAATACTCAAACGCAGTAAGACAATACTCCACTACGCACACTACAAACTCCAACTAAGTTGACAGATATTAATCAACCTTAAATTGCTAGAATTATTATGAACAGATGGCACTGCCATTCTACAGGTAAATTAATAAACTTGATATTGGACAAAACACAGCTGGACTATGCTAAATAGCACCTACTGCAGATGCAAACATTAATATTTATGCAAATTATTGTTATCTCAATGATGTCCGTTTCCTTTGAGATTTACTGTGTTTAATCTTAACGTCTGTATAGCCACATTAGGCAATCAGGGCACAGAGAAATGAAAATCTTTCATTGTTTTAACACTGATAAACCCCACAGGACACTTTCTTTGTCAGATACCTGAAACGAGACACTACAAAGTAATATGAAGTTATGTACGAGTGGTTATAGCAAGAGAATCATTCACACGGATAGATTAAGTGTGTTACCATTTAGAACCAAGGTAACATACATCAAACTATACTGTGTCACTATTCTACATGAAGTGATTTCAAGTAGCCAGGTATAAAACAGATAAACTAATTAACTGACATAATAAGAATTACACAAGTTAACTTTGTTTTGCAATCTACTTATGCAGTTATTTACACTATGCTATGTGAAGAACTCTGTCACACCCAGAAGCATGAATACCTGAGATACTAGGACTCCACGGAGATAGACTCAACAGTCACGTGTTTTAGAACTTCCTCCTGCTTAGATTTTTAACTGGGATTTCAAAATGATATATTGTACTATTATTTTAATTCTTTAGCAGCTACCTGAATGAGCTTGTCCCTAATTCTGAAGTTGTCCAGCATCAATGATTTCCTGCAGTTTGTCAAATTTGTTCAAAAGATGAGTACTTTAATGGAATACTGAGATTTAAATGAATACTTTAATGGAGACACTGAGATAATCAGTTATACAGTCTATAACGCCAAAAGTCAGCTCTTATTCACAGAATTTGATCAGTAGAACAAAACCAAAATTCACTGAGTTTAGAACTCCTTTTGTAAACTGACTTATAGACTTCACAGCTAATGGAAATTACTGACTATAGCATTACAGAAACTACAGTAGTAGTTTATTGTAAAACGTCGTAATAATTATACATGAATTCTAATAGCGACACAGGTATCACCTCCTCCACTTCTGCACAGACAAGCTCTACAGACACATTCATTTATATCAACATGATCTGCCAGCAAGTTATCCCCAAATGTTTACGTTAAGTTCTATTTGTGTTTATAGTGCCTTCCCTTACAGAGCTAAGGCAGCTGGCCCTACAGCAGTTTCAGAGAAGCATGCACACCCATGCACCTCAGAGAAGTACATCACACGATTACTTGAAGTTCATGTGTTCTTTTCAACTTAAGCCTATGTATGACATGATTCAGAGGTGCAGGATAAAACTATGGAGCAGAAAATAATTATTAGTAATGCCAAATACATGGTATATATCTTTCACCCAGAGTTCAAGCAGCAGTTTACATGCATCTGTTAAATAACCAAAACAAAACCATGGTGCAGGTTAATGATAACAACACCCATTTCAGAAATTACTGAGCAGCAGTTAACAATGAACCACAGCATGCAGTCCCATTTGCTTTCATACATGGATTTCTTGTAAATTCTACTTCAACCAGCAAATTTCTGTATTTTGTTAAGATACAAGTTTTGACATGAATTCTGACCACTAAAAGCTTACCTATGTTTTTACTAAGCAAATTTTCATATGAAAGTTTAACCTGTAGGTAAGCGAACTCTAAATCAACAGATTCTACTAGACTTTCAATTGACGGGTGGCAAAATGACGACACAAAAAGCCAAATGAATAGGCATAAGGGAAAGAAGTCAGTAGCACAGCTAGAAATTGAAGCCAGCTAAAGTAAAAACAGACACATTTCCACATTAATTTATGAGAAAACTGGCATTTACCAAATTAGTACCACTGCTCTAAATTTCTAAACTCAGGACCTCAAACTACTCAGCACTGACCTGGTAGATAAGCTTAGCAAGAAAGCATTTTGTTTCCAATAAAATTTGGTGGGGTGACTTTTATATACATTTAATGCAAAATAGCATTTTTCTAAACCATAATGGAACATCAGCCACAGCAGTAGCAACATTTACTTATTTAGCAGTAAAACATCAGAAAAGATTACCCAGGACACCCAGCCAGTAAGTTCAGTTCAAATACTTCAAATCAAGTCTAAGGATTTACTTAAGCCAAATATTTAACTCCTTCAATGACTTAAATTTAGGTCTTGGAGGAAGACAGGAGAGACCAAAGCAACATGAGATTAAACATGTCTGAAAAACCACATTTCAAACTGAAGTAATACAAATCTTCCTGACTCTACCAACAAGTGACTGAAGTGATAAAGGACCATGACTTCTTTTCTATTGTCTTAAATCAGAGCTACAAAAATAAACATTGTGAAAATAACTGAAGCAACCATGTTAACATCTCATTGCCCTTCAAGCTGCATTAGTCAAATTACTGGGAGGGGAGCAGGGGAATCGGCCATCAAAAATTAAAGGGCAAACTATATAAGAGTTTACTTTTAGTATTTATTCACAACAGGAAAACAAAGATTGTGTGTTTGATTTTTTTAAATCAATTAAAACTGAGTCTTCAAGCAGCTTGCATAGGTTCATCTAAGTTTACTGATAACTTGTGATCCAAGCAAAATCCCCTCATTTCTCGTATTTATTATGTATTAATGGAAGTAATTCCAATAATACCTTCTAAAATTTCTGTAAGACAAACAAAAAAGGACAAAACCAATGGCACCCACTTATTACTTCAACACTTACCCATCTATCTCCAAACACCTACTCTAATTTTCCAAGACAGAAAGTGCTGTAATTTAAAATAGTATCTAAAAACCCGACTAGAAAAGGACTCAAATTAAACTTTACATGTTTTGTCCCAAGGAGCACACAGTCACAAATAGACTTTTGTAAGTGCAAACCTGTACATCATAGTCTCCTGCTAATTTCTGAGTAACTTGCAGAGTTCTTTATATAAGATTTGTCATACCTCTATTATAAAGTAGACACGATAAAATGCAGTAACTGCATCTGGATGCAAGAGATGGATCTATACCTGTTCATGACCACAAACACTTGTAACAAAATGGAAATCAGTAACTCATCAACCCAGCGTAACTGCATGCCAGTTTTGCACATTTCAAGAGAAGAATAAACTATCAACTCTTTTCCACAATGAGCATGCTGCAGGAGTCTGGGTGGTATTTTAATAGCCCAGAAGTTTACCTACCTGATCTGACGTGAATAACAAACCTACCAACGCCCTGGTTACTCTATCACTAGGTCAGACTATGAACTCCTGCCCCATACGCTTCAAAATTAGACAGGACACAACACAGAGGAGAGAATACGCTGACTTACCCACTATAGTGTGTTTTCACTCTGATGAAGTCTTTGTTCAAATCAATTTTTGAGCCCATTCTGCTAGGCATGGTCTGTATTTAGTAGTCTAAATGAGATTTTAAATATATAGAAGTAAGTTCATTCAAGACAGGTTAAGCCTTATTTCTGAACACCTTCACATGTGAAATACACGCTTCTCCTCCAGATGATTTTCAATCCAGCTGCATGGAAAGAAAACCAGAATACAGCTGAATGTACACACACTCTACTAAACACATCAGTTGTGTCAAATTTTACAAACAGAAATAGCTTTAAATAGAACAGCAAGAAATCAAAAGGAAAATACACAAGACCATCGACCTGCACAGAAACTAAATGAGATCAGTTAAAAATACCCTGTACAATTTAGTTTTACATAAACATCCCAAGCATTTAAGGATGCTTTTTAATAAAACATCCAACAGTTCCCTCTTGGGTAAAAATACTCCCAAGAAGTGTTTACTTATTCATCAGCGCAGCTTCTGGCTCTTTTCTTCCGCAGAGTAGCGTATTTTAAGTCAAAGCAGTTTTTATATCCGGGGAAGACTACTATCAATTAACACTGGTTACTAATTGAACGCAAGAAAAACAGAGGAGGAACTCCAAGGTGTAATTTAAGTTACTATGATGGCTGGAGATTGACAAACACCTTGTTTACTCAAAATTACCAGCCCCTTCCCTTACATATACATACATATATATATATATACACATTCAGGCAGCTCGCTAACCCCACCCCGGGAGGCAGGGCCATGGGGACCGGGGGG
>JAVJGI010000040.1:106554086-106587447 GCA_035590275.1 Ibycter americanus
CCCCAAAATGAACACCCCGCCAGCACAACCCCCCCCCCCAGGGCCCGGCCGCCTCAGCCGAAGCGCTCAGCGTTGCCCCTGGGAACGCTTATTTCCTTCCACAGGAGCATAAATCTCTCCTCTAACCGGTGTAAACATCCAGTCAGGCCTGGAGAGGTTCCATTCGGAACTGTTAAACCAGGAAAACCGCAGGCAAGATAATCAAGAGGAAATAAAATAACAAAGATAAACAATATGAGATTTCTGAGTGGCCAGAACAAAGAGGAGAGGGGACAACAACAGAACGCGTTGTATTAGTGTTGAATTAACCACAATTTTACACAGAGCAAGTTTGTGAAATGGTTCATGCCTTTAGCTCTATAAAGTTGGTTTGGTGGGTGGTTGGTTTTTTTTCCCAATGATACTCTGATCTTTTGATTTCAGACTGTGAATCAGCTGTGGTTGAAGCAAAGCCCTCCTCTGTGTACAGCAGGTGGGGGCTTTGCCTGTTCCTCACATGAAGGTGCAGGATAGTTAACTCGGGAAATTCCCTAGTGGAAATGCTGCCTATCCTGGCCAGACAGCTCTTTCCCTTCTCTCTTCAAACGATTTCCCAAGCCAATACACTCTCCAAGCAACAGGTTTGCTTTGGGGCTTTTGTTGATCTGCTTACATCTGCCATTGGGCAACAGTAACCCACCAAATTTGAAAAATAAACCAAACCAAGGTGTCACAAATGTTAGATTATTTTTTTTAATTAGCTGGAGTTGAGCAGCTATAATCTGTGTTTTGAAAATGGAGAAGAAAAAATAAAACAACTCTTAGTCTCCTCCTGTTACCTTGTGTACACCACCTGCATCAAGGTCTTTTTAGATACCATTTAGCACTTTCACAATATCTCCATGGGGGTTTGCAGGTGCATATGTGTTGGTGAGTTTGCATCGGTGTAGCCCTCAGCCACCTTTTGGTGTTTCAACAATCTTCCAAAATACAAATAAATAACAGTTGACACTGGTTTATGTAACAGTAAAGTAGCCAAACTTATGCCCATCAGTCTAGATGTTTTCTCTGACACCAAGGAAATGCACCAAATGGTTTCATTTATCAGTCTTTAATCTGGATTATTCGTGTATCCACTGATGATTTTAGCTTAGTGGGAGCTGTCAATACGTTTTCCAAATGGGCCCTTAAATCTTCATGTGTTCCAAATTTCCTCTGCTTAAAATGGAGAACATTATGTAAGCTTGTCTACAAACATAATTCTTTCAGGGCAAGCTAGACTTTGATCTCTCTGTCACATCATTTAGACAACTTCAGCTCCTTGAGTTGTTGGATTGGAAGATAAAAGGTGGTACACCTTCAGAACTGTGATTTGAGATTTTGTGTGTCTTAATTGTTATTTTTTACTACCACAACTTACTGAGGACCAAAGATTAGATTCATTATCAGTGCTTGAAGAAAATCACAACAATAATATTTTTACATCTTGCAGAGGTATTTTGTAGTTGATCACTTATTACTAACACTGTTATTTTAGAAGTCTTATTTTGAGTTGGTTTATATTTTCTTATATTACAAGACTGTTTAAGCACTTAAATTTCTTACTAGATGCTTCCCACTTCTGGGCAGATGGCATTTTTTGGAGAGGATGTTAGCTTTGCTTTGTGCATTAGCTAACAAGGTTGTAACTGGTTTGAAAACACAACATATTGTATGATCATTGTTTCTGGCATATTGTGTTTGAAACATAATCAACTTCTGTTGTCCTGGAGCTGCAAATCCTGAGTGTATTCCTGAGCTTTTTTTTTTTTTTTCCTTTCCCCTTTTCCCCCAGATGGCACGGTATTGCATTTTTGTCTTCTACTAAACCATCCTCAGCCTGATGAAAAGTTGTAATATTGCTGTCCACTACAGCTACGTTTGAAGAGCTGACAGGCTTCTAATTTTATTTTATTTTATTCCAGGTTTAAATTAGGTATTTATTGCATCTAAAATTTTAGTTCTTTTTTAAATTATTATTATTATCTCTTTATATCATAACTCTTACTCTGAAGAGCAGTCTATGAAGTGAACTGGTCTGTTCAAGAAAGAGAAAGCTTAAAACCAGTTTTTTCCAAGTATTTCAGTTCTGTTTCGAAAATTAGTCTTATCATATCCAGCACAACAAAATGGGAGTTTCCCATTCTTGCTTCCCTTTCTGTATATGGTGAGCTTTGGCAAATCATAAATCTGTCATATGGCCTAAAAGGGTTTTTTTTTAAGAGGTGGGATAATTGATTTCCTTACCAGTATCAGTATTTAAGTTCTATAAGAAAGAAGGAAGAGTTCCTTCCTTCAAGAGAAATAGCCATGCAGATTTGCCTTTCTGTTTTGTTTTCCTAAAATTCAGTGTGGCTTATTAGCAACCAGGGTGAATAGCAGCCAATACTCACCAGGAGCTGCTGAGGTCCAGTGTAAGTTACCTTAAGGAGGACATACTTAATTTCCAGAGCGTTCTTAGTGAAATGTGTCAGGATCTCAGGCTCTATGTTAGCTTGTGTTATGATCCCATCACCTCACCTACAGTGGAGCTGCTCATGTTTTATACAGATATGGCCATTGTGATCATCTGCCTTCACACATGTAATGCTACATTCAACCTCAGTGCCCAATTGTGCCGCAGATTTATAGCGGCAGTAGAGAACACTGATGTGCTAAGGAATCTGATGTTGGTATTTCAACTGCTGCAGCCTAGTAGTCTGAAGTTACCTCATTATGAAGTTGTCTTTTTGACTAAAAGTTATGAACATCCAGAGTGTTGGTTTCTGAACTTAATGTCTCCTTCATTATTTCATTTTGCTGTTGTTTCTGACTGTGACCTGGAAGCCTGTATCTATTTAAGCATGTGTATCTGCGCATTTCCAGCAGATGGCAAGATATTCCTAGGCAGCTGCCTGGGAAACGCAGTCTTATATACAATGCTTATAAGTGCTAGTTCTTTATTTTAATGCTACAGGCTGTTGAGGACTGTTCTTTACAAATTAGTTTAAAGGGAAAAAAATTATTTGGGGTCAATGATAGCATCAATCTAAAGTACTGCTTCAGGTGTCAGATATTTCTATTAATGTCTGTTAATATAACTCCAGTGCAAGGTTCTTCTAGCTGTATTTTCCTTTTCAAAATTCTAAAAAACGTTTGCTACTTAATGGGTCTGGAAACTCTTAGACTATGAAGTACAACCGTTTTAGCGCCTCTAACAAGAATATAGTAATCTTCCTTACCTCCTTTTTCAGTTGGTGTCTTGAAAGGAACAGGCTGTGGTTGCATAGGAAAACTGTGTTGTAGGGATATACATTCCTTGCTGTCTTGAGCCATTATTCAGAGAATAATTTGTCCTGCATGCTTAAAAACACGAAGCACTTAAATACCTCGCTGAATCCACAAAATGAAACCAAATAATGTATTCCAGGCTTCATGTGAAGAAAGTAGTGTCTTTTAAGCTTTTCAGTGAAAGGAATAATATTCCAAAATCTCTCAGAGCATTTTCTCTACAAGCACCGCTCAAAAGAAAAAAATAATTGTCAAATATAATTTTATACACTACAGCTAGGAATAGATGAGAATATTTCTGGATTGAAAAGTTATCTAGCTTGGTGAATAGTGTAAAAATAATTTGAGATCACAGGTTTAGTACCTGTAACTAGTATTTTGGCACAAATATCTACAAAACCAGGAGAAAAAACTAACAATATACAATTTTTTTCTGTTTGTTTTTAGGTCAGGGGAACAATTTTCTCTTCAAGCTGGACTTCAGCATAACCAAGAGACAGAAACAAATTTTACCTTGTCATCTTTACTCATCCTGCTTAAAATCTGTAAGTAATGCATGTTTTTGGAAGGTACCTACTGCATTTGAAACTGATTGCGTGTATTGAATTTTATTATATTTTAACCCTTGCGCCTGTTGTTTCCTCTGTGCATTTGCCTCTTTCTGATCTACTGATAGATGCATTTGTCTGATGGAAAAGCATTTTAACTTTTCCAAATAGCTCCAACCTCCCTTTACAAATAATCTCAGCAGTTCTTTTTTCACATTTTGATGTACGGATCTGTTCAAGTGCTTGTGCTTTATATTAACCTATTGTTATTCTGCCAGCAACAGCTGCTGCGGAAAGAAAGAAAAAAAGAGGTAACCTAATGCTTGCCCATTCATACTATGTGCTTCCACTTGTACAAGTTGGTATTGTAAAGATAAGTATAGATCCAAAAAGAGTAAGTCTGTGAATCCAGGCTACAAATGATGGCAGAGAGATTTAAAGACGATGCTGGGTATTTTGGTTGCATAGAAGAAAGCTTAGCCAATTTATTGCCATTAAAAAGAATGTTTTTGATTAGTAGAATGCAGTAAACCATGTTTTGTATTTCAGCATATGAAGTTCACGCAGTTGGGTTAATAAACAAATATGGTGGCTTATTCTTGTGAACAGCACCTTTGGTTAAAACAAGTTAAGTCACAAGTGGGGCAACTATTGAAATATGTATGAAGCGCTTATGCAACATCAGCATTGGGATATTTATCATATTAAAATGTTCATTTAATGGAGAAGGGGTTATAAAATCAGATAAAGAATGGTTTGAAACAAGACATCACATAAAATGTAATAGAGAATCATCACAGAAAAGATTTATTGACTAGCAAGGTTTGTTTTTTCTATGGCTCGGATCACAAAATTGTTTTTGACTGATACTCTTGAATGCCAAGGTTTGAAGAAGCAAAAGATCTTGACTGAAAGGGATACTCACGCTCACAAAGGAACCATTATGGCAATAAAAGAGATTTTTTCAAGGAAATTTATTTATACACATAAAAATCTGCTAGAATGTCTTAAGTTAGTTTAAAGTTAGTTTTGCCAATGTATCATTAGACAATCAGTGTTTGACTAAAACAGGCGTGCTCATAGATTGCTCATTGTTTTGAGATTTTCATGTTGAAGTGCTTTGTCTTCATCTTTAAGACCTAATTATACATTAGTTTAGAAAGTCTGCCTGATAACCATTATCATGATGTATCCCAGATCCTAAAGGGAAAAAGCTCTGCTATTTAACCCAGTGAGGACTACTGAATTTAATGTTTAAGGTGCTATTGCTTAGCATTCATTCCAGCAATAGGAGAATTGCAGATTACCAAGAGAAACACTCCAGGTCTGCCGGTTAAGATGTGAGTGGGAGGCAAAGGCGCTACTGGACTGAGAGCATAACATGCGTTATCGGTCATAGCTAGCAGGGTCTTAGCTCACTGTCACTACCAGTTGATCCATCTCATCTCCAGAGCACTGTCTGGCTTACGAAAGGCTTTCCTTTGAAAGAAATATACCTCTTTAGAAACAAAGATCAGAAGATACATATTTGTTATGGTTCATTTTATTTCAAGGTAAGGAACTCAGCAGAGATGAAGACTCTTGTGGTTTGAAGAACTCCTGGTAGTTTGGGAGCTATTGTTGCTATATTGATGTTTACATCTCCCCTTTCCACTGATGTAAGAAACAGGGAGGAAAAGCTCTGTGTTTTAACTTTGGTAGTTCAATGAACACATCAAGTTGTGTAATTAATTAGCAAGTAGCTCAGCTAGGACCTTCATTGCTTAAATGACTAAAACTATTGGGATTGTTCCTACTACTGAAGGTTGTTGAAGACTCATTGCACTCACTATATGGACTCCTCACAGAATCATTATGTATGGAGCCATTTTGCAAATTTAGACGGAAACTTACAGAGTTGTAAGTTCTTAAACTTATGACTGGGTGGCAGGACTTGCGGATTTTTCTACCTTTTCTGTGCTGAAATTACTTTTTTTTTTTTTAACTGCTCTATCCACAAAGTACTTGTATGTTTTTGACAAAGTTGACCAAAAAAAAAAAAAAAATCCTTCTCATTTTCTGCCTCCAAAATGCTTCAATCAAGACATCATTATGACAACTAGTTTTTAAAGACAATTGTTGGAAAAAAAGGGGCAGTCAGTACTAGTTTTGCCTCAGTAGAAGATGACGGATTACTTGAATTAGTGACTAAAGATTTTCAGCTACATTAGGACCTTTCCAAGGTCCTGTAAAAACTTTTCCAGGTTTTAAAGATTTAATAGGGATTAGAACGATGATTTCAGACTATGAACTAAACAACAGATAAATTGAGAGAGATGGATACTGTCTTCCAATATATGTGAAATGTGAGTAACCAGTTCTGTGTCGTTCTAGAATGAAAATGCATTCCCACAGAATGTCAGCTTAAGCAGATCAAACCAGCAATGTGCAGACACGCAGGCTGCTTTTCAGCCTTTTTATTCTTTTTGCCAAGCAAGAGACAAACTATTGTTTCTATTTAAATCAGTGTCAGTGAAGTTATTGAGCCCAATGGGAATGAATCTGGGCCAAATGCCATTAAGTTTGGATAAAAATTATAAGGCAGAACATTAATGTATTTTAAGATAAACTGGACTAAAGCATATATCCTACATAACATCAGAAATCACCATGGTAATTCTTTGCAGATTTTCTTGCTGGATTGAATATTAGCGTTTTTCTAGCCCATGTTAAAATAGACAAAATGAATAATGTTTCAAGACTATTTTAAGTCAACACCTCCCTTACTTGTCTTCCTTATATAAGACAGAAGCACCCAGAAGCTAACTCACTTTTGTTGACACGATGTTAGCCAGAAGGATAAAGAATTCTATGGATAGCCCAAGCTACGTATGTTTAAAAACGAATAAAACCAAACCTGTATGCTTCTGTATTCATTTTTTCAGGATATTTAAACAACCTATCTCCGTAGAAACACAATTTTTCCCCACTTTCCTTTTGTTATGTGTTCACCAGCACATAATACACTGTAAATCACAGAGGCTTCTTTCTTCTTGCTGCATAACCTGGTCCTAATCCTTTAGAAAGCAACAATCCCTCTTCTAAAAGCTAGCAGTGAAAGAAACTATGCAAGAAAGAAAATGGCTGCTTCTACCATGGAAGACATGCAATTGTCATTTCAGAGGGTGGAAGAAAATGGTGAAAAACTTAAACAAAAAAGACTTAACCCTGAGGATCAAGTTTTCGCCTTGGTTCCTCAAGAATCCTCTTTTTATTGCATTCTCTAGATCAGACTTAATGGTGCTGCCCTAACTTCTCATTATTGGTCCAGCCAGCATTCAGTTTGATTGAAAGACCGGCATTCTTAGTTCAAAATATTCCAAATCCAGGAAGTGCCTGGTGGGTTCTTCAATAAGCCTGCACGGAACCACCATTGTAGGCAATCTGAAAATAATCATAGCTGACGTAGTAAATGTTTCTTCTTTATAAAGTACAGGTTCAGTTTTAAAATACTGTATGCACTATGATTTATAAATAATAAATAGAATCCTCCTGTCTTTTATATCTATGCACATACGAGCTCGTATATGTGAAAGTTGCACACACAGCCTGGAAAGATGAGGGTAAGATAATTCTAAATATATCTATAAAAATGTAGTAAGTTTAAGATGTATAAAAATAGATCTTTTGTGTTTGTCTAAATCTGAAAGAAACGTAGCAATGAAGGAAGAACCGTCTGGACGGAGTACTATACCAGATGTTTTACAGATTACTCTGTATTTCATCAATCTGTATTTAATCTTAAGACTGTAGTAATACTGGAATAGCTCAATGGCCTATATATTATTTTGCTACTTCCATCTATACCTGTTCCACATACCTACCTTTTAAAGCTGGCCAATTATTTATTACTGTGTAAAGAAAAATGTCCTCCCTACCCCCTGTGGGTAACCCACTGCATGAAAATTGAGAGTTTTGTGATATTTGTGCTGGCAAAGGTAACTCCCAGTGCTCTTGTTTAGATTACTTCGTAAGCAACTGATGCAAACCTGTATTTGTTAGTAACTTGTTACCCAGTGACTATGTTAATGGTGTTTGGGCCAAAATTATGATCTTCAGAAGAGTCTGTTTAAGAGTGTGGAGAACTTGAGGAATGCCTTAAACTTTTTTTTTTTCCTCTCTACTGCATATATGGGGATACCAGTGTGTGGTGTAAGAGAACGAAACAGGGGAGAAAGAGTGTGTTTGTGTGGGAGTGTGCTGGTTAACTTACAAAATGATCACAGAGCTGAGTTTCGTGCCTTTTATGTAATACTCATTGGAAGGTACAGAGGTTTGTAAACTGAGACTTTTAGTCTCACTGCTTTTTGTACCTGTGTGATGAGATTGTATTAGTTTTGCCTAATATGTTCTTATGCCAAAGAGAAAGAAAATTTCCTTGCTTCCAAAGGGTGAAATACTTTTCAAGTGAGAAAAGGGGAAAGATAGCTGAGTATCAGGTGAAATAGAAGTATTGCAGGAGTTAAGGGAAGGAATAAATTTCCAAAGGTTGGATTCCTTTCACGGCTGTTAAATTTCCAAAGCTACTCTGGATTCAACTCCCTCTGACCAACTTGCTAAACTGTCTCTTCCTTTCTTACACAGCAAGTTTATACAAATTAATTTTTGCTACTCCTTTTCCAGTTGAGTTTTGAAACTTGTTGGGCTAAGTATTATCTCCCAAACATATCTTTAAAATCCCAGTAAGCTAGGAGCTGTAATATTAGTTGGGACATTTTGTAATAAATAATTGTATTATGTATTATTAATTGCATGGTAGGAGCCTGATCCCACTGGCTTTTTAAATGCCAGACTTTCTGCTGAAGTTGTTAATGGATCCTGTGAACACAAACATTTGAGCTTGTGACTCTCAGGTCCCGAGAGACTCGTTTCCCTTAGCTTTATTTCTTCTTACATCAAGTAGTTAAAAAAAACCAAAACAAAGAGAAAACCAAAACCCACCCCCTCCCATCTATTTGCAATGAAGTAAACTGAGCCAACAAATTAAGGAATGTAACTCTAGAGCAAAAGAGGTATAGAAGACAATATTTTGTTTATGAAAGTTCCCAAGGAGCACAAACTGTATGAGAAATCTTCTTACCTTAACCGGAAGATAATGTTTTATGGTTACTATAGGAATATAAAAACTGTTTAAAAGCAATCATGAAATAAAGAATGTACAGTCTATTTCATAATATAAAATTTTTTTTTACATCCCTTATCCCTTAATGCATCTGTAGGACACTATCAGAAATCCTCTTCTTGTCAGGTGAAACCTGGACTAGTTGCAGGGCTAATTATTGTTGAACAACTTAGTTTCAAAGCCTATATTCAAATAAATATTCAAAAATATTTGTTACCTATTTCAAATATTCTTTGCTTTCCTGAGCACCTGTCTCCTTACTGTCTTAAACTATTCCAATTAAGCATTTAAACAATTCTGAAAAGGTAAGTTAAAATGTTTTTGATCAATCCCCATGGAAATTTCATAGGCTTTGTCTATACAAGGAAGTTCTACCATTAGCTTGGGTGCTCTTTTCTGTGTGAGCTGAAATGACAGCCCTGACAAAAGGAGCTTGTGAAACTGATTTGGTTAAATCAGCACAACTTTTTTTGTGTGTAGATGAGACCTGCAAGTATAAAAGCACTTTTCTTTGGTTTCTAATATTGTCTGTCTTGGCCCCATTTGAGAACACAAAGAGCAATGCTTGTAATTGCTGACCATTACCGATCTCAGTAAAAGATGCACATACTCAGCAGCTCCATGACAGACTATACTAAAAGGTGGAGATTAGACACTGGGCTACAGGGATCTTTCATTCAGTGGAATTAGTCCTGTGTATTGGTTGGTCTTAAATCTAGAGTGATCTAAGGAGGTTTCAGATGTTTCAGAAACAAGGGATATTTGGATTTCTTATTTTGGACCAATCTTTTTGTGGAACAGTGAAGTCCTGATAACATCTGATTAGTTCTGTTGCTGCTATATTTTCTGACAGCCTGGACTTGACTGTCTTCTCGAATTTGTTTTACTGCGCAGGACTTAGTAAAAGGAATAGCCATGACATAAAGCTGGTATAAGGAGAGAACAGATCCCTAATGCATTATGTAACGATGGGCTTAGATCCTCAAATTCATTTCATTTAGGACACAAGCTATAAAGGCAGAGGCACTGTCTTTCTCATTTTCAGCAAATCCATCCAAATAGACATGTTCATTGCCAAATTTTTGTTCAGTTTTCATTAAGAGGAATGAACTATCTGTGTTTGTAACATATATTGCATGCAACATTATTATAACATCAAACAAGCTTTCAACCATTGTGTTTTACGCTGCTGTAATAAAGAGGGCATGAGGGAGTTGCTTCAGATTTTTTTTTTAATTAAAATATTTTCAGATGCTGCCAATAAGCTTTTTGTTATCTATTCTGCTTCACAGACAAATATGCAGGGGTGCTGTTTTCCTCCCGATGTGAAGTGCTTGCTTAGGTTAATGACACTGAGTATTTAAAATCAGAGCAATCGTATTAAGTGTTTTGTTGTACCAACAGTAGAAGCCTCATTGAGTTAAATTGGTTTCACTACATTATCTATTGGATTAGAAAACCAGTTAAGAACTGATGCGAGAGCTTTTACTTTAACTTGGATAAATGCTTTCATTTTTACCCAGAAGGAGGACAGACATTTCTGTATATTAACCTCTTAATATTGCTGTCACTGCCAGCATTACTTCCAGACAAATCATGCGGTATCTTGCTCTTCTTCATCTTGTGCCTTCTGAGTCTTTCCAACCTCTTGAGGCAGCAACAGCTATTTTTTAACATAAATAAAGTCATCTGCGTAAGTGCCCCACAGAAAGCACTCATGAATACAGAATGGTACTTTCTCTTCTGTTGTCAAGGCCAAAGTAGAGTTTTACAAGCCCTTGGGCACTGAATAGGCAGGATTTCATTATGGGATGAAATCTCTGAGGTTATTTTGATTTTCCTTCTAATGCATTTTATCTTCCAGTTCAATAGTTGGAATGTCTATTTTGTCTGTTTATAGAAGCTCCAATTTCTGTATATCTACATTTTATTAACACTTCACATTTAGAATGATTACATTAACACATATCCCACTCTTTTCTCACAGACACGCCAGTCCATAGAGCAGTACTCTAAATTGCTGGAAGGAATACAAATGCTTTCAGGTACAGCACAGAAAAAGTGCCTTCTGATCTGTCACACACTTTTTTTTTCTTTTTTTTTTCCCCCCTCGACACTAGTAGAACCCATCCAAAGTCAGCATTCAACTGACATCAAATTCTGTTTATTAAGGGCATAATGAAATTAGAGTTGAATAGGTCATTGTCTTTAGGTGTTAATATGCCTAGAATTTTAATGTTTGATGATTTTTGAGTATGATGATTTCAAATGAAAAAAAAATAAAGCACATGCAAAAGTACAGAAGATTCAAATTTATGCAAAACTCCAATCATTACACCATACTCCTATACTGAAGTTTCTCCTTGAAAGAGTTTGAATGACATCTGACTTTTCTATTTCTGGCTCTGGAAACAGATTTAAGAAAATCCCACTCTTGATGATGGAGGTGTTTTGTCTTGTGCTACTCATGCAAGTGCAGCAACAGTAGCTGAAACACCTGTTCTCCCTTCTGAGTCACCTTGTTCCTGAAATGGACACAATTGCCATATGTATGCTCACAGTGCACATTTCTGACTGCCTGCAATGTTTTCCCCTTTATTTAGGCTTCTGTCTACAACACTGTGATAGTCTAGCATTCTGGCTTTGGGCTATTTTTGTGAGGAAAAAATTCTGCCACCTTTGCTTTGATCAGTCACAACTGAGCTGCGCACCTTGAAGATCAGCAGTCAAACTAGAGAAAAAATTAACTGAATAAACCTTTTGAAGAAGTCAGCAGGGCATGCAGCCCATGACTGTCTCCCAGATGGAGAAGCAACTAATTTTGTCCAATAACCCCATGTGATTACTCAGTTGGCTTCAATGTAAGGAGTTACGTCAGGTGCACAATTACGAACTATTACTGCTGAAGTAATTAGATTAGACATTGCCTTCATAATATTTGCAGCCTCCTTCTTGCTAAGTACTCCAAATAACCAGCCAGTGCACACTAGAGGGACTGGGTCAATGCTTTGTTCTCTGCTCTTTAACAACTTTAATTCTAAAATCATGGATTATTTTCTTATGATTTACACTCCATAGGAACTTGCTGCGAGTATTTCTTCAGCTGAATTTAGTCAGTAATTTCACTCTTAGCAGTAGATACTGACCCTGACAGGCAATGTAATAAACTAATAGCTAGAGAAACAAGCAGGATACAAAAAGGTTAGACTCTGCTTTCCGCAGCAGTAGTTAATCTACACCAAAGATTATTTCTGATTGATGTAAATGTAACAGAGAAGAATAAGGCACTATGGCCTTTCTAAAGGGTGTAATATTGTTGTGGTGATACTGTTCAAAGTGCTGAGCAGAGTATTTCAGGCTTGCTACAATCTTGCCTTGCCTATAGAAGTGCATCATCCAAGAGTTAAATTTAAACTTCTGAGGCTTCCGAGGCTAGACGAGAATCAGGTCAGGCGTAAATTGAAAAAAGCTTGGTTTTAAGCTGAAAGGAGAGGTAGAAAGGGAACTTAAGATACGTCAAGGACCTGACCCAGGACCATGGAAAAAGCAACAACATAGTAAGGAAAACACATTGTAAAGTCATGCTTGTGCTGGTTTTATTCCACTCTGCACTTAATCATTATATAAAACAGTAAGAATGATTCAGAAGAGAGCAGGAGGGGTTGAACTTCCTTGGGGAGAAAGTGATTATGACTAAAAACACACTTAGAAAAAAAATGTGTATTTCTGTAATGTAGAATTTCATCAACATCAGGAACACACATCAAGAAAAATAAAATAGGAAGAGGAGAAGCAGGAGGAAAAAGAGAAGCCTGATTACCTGCATATATGGAAGGAGATGCAGAATTTCATGAGTTTTCTGGATGAGGTGAATTAAGTTAATATTTTGCTTTAATTCAGTATGTGAGATTCACAGAAACTATGGCAAATAGCATCATAAGTACTAGTTGGATGCACTTACCTAGTTGGAGGGTAAGAGTTTCTGTCTCTCCTGAAGGGTTTTTCTTCTGTAAAACTCAAAGATATAGGAAAGAAATCAGTATCATTGTATCAATTTTGCAGATGATGCAGTGAAACGAATTAACTGAGATTCCCCAACAAGTCAGTGGCAAGATCTTGGAGCAGAATCTGGGTGTCTCAGTCCAGGGCTAGACTGGTGAGAACATTGTGGAACAATTATAGTTTGACGTTAGTTTGCGCTTTCCAGCACACTGTTGGCAGATAGTTTTCCTGTTATAACAGAAGCTAAAGATTGAGGTGAACCTAAGTCTGAAATACGACAGGAGCTTATTTTCTGTTATAGCTCAGTTCAGCGTCATTATTTTTTCTTAAAAGCATTCTCTTACTTCAGTGATACTGAACAAATTTTAAGTTATGAATCTGTGTTAAAATGCTCTATCTTCCAGTGCTGGTCATATGAAATCAAACCATATGTCACAGAGAAGTAAGGCAGGAGGAATGTGCCCACACTCCACTGTGATCAGATGCTTGTTTCATCCTTATTGCAATTCAACTATTAATCATTAGCCACTATGTTCGAGATCCCCATCTTCAAAGCCCAGTGCAGCTCTTCTCTTACGTGCAGTTTTTGGCTTGTTCAACCTTGCACCTCCCCATGCTCCTTTCCATCATACCTTTCAGCCACTTGCTTTGCTTTCGTCTTTCCCTCCCTCTCTCTTTTCATGTTTTCTTTTATGTCAGCCTCTATATTTAAAACCACCTCTCATTTTCAAGCCAACAAAATCCTCAAAAAATAATTTCCCTTTTGAAGTGCCTGACATTGGTTTCCTATACTAACAGCATTTCCGTTGTTTTAATCCATACCCTAATATATTTACTGTGGAGTTTTTTAGAAATTAATTGTGAAACTTGTGTTTGTTGTGAATACTGTGTTCATTTGCTGAGCTCACCGGAATTATTTACAGAACGAAGTGTTATTTTGCATGAGTTGGGTGAGATAATCTAGTCCTGAATTAGGCAGCGTATATATGTACCCACAAATTTCAAATAATGGAAGTGAAGAGACCTAACATATTAGATCAGCCTCTGAATAAAAATGGCAAGAATATCCAAAGCAACCAAGTAACTTAAAGCCAGTTATGAAATTTTTTTACTTCATCGGCTATTTAGGGACAGATGCAAAAAGGATATTTTCAGAGGCACACATGGTAGACTCTCACTAAAAATTAACAGAATGAATTCTAAAGTCTTTCCTGAAAATGGAATCTGAGTTATTCCATTATCAAGCACCCTTAAAATTTTTCCCAATCCAACACAGGAAGCCTGAGCTTTCCCTGTGTTTCTAAACGATTTTTAACTATTTTTGGGCCTATTGAACTAATAAACATTACTGTGTTTAAGTGTTTAAACTTTCATTAGCTTAGATCTGAAATATAATACAGTCATTATTAACAATTCAGTAGAATTTTATGTAGTATATTTTATTTCATGCTGTGACTAAGAGCATTGAAATGTTTTCAATAATTTATCCAAGACAAATAATAATTTAAGAAAAAGCCTCCACTCCCCTCTATTCTCTTTTACTTTGTTCATGAGATTTTTATGATTAAAAACTCCAACTTCAGCACTACTGTTAAACCTAGACCATCCCACAGAAGGCCAGATGCAGAAAATCAGTCATGTGGAAGTGAGGAATTAGCTCTTCCATTACAAAAAAGGAAATGATCTGAGTGTGAAAAGCCAAATCTTCATTACTGATCAACCTTTAAAATGAAGGAAAAACATGGTAATTTAAGATTTAAACTTTTGCTGCAATATGTACATATGAAAAACTGTCTCATGGTAATACAGGAAATAAGGAGCTGGGATTGTTTGGCAGAGTACAGCTATTACTGTATCAAATCAGATCGGTAATAAATTGCTGCTTTTAGTAGGAATTGATAGCAGGACTTTCTTGACTTTAGAAGTGTCTGAAGCTCATTGGAAAATATTTTGAGAAGACATGGATCAATACAGTTACAGCAAGGGCTTTTTAGTCCGAAGGTATTGTTCATTTTGTAGCTCTCCACATGAATTTTCTTTTTTTTTTTTTTTTTTACATCGTGTATGCAACCCAGTATATAACGTTGACTGCTGCAAATGCTGCTGGGAACACGGCTCTGGCGTATATATCAATGGTATCAGCATCAATGGGCTTGAAGAGGGACTTCAGACCACTCTTTTTATCCAGTTTCATTATGTGCTGCCGTTTTGTCTCTCCAGTTTCTATTTCTATTGTGCCATATGATCCAGGCAGGCTTCTGGGAATTCGGTGCTGCCTGTTGGAAATGGCCAGTTCCTGGTTCACACCAGCTATGGAAAGGGAAAACAGAACAATGGCATTCTTCACGTTTATCTGCAAAGGAAAGAGGAGAATCTATAAGAGCAATTTATAGGGCATAGGTAGTGTACTTCATCCAAGCTAGCCTGACCATGATACTGAAATGAAGAAATACCTATGAGACTTATAAATGCTGAATGGTACTTATTACTTGCTTATCACATCTAAATTCAGGTTTTAATTTTACATGCTCTGAATTACTGAGGCACCATTGAGACAGCATGCTTAGGCCCTCCTGACTGGAGATAATTGACTTACTGTAATACACATATATATTATATATAGATATATAAAAAATATATAAAGGAGACAGTTACTGCATTGTGTGGCCAATAGGCAGTTCTCAGGCTCTTGTCAAAGCTGAGAAAATGTGGAGGTGGGACAGAAAATGAACATGGATCAGTCATATCCACTACAGCTTAATAAAATGAAGTAATAATAAAAAAGTTCCTTAATCAATTTACTGTGCTCCATCACTAACACACATGTATGCACATGAAGAAAGCAGAAAAGTGCATCTGGAGTTCCTGGAAGAAAATTCACCTACGTACTCTTTTGTTCAGTTTCACTGGGCTTCCTACCTATGTAACTTATACCCAGGCTAATTATATCTGTATTTACCTTAGGCAACTTGGGCATAAAAATGTAATCTCCAGGGGACAACACTGAAGATTACAGGCCTAGTTTTTGGTTTGCTGACAGCATTTTATTATGCTGTAGCAGAGCTAAAAGAGTCTTAGCAGAAGTAGCTACTGAAGAACACCTCCTAAAAAAAGGCCTTTCTCCCCCATCTCCTGTAATACTGTCATAATGAGTTTGCCCTGACCCTACAGGAGCAACTCAAAGTTACTGTAACTTACACTGAGGACTGGCCAAATATCAAAGGGTCTAAATTTATTCTCGAAGTGTAAGATGTACAAATCTGGTTCAAGACGTACTTTGCCTCTCATTCATTCTCTCGTTTTCCCCATTTCCTATCTTAAATACAGCAGCAAACCACGTAAGAATATGTTGTCTTTAGTGCTAACCATGCTCAAAGGGAAATTAGCAGTTGCATTTGGTTGCTTGTCATATTAATGTGACAAATGAATCAGGATATTTTTTTTCTTTCAAAAGGAGTAGAAGAATTTGCTTCCATAGGAGAAAAAGATCATGATGCAGGGTGATTGCTTTTGCATTGCAAAGTTATTCACAGTATTACGCTTACTGACCTCTCCACTCTGCCTTCTCGCCTTTATCTTGTTCTTCTGCTTTTTCATATAGTCAGCATTGAAATGTGCAAATGCATATTCTACCAGTGCAGCAAAGACAAACACATAGCAAATCCAGAAGTAAACGTCAAGTGCCTTGATGGCAGATGCTCGTGGAAGCGAAGATCGGGCACTGACCATCAGCGTAGTCATAGTAAGAACAGTAGTTATACCTGCAGTGTAGCGTGAGAAATTTTACTTTAGGTTTCACAGTATACACCATAATAAGTGTATTTACTAAGCTGAAGCTGAGGAATATTTTCACAGTAGAAGCCCCCTAATTTTGTGCCTTCTGATTTTCAGAACAGGAGAGCTTGTAAAAAACACTGCATTCATATGAATGACTAAGGCAGCTTTGAACATGTTATCCTTGGTTCTGTTCTAGATCAGGACAGACAAAAGCAGAAGACTTAACCCTCAAAAACTTTGGCATCTAGACTTCCAACCCTTACTCAGGCAAGCAGATCCACAAGCTCTAGGAACATTTTTTTGTCACTGTCCCAGTTCCTTCAAATAAATTCTTTCATACATCTGCCTCACATTCACTGTTGCTTTTAACCCTGGTTATTTTCTGTTCTTCACTGAGGCAGCTGCTCTGATAGCATGACAGAAATTAAAACATGAGGGAAATCTTTTAAAGGATCATCTCTTCTGCAGATGTAAACATAGTATTCATAAATGCACCTTCACGGAAAATGAGGATTATTAGAGAGCATAATTACAGCACCAACATACCCTCCCCCGTTAGTTCCCCTAACTATCTGTTTTACCTAATGACACTCTGGCAGGCACAGCTGACTGACTGATCCAGAAGGATACCCATGACATGGCCACTAGTAAGATAGAAGGAACATAAGACTGAATGATATAAACTCCTCGATTTCGCCGAAGATGGAAGTGGAGGCTGAGCCTGGGAAACTGACCTGCTGGAAAAAAGAGCAGACAAAGAAAGACTCTGACTGTGAGAATTGCAGTTAAACTGATATTCAAAATAACATTTTGTATAATGACACAGATCAACATTCTTAAACATCTTTCGGACAAGGATCACAAAAAGCTTTCTTGAATGTTGTTCAATTAGTCTTCATAACCCCTGCACAAATACTGCAGTTCTCATCAGCTAAGAATAGGTCAAATGATTTGTCTCAGGTCATATCAATGCCAGATCTGAAAATAAAATCATGAGTCTTCTCGAATAACAGTATTGCTTCAAAATGTGTACTGTCTTATCATCTGCTGTAGAAAGTCCTCCAGATACTAAATTTAGATTTTTTAAAAGGCCAAGTTAATTTCAAACTCAAAAAAGAGCTTAGAGGAGATGTGCAGCATAAATGAGAATCTGAATACATGAAAGAGGATGAAAAATCAGCAGGAAAGAAATTACTCCAGTCTTTTACAAACATTGCAATAAACCCAGTGATACGCATATACACCACTGACTTCTACTGGATAGAATTAGAATGGTCTGACTGTACGTCATAAGCCACATAACATCAGGGTCAATGGAAATTTTTCTTTAGCTGCAAATTTAGTTGCAAATTAGGTCAAGAAATGTGAGCTATACCTCAAGTGTTTTTTATCAGGTGCTGTCCAGCTACTCCACGCAGTATTTTGTCAAGCATACCGAGCTAAAGGGCGTAATATGCTACAGTGGCTACCTGAAGGCTCAGTGAAGGTTGGCATTTTTTACAGGTGTAAGCTTAAGAAAACTCTTATCAGAAACCTGACAGGTTCTTAAATTACTTAAGAAGAAGGATTTTCTATTATAGATATAGGAGGTTTCCCTATGCAGGGAAAAGTCAGATACTGTCCCTGAATTGAAGAGAGATCCTGTTACCAGATTTGAAGTTCATAATTTCTGTTGTGAACTGGTAGTTGGTAATCGTGAATTGAGCAAGCTGCAGCTTATCTAGCCCATGGATCTCCTCCTGGTTTTCTGACCAGTGGTAGACAATGTCCTCTGAAGAGTAGCCATCTGCCAAAAGAAAGCTGAATAAGCACAAAGTTTGTGGAAGAAACAACTTAGAGGACTCAATAGTGGAAGTGCTCAAATTCCTCTGCTACACTAGTTTTCGTCAGTCCCATTGCAAACATGCTGTGACTCAGTCTGGATAATTCACTGTCCTGGCAACATCAGCGTTGCCAGTGTCACATTGGGGTAGCTTTCCTGCAGGGAGAGTAATCTAAGCCAATTCACACTGACTAGCAGTATGTGGTATGGCACAATGCACTTCAGTGTCATGAGAAATATTCAGATTGTCTCTTTAAAAGCTCATTTGCATACTGAAAAGTAACTGTTACTGTAGCACTCAAACTAGCCTACTTACCCCTGCACTGTGCTTGGATCGCAAGAGTCACAGAAATTTCTGCTGAAAATAACTACCAAATCTAATCTGTCTATGCTGATCCTACTGAAAACAGACCAGAGAGTAATTCTGGACTGCAAGTCTATCGCCAAGTTCACACATTGATTTTATGAGATAGGTACTCTGTACCAGTCAGGCAGTGTCAAGGAAACTGATTTCCTTGTCAGGGATTCTCCTGGTGTCCTCAAAAAGTATGTGCCCAGTTGGCTCTGTATCTCCCCTTCCAAGCCCTACAGGGCTTTTTCAAATGGACACTGCATAAAAGTAAAGTATGCAGCTGAATTGTTCATATGAATCCCCACTCTTGGAAACAACTGTTAGGGCCCACCTCCCCCCCCCCCCGGCTTTAAGCAGTTTAATAAGAAAACAATATCTATGCAAACTTCTTATGCATTGTTTTTCTCTCAGTTCTCCTCCTAACAGCTTTTGAACCTCTTTGATATTTTCAGACCAAAATGACAAAAATGTAAATGTTCCAAATTCTTGATTCCTGATTCTTGAAATTCTAGATTCTTGAAGGTTTTGTAAGACATGATGTGTAGAGAACAGAAAATCAAACTTGTGCATCCAATTAGAGAACAGCAGTATAACTCAGACCCATGTCCATTCTGAGATGCACCAGCTAGCTTGACAATCACCTGTATATCAGCCTATTTATGACTGCGGTTTGGCATGGGTGCCAGCTGGAAGGTAACAGGTAGAAGAGGTGTAGGGCACCAGGGACATGAGAGAAGGGGGGAAACACGTATGAGGGAATTTATGTAATATGCAAATCCATAGGAAATTGATCTTCGCTAGTTTTGCTGTTAATGAACAACTTGCTACTAAACCATTCACTTGTTTAATGAGGCTTTATTTCTGCATGTTTGTTTCACTGAAATCAAAACCATCAAATTCAATTAAAAAATTCAACCACCACCAAAATTCCCTACAGAACTTGCTGGGAGAGAGAATTGATTGCTAGTTCACTGTCTGCTGCCTCTGCATTTGGTGATTACATAAGTAAAACTGTAGATTGCTATTTTTGACAAGATAAAATGGTATTGTGGTTAATTGCCTAGAAAACAAAGTCAGTGCTAAAAAAAAAAAAAAAAAAAAAAAGATAAACTTGCATCAATAGGCCAGGGATCTGCTCAGAAGCTGCTATTCACAAATCTCTGGAACCCTCAGGACCTGTCGACTCCTGGATATAAAACCCACAAAAGGCCAGATTAATTGCCATTGATGGGGTGGCCCCTGATTGTGTCAGTGGTGAATTTCATTCAAAAGTATGAAGTCTCATGGGAATTACATGCTGATTGTACATAAAATACAGGTTGGACAAAATACAAACTTATTCTTCACCCTCCATTGTGAGTACAAATTAATTTAAGCCAATCCATGCAGTATTCTGATTGATTTCTGTGTAACAGATACAGGAATGCCTAGGCAAGTTAAACAGCTATGTAAGTGTTAGTCACAATGACATTCATTAAGAGCAGGGAATTCTTTCTTTTTCCTGTTTTCTCATGAAGAAAAAATAGCACATCAGATTTTGCCTGTGGGCTTCTTTACTTGTTCTCACTGGATTTGATGCAAACCTCAGTAATGCTAGTGACTGTCCCAATTGCCCTAGGTTTTATATCAGGCACAAAGTTCCAGACATTTGTCAGCAGAACTGTAGGTTGTTCATCTTCACAAAATTAAATCTATAGTTTTGAATTGGATCACAGCTGAACTGCTATTGAAAAGTCCCTAGCCTAATGCCCAACACAGAGAATTAAGGGGTTCATGTTTGTAGCCTTTATTTCTAATTCCTAAGGCACCGCTTACATTTCATTGACTAAAGCAGAAGCATCCCAGCAAACTCCAACAAGCTAAGTACCATATGTGCAGGCTTTAAACAAAATACAGGTTACATGAAACACTGTACTCAGCCCTTACAGCTCTCCAAATCCAACATGCATTCTTGCTCATCCATGGGATACTTGGAAAGGTCCATGTCACAGGCCACTGTTGAGGTAATCCTGTTCCAAGCAATGTGAACACCAGTTAGTTGCATTCAGGTTGAGCCTTTTCCTCAGAACGTAAAAGACTAAACGGAAGACTTTGAAACTTTAATACTAATACAGGAAATGTATTTTCAAAATCCTTATGGCTATTGCCTTTACTAAGTCTGTGGGAAACCCAAAGGTGGGGGGAAACTGGAGAAAGATCAAACAACTTGTCTAATGTCAGAGGAGGCTTCGGTTACTTCTTATGATAAAAAGGACTTTTCTGAGTCAAATCCACTTCCTTCCACTGTCCCCAAGATCACTACCAGTACCTTAAGGGTGACTTTGGACTTACAATTTCAAAGATGCACACTCTGTATTTTTTTCAAACATTACACAATTAACTGTAAATATAGTTATTGCATTCTAGCAAGAACACTCTTCCAAAGGGAGGAAATACTACTGTCTCTGTCTGAAAGATGGGGAAGTTGAGGCTAAATCAGGCTTATAGTTCCCTTGGAAAATAGTGAGAGAGTGGAGAACAGAATCTTTACTCTGTATTCAGCATCTCCTCGTGTGGTGACCAAATAGTTGTGAGGTACTTATCTCCCATTAAGAACGTTCTGAAAGTGATCAGTGATTATGCAGTGGAAAATGCATTAATGTTTCCAAAGATACCTTCCTGGCAGTGCAATCCTTGTGAAGCAAAGGGCTCTCTGATAGGAGTCACTACTACTTTCTTCCATTTTAAATGAATAATTATTTTAGGAAGTCATCCTAGGAAAACTGAGTGATTCCTTTATAGTCTCTTCAAAAAGTTAATACATAATAGGTTACACTTGCACTCTTTCTCACTCACCTGATGCTGTATAAAATGACTCCATCTGGCTGCAGCCTGATAAGTTTGTTTTCCACAGTCACATCGTGGAACCAGGCAGACTTGGCATTTACTATAAAAGTATCTGGCAACCAGAGCTTGTCCACAAACCGGCTGTCTAAGCCCAAGGTTTCGTTGGTGTGGTTGTAAGACAGACGGTCATCTCGCCAGCTCTGGTGCAAAAATACCGTCATGGTATATTCCTATGACAAGAGAAATCCCAATTAAAAAGGGATGCTAAACAAACACAACAATCATGTCTTGGGAGTTGGTTAGAAATCATTGTATAATCCTAGAAACAGATGAACTGCTTCCCGTGCATGTAAGTATTTTTATATTCAGTCAACCATAGAGCTGCCCGAGCATTTTGATTTGTCATATGTTTCTACCATGGATAAAACCAAGATACCAAAAAGTGATTCAATGCCAGTGTTATATATAACATGTTGCAAGAGTTGCATATGTCTTAATGAAGAAAATCAGTTTATATATCTCCACAAGTACAGCTTTTTGTTTGGAAGGTTTTTTAAAGCAACACTAAAAAATTGGGTGAATTTACGCATCTGTCATGAAAGGAAAGGATAAAGAGAAAGTCAAAGTTTAGGTTTTGAAATTAAATCTATTGTTTCAGAAATGCAGTTAATCCATGCCTACGCATGTTTATGTGATTTCTAAGTTGTTATACTCTGCTGCTTTATTGGAAGGTGTTTACTCAAAAAAGAGGAACACCTCACAACCAATCGTTCCCTTAGCTTCTTTTTGGAAGTATCTGTGGTGAAAGGGAATTTGAACAGAAGTTGGTGTTAATGCTTAAAATGAGGCTTTCTGTTAGTAAGCGCTGCACAGATCCAACTTTGCTAACTGTACCAAGAAATCTTAGTGACTTACACATGTCCAGATTCTTGTAATTGCCAATGTCTGCCAGAATAGACTCTGCCCGTGTCTTAAAATACAGTGTTTGTTCTTTGCAGTCTCTTCTTGTGGTAATTTCTCCACTCCAAACATGTTGGGGATCAACTATCTCTCTATTGAATTAATTTTCTACATTTTCTGTCATTGCAGTACATACATTCACAACTTGGTAGGTGTAACTGATAACGTACCATGTTCACTTCTGAGATGTGGTCAATGCTGGCTACTTCAATTGCAAGAGCAACATTAACAGGAGGACCTGAGAAAAAAATGTTTGAGTGGGGTAATTTACATTATCATAGTACCTATAAAAATATAGACGACCCAAGACTGTTATTTCTTTCGTACAGAGTGAATTCATGAACGCGTTCCCCACGATAAAGTATGCTTTCCAAGTAAAATCTACCTTGAAGCAAAAGATTTAAGTCTTTTAGAGATTGCGTCCTCAATTTCCAAGAGAACACCTCGCTTCACTATAAAGGACATGAGATCTAATCACAGCTACTGAAAATTATGGAATCCTTTCTGGAAACCACATCATCTAATTTAAGACAGCAAGACTTCAAGAAAACACAGAAATTATTGCCATTTAATGTAATCCAACATTCCTTCAATTTAGATATCAGTGATTTAAGAACTGTATAAGCACGAAAACTGCATTGCAAATTCTGTTGTACAGTCTGTCTTTTTTCAAATTCAAGCAAATTTTTGATTCTTATTATTTCAAGTATCTAAGTAATAGATAATCAGAACCTTTTAATCCTGTAGAGGATGAAGTTCACATAAACATCAGAGGGTAGAAGGATTGTAAGAAACAAAAGAGACGTTATTCTCAAAGTCTCACCTCCAATCCCAGGCCTGAAATTACGTGCATACCCTTTCATCAAATCATCCAGGTTGGGTAACCAGGATATTTCGATGTTGGAACCTATGTAATCTCCGATGTCATTCATAGCTCTAGGTGAAGAGAACAAGTATCTTTTAAAACTTGGCCATGTTTACAAACAGAAGAATAACAGAAAGTGGAAGACGTATTGACTTCTTTTACACCAGAGACCACCTATAGTATAATCACTTATTGGTAATTTAGTGGAAAAATACTGTATATAGATAGGAAAGCCATTTCAGATATTGAGGTTTAAATCAAAACATATTTCAGGCAAGACTATGCTATCTTCCTAAAATACAAGCACATACTTTTTTAAGGTTTTTTCTTTAAAAAAAAGAAGTAGGAAAAAAAAGACGAAGAAATATGAAGAAAGCATGAGAGAAACCAAGATACTTTGTACACCGCATAAAATGCAGCTGTGGATGCTGAAATGCAGCTATCTGGGTAGCAGGACACAGCAGCTGTGACAGCTTCTAGTACCACTATGGAACAGCTGAGATCAAGAAGGCTGGTACATTGTCAAATGTGATGGGAAAACAGTAAAAATTATACAGCCAGAATTTGGATTTAACATCTTCAATACCGTGAAAAGTATCATTGGGCCTTGGAAATGTGAAAAGTAATGCTAATAGAAGATGCACAAATACATGAAAGCTGCAAAGATATGGTCAAAAAGGAGATCTTGCTTAAAAAGTGACCAGCTGAAAGCACAGGAGCACTAAGGGGCAAGTGCCCACGGCCTTGAGCCAGCACGGAGCTGCCCACGGTCGGACCTGAACCCGGGGTGCAGCGGGCTGTGGCGGGAGCTCAGGAGGTGCTGTCCACGGGTCCCCAAAGTCCCAGGGGTTCCCCTGCGTTCTGAGCCAAAGAGGTGGCTGCCTGTGGTCCAAGGGACCCAGGAGCCTCCAGAGACCTGGAGAGGGACCCATGGTTCTGCAGTGTGAGGAGCTGTCCATAGCGGTGAGCCTGAAGGCTTTGGCCATTGTCCTGGAACCTGAGGTGTGCTCCAGGATCCTAGAAATGCAGGGGCAGGAGTCCTAACTATGATTCAGGATTTGGGGCCATTCTTGTCCATAGTCTTGAGCACTAGGTGAGGTATCCATAGCACTGAAATGTCACGGTCCCACTCCACCTTCCCACAGATGCCCCAGAATTTTGGGCATCTATGGACTGTTCCATCATGCTGGGAGGGCCACAGCTCACCTGCTTGTGCTGTTTTGTGCTTGCCAGCATCAGGCAGTGTGGGTGTTTGGCCATCTGTCCTCAGGTTAGGAGGTGGGATGCCATAACGCACGCATCCTTTTGTAGTCACTCTTGGACCTGAGTGAGCCACCGAACAGGCAGTAGGTTTTGTTTGGGAGGTAACGTGTGGCTGTCAGATTTGTGCAGCACACCACAGTCCCCCTCCCAGGAATAAGGCTCCATCTCTCAGGTGCTAGGCATATGCTTCTTTCTGATCCAGTGATGCTCCTTGAAGACATTAGGACAGTTTCTTGTTGCCACTTTCCACCACCTGGCAGGTGACAGCCCCTCAACCCTCCTGGTACAAGCAGTTATGTGGATATTCCATAATCTTTTATAAGCAAAGGCAAGCTTATATTATCTTCATTAACTGTTTAAACTGAGCTGGCAGGCTTCATTTGAAGAAGATCTGTGCCTGCTCACATAATTCCTCTTGCCAGCACTGTGACTGACATGACAGGAATAGATAAATGAAGGACTGTGACAATGTCTACCACAACTATTTGCTAAGAGACAAGTTGCCAGTGGTTTGAAAGGGCCTGGATCTGAATGCAAGTACTATATCGAAACTGTCTGAGCACTGTTTTAGCATCTTCCACTGAGTCCAGCAATAAATATGGCATTTGAGAGATATATATCACTAGTAACAGAAGAGAAACTCGTTAAACATCGATTAAAGGCTGCAGAGTGATATACCATAAACATATTCTGCCTTACTACTTACATAACTTTCTTAGAGTGTTCATGTGACATTGACCCACATAAACCACATGTTTTTTCTCTCCAAAATACGCCAGTCTGGGCATTCAGCTCAGGACATGCAGTTATTGCTAGCACTGTAGCAGAGTATCTTACAGTAACCAACTCTTCTTCACACAGGGGACTGAAAGAAAAATCTTTGATCAACCTGGTCATAAAATTCTTGCCCCACATGCATGAAGGCAATTATATAAGGAAGGATTTCTGGGACTACAATGTATAAATATAAGTTCTGAGCAGCAGAGACACTGAAAACTTGCATTAATGGAGTTGTCAAAGCTTAAGTGACCTTAAATCACACGGACACTGCTCTGAAGTGAAACTTCATTAATTCACCACAAAATGTTAAAATTGGGGATATATATTAAATTGCCTTTATACTGTTTCCTTGCCATGAGCACACTGCTGTATGTTCATCTTAAACTACTATCTCAGATATTTCTCAGGTTCCTGTGTCTCTTCTGATTAAGGATCTTGGAAGACTCAGAGCCATGTTTTCAGCTACTTAAATCAGAATAGCATAATTGATTTAGACAAGGGCTTTGAAGATTTATAACAGATGTTGACCGAGTTTTTTCCTTCTTTATTGGGCCTCATCAACTATATAAACACTTCTATCAGACTGCTGTTTCCTATGTGCTGGTCTTTCAATCATCCAACTGTCAGTATTTACTTAAATGAAATTATAGTTTCGGATGCTAAGGTCTGGCTTTGTTCTCCAATACCATTAAACATTGCAGTTCAGAAATTTTTTCATTTATTTTCTTTTACATTCACTACCCTATTTCTGGAAATACTAAGGCTGACAGTTAATACAGAAAACAAATAGTTTTTTAAATTAAGGCCTGGGGCAGATGAGAGAACACGAGACTGTGTTGAAAGTATTTTGTTTAAAAATGTACTTTATTGTAACTTGTAAGTCTCAGCCGTAGATAGGTAATGGTATTCCTAGTCAGCAAAATGTCTGAGCTCCTTTTATAGGTAAAGAATGATACTTTATGTCTTTTCCTGATTGGAGAGAACAACTACAATACGCTCGAATGGCTGTATGTGCTTAAAATCTCTTTGCCTTTTCAGTAGAAGATGGTGCTCTTTGACTCCTGTTGCTAAAACCGCAGCCAAGTTCTGCAAAGTGTTTTGAAAACTACACTTGAGTCCAAAGGTGACTGCACTGTAGGGACCTATCTTGCATGCCTGATCTGTGAGAATGGAAGAATCTAGCTTATGCTTCCTACGTACACAGTAGTACGAAAGTGCTAGGTACAAGTCACTGTAAAACCAGAATACCATGTATATTTATGAGTACCCAACCCAAGAAAAAATAATAAAAACAAATTCTGCTGCTCCCCTTTCACAATAAGTATTGCTACTTGCATGCATCTAGAACTCATCTCCAGAAAACTGACTTACAGTCAGTCACTTGCTATAAAAGAAATCATGTCATTGTAAGAACTGCCAGGAGCCTCATCTTTTTGAAAAAGCATTTACAGTATGCAGCAGTTATCCAGTGTCAGTATTCTATTTTCATGGCATTAAGAAGTGCCATAGAGCTAAAAGGAAGTTAAAATGACGAGAGTTGGGTTAAAAACTGTGGGCTGTAGTTTGCTGTGTGTTTTAAGCAGATTACAATCTAGATGGAGTTTTACTTAAATATCCATGACACAATTAAGAAGAATCTTGTTTCTATTATTAATAAAGCCTTAGGGTCAGACCATCAGTGTAACAAATGTGTTGAAGTTAGTGGAGCTATATGCACTTAATACTAGTGGGAGGTTTTATTACAGTTTTACGGTATTACAGCTGAAATACTTCTGCAGCTAGATTTACTTTTTTGATGTTTATACTACTGGTTTATTTTAAAATTTCTTTGAAATAGACAACAAAATTACTCAGTTATTGCCATGCTCACACACTAGCATGGTGCTCACAGAATAGCTTCTAGATACTCAGAGAATACGTGAATCAGAATAACCTACAGTTTCATTTACAAACAGTTATCGCTGAGTTAACAAAAGCTTTTGCTAATATTAGGCCTTTTTCATGCAGATGATTAAAGGGCCTAGAGCATCTCTGTGGAAAAACGAGGAAAAACTGAGAGAGCTGGGCTGTTTAGCCTGGAGGAGAGAAGGCTTGAGGGGGGATCTTGTCCGTGTATACAAATACCTGAAGGGAAGGTGTCATGGCAGCAGAGTCAGGCTCTTTGCAGTGGTGCCCAGGGACAGGACCAGAGGCAATGAGCACAAACTGGAACACAGGAGGTTCTGTGTGAGCATCAGGAAACACTTTTCCACTGTGAGGGTGACTGAGCACTGGGAGAGGTTGCCGAGAGGTTGTGGTCTCCCTCCTTGGTGGTGTTTAAATGCCGTCTGAACATGGTCCTGGGCAACTGGCTCTGGGTGGCCCTGCTTGAGCAGGGGGTGGGAGCAGATGACCTCCAGAGGTCCTTTCCAACCTCAGCCATTCTGTGAACCTATATTTTACCTCGGAACTACCCAGTGATCACTTTAAACAGCCATGTTCTTCAAATTACATTCTGTCAGACTGACACGGAGGCTGACGGAGCAAGGGAAATAATACAGACCTAAGAACTAATGTAGCAGGGGCTGTATGCTTGGGTGTGTGATTCAGCATGGAGTAAATGAGCCCAGGTTCTCCTTGTGTCAGTCTGACATGTGCTCTTCAGGTCTGAAGTCATCCCAGGTCCTCCAGCATAGTAGAAATCTCCCATTCCCCTCCCTTGTCCCTCAAGAAGATTGAGGGAGAAGAGAAATAACAAACTCAAGAATATTATTCTGCCTATAATATTTTCATTTCTTTTTTATCTGGTGAAGATAAAAGTGTGAATATTAGCAGGTAGTATAGCAGTCCTCAGTCAAAAAAGACGACTTTGCAAAGCAGACTTTTATTTTCATGGCACATTACAGGCCAGTTTGTTGTAACTCCTTGAGCCATTCCTCTAGACTTCTCTACATCAGATCCAGTGCTTTAGAGTCACATGAAGGACGGTGGGAGAATTTCACTCATCCTTGATAAGCAGTTGGGATTATATATGACCTAAAATATTATTTATTGTACCTGAAAAAGGAAGAGCAGCATAGAAAAGACACGTTGGAAGGGATTAACTTTTTATAGTGTAAGCAGTAAAGATGAAGAAGAAAGGAAACTACTATTAGTTGATTCAGCAACTTCACTTCCTGATGTAAGCTGCTGTAAAGCTTGTTCTAGTGCGAAAAGGACTTTGTAAAATTAAGTGATGGATTTGTAAAATTCAAAGGGCATAACAGCTCATAATAAAGCTTATCTTTACTTTGTACCAGACCAGAGCGGTGTGCCTAGCTGACTGAATGGCAACATAGTCATGTGTACCAATATCACTCTGGAAGTCATTCCCAGATCTAAAGCAGAAGAAGATGATCTTTCGTCCACACTCTGACTCTGTACACGTATCATTTCAAGCAGATATTTTGGAGAATATATTTACATCTGTCCATACCTGGAGTTTAAGCATTGCAAGAACTTCCACAAAGCTCGTTGCTAGCAGTAGAAAACAGATTACTGCTATTTAAACTATGAAAAGAATCGTTAGTTCTCTTGTGCACTTGACAAAGGGGAAAGGAAGTCACCATTGATAAACTGGGCAAAACTATGATGTTCTTCTTTGCCTAACAAAACCGTCCTTGACAGGGGTTAGGGAAAGCAACTGCAAGCAACGAATCTCAAATGACAGAGCAAAGAAATGCATCTCTTTCAGAAATAAGTACTACCAGTTCTAGAATAGGAAGTACATGTATCCCCAAATCCTATCTATCTGAGCTGACATCTTTCTCCCAGCTGCTGCAGGACAGTTGCATTCTACTAATGTGGAGTGATCTGGAGGAGAAGAGTCAATCAACTTGGACAGCACATCTTTAAAGTGCTTGTCCGGCAAGTGAGGTATTAGCCTGTGTTCAGTATCCTCCAGAACGCTGCTTGAAAGTGTTTGCTAGAAATTTATCAATATTACTAGAAAATATCTGGCATTTAAATTACACCAAGGAACGAGACAATCTTTATCTTCTGTGTGAATGTGTGCACTACAGCAGCTGAACAAGAGATAACATTAGCAATATTATTTTGGCACGGCAGTGCCAAAAGCTGTAGCAGCAGTGCAAAAAGCTCAGCAGCATCTTTAAGTCAGTGGCCAATGAGATACTGACTTTAGGTCACACTTCTAGGGAGAGCGCACTAACCTTTTGACAAACATGTATAGCAGTAAGCTGTGGAAAATCACTTTTTGCATCTTCTGTTTCTTCTTTAAATCGCTAACCTGATTTTTTGGGGGACTGCGACATAGTTGTTATATGAATCTTAACCTGGTAGATGGAAATACCAGTTTGACTGATACTGAGGGCTGGGATGGATACATTTCATTTTCTTTGAGATAATCTTTTGGGGGCAAATGTCCCAGATGTCATTGCCACTGAAGAAAAGTTTTTGTTGGGAAAAAGACAAGGAATATCCTGCAAGGTCAGTGAACAATCTGGCTTCTGTCAAACTCCAGGATTATCCAGAGCAGTATGTGTATCCTTCCCATCTGCCATTCCTGACTCTAAGTGAAGCTCACTGTAAATGTGTTTTCTATTTTGAAATGTAATTGAAAAAGCATTAGGCTTAATTCATGGCAACCTTTTGAACATCAAAGCCCTTATTTCCTCTCTGTGAGTTTTAAGCTACAGAAAATGGACCACTCTGCATACATTCACATGTTAAAGCTGCGCTGCTTCCATGAATAGAAGCAAAAGGCTGAGGGAGACACACAACAGAAGGACAATTATATGCAATTATCTAAATGTCATTTAATGTAGCAGAATCTTAAATATAAAAGATACACCTATTTTTAATGAGAGAATTAGAATCTCCTTCAGTAAAGAATTACAAAGTACAGACATACACCCCAAAACTCCTATCAATAGTACTCTTTCCCCACATAAATGAAGAAATATTTCACTAAGTGTATTTCGGCAGATGATCTCATTCACTGTGGCACATTTATTATTGCAGCATCCACAGCATATCAAACTGATAAAATAGTGGAAGCTACAGTCTTTGCCCCAGACAGCTGTCAATCATATAAATGCCCAATTTCCTGCCACTAGTCACTGTCTCAAAGGGACCAAAAATTACTACTTTTTAAAAATGTTTACCTGAAAAAAGCACTGGCATAAGAAGGATGTGCTGACTTAGGCTGAATTTGATTCACTCACTTCAGCCAAACAGCACACATGACAGAGAACTTGCTTCAAATACAGCTCTCTAAAGCACCCTGGAAGGATATTCAAAAGTGCTGTGAGGAAGCAGGCTACGCGTATTCCCCACTTCCCTCCTCTGCCAAACCTTAAATTATTTTAATAGGTAGTTTTGCCTTTGGGAAGTCTTATGTCATACCACTGAGTTCAGAACTCACTGAAATATTCTTCCTTTTTTTACTATCTTTTTGCTTACACCTGTCAATATACAGTCCATAGAACTCACAAGCAGAGAATTTAGTGGTTTTGGATGGCCTCTGTCATCATAACCATGAATCACATTAAATGTAGAAAACAAAATTAGAGCAATAAAATGTAGTTATTGGCAGTTTTACCCATTATTATAAAATCATAGTATTAATAAAATACGGCTTTTCATAAAAGCATCCTTTACCAAAAATAATTATATGTAATAACATATTACAGAACTCCAAGGAAGAAGCATAAGGGAGTTAATGTGCTTCTTGGGCCCTTGCAGGAGGAATTATTTCACAGTTCATCTATGTGTGAGTAATTTTACTGATGCAAGGATAAAATTTTGGTTTAGTTCTGTTTAACTCAACAAAAGTACACATGTAAGCAAAGTTACTCACTTTTTACAAGATTAACAATTCTGCCATAGCCACACTAAATCCTGAATCTTCAGAAAATTTGTACTAAACAGAGCAGCTCTCTTTGACCATTGAATGTCTTACACTTTGACATATTTGGAAAAGTACTTCAAACTGAACAGTTGGAATTTCACAAGCTAGGATTTGCCTTGCCATACTCTCTGCCATGAGTATATGTATTTCTAACAAACAACTCATCACTATTGCGTAACTGGAGGAAGAAAGTCAAGTAACTAGGCAATTAATCTGGATACAAAATAACATATCCAACAAATTATAGGTTGCACGTATCCTGGCTGTTGCTGTGCCTAGGAACAGACCTTGAAGTCAGAGGCTGAGAAGGCTGACTCTTCTTTAATTTTTTCCACTCTTCTTTCATACTCAAACAGTCCTTTTCAACCAAAATACTGAATCCTAGCCCAAGTGCAGATAGAGAAACAGGATCATTGAAATGATAGGCAAGATCTTGATGCCCTTAGGTCATAAGCAGTATTTTCTCTGCCTTCACTGTAATACTGGATTGCTTCAGAGCGTGAGGGTATCAGGATCTGACCCTGGATAACAGATTCAAGGTCACAGGATAAATCAGTATGTCAGTCCTGAATAACAGCAGTTGACTTGACACTTCCTCTAATGCAAGATGGTTTTCCTTCCCAGTGAAAAAATAAGATCTAATTAATTCCAGAAACTATAACAGCAATGTTATGTCTTACTATAATTATCACTGCTTCTTATACTCCTCTGAAGCTATTAATAATGTTTGTAGAGTAGAAGTAGGAAGACCCCTTTAATACCACAGCCATCTCTGCTGTGGGTGATGTAGGCATGTTTTTACATGCAGCAAGTTCTTTTTTACTCCCCCTTCTCTTTTCATTGCATAATCATGGCAAGCTTTCTCCACATACAGCCTCCAGATCTGTAGGAGAATATATAGAGAACGTAGCTGGTTGCCTAGCTAACACCTTCTGAATAAATGTGACTGAGAATTGCAAACATATATCTTTACAATTTATTATTTTCAGAAATGGTTGGCGTTCTTCAACTGTTTTTTCTAAGATCTCTGCCAGTCTCTCTTGTCTCAAGTTCAGGACACTTAATGAACCCATTAGAAAGGAATGTCTGTATTTTGGGGGGTTTAATTGTAGCTATGGAGGCCCCAAGCAATGATGTTCAGTCAGTACCCCACTGGCTGTGCTGGGGTTTATGGAGGAGTTTCATGTTCGAGCAGGCCCCCTACAGAGCTGTTTAAGGGGATGAGGCCACCGGGATGTGCGGTGCCATCACAAAAAGTGATTGGCCCCAATTTAGAGTAAGTGCCCTCGGGAAAAGCCTTCTGCAGGCATCCCGTTAAAAACACACCCCTTGATTAACCCAGGGAACTGCTGCTGAGGAAACTTCAGTCAAGACCCCTTTGTCTAACTCACTGGAAGCAGTGGTAGCCCCTAAATGGGAGCATCCCTGGGCAAGGGTGGGAGCTCCAGCCAGAGCCGGCATTTCTCACCCCAGCCACACCGAGACAGCAGCTGTCAAAGGCCAGTCTAAGAAAGAACGATAAGACGTTTTCTTACCTGATACACCTGTGCTGTTGGGTGCACAGTAGAACCAAGGCAGGAAAAACCCAGGTAAGAAATTCCATTTTACTCCCATTTATTAGACAGTGACAAACAAAACCCGGGTTCCCCGGCTCTCTTGGCAGCTCCAGAGCTCCAGTAGTGTTGCCATCCTTGCTTGCTGTGAGAAGTTGAGTTTAAAGCACTGTATTGTTGCTCAGCAGCAGCCCCCACAGTCTCTACAGTGCCCGGGAGCCATGCAGGCAACCAGCGCCGGGCAGCGGGTGGCCCGGCAGCGCTCCCCCGCCGC
>JAVJGI010000040.1:106595132-106651035 GCA_035590275.1 Ibycter americanus
AAACCCACATCGCACCCTGCTCTGGCGCCCGAGCCACAGGGGCACCCACACCACCCCCCGGCGCCCCCTGCCCCACCGGGCAGGGCCTGGGGCGGCTGCCGGCTGAGGGGCTGCGGTGTGGCGGCCCGCTGGAAGGCCCTCGGTGCCCCCGGGGCTCTGCTGCGGGGCGGCTGGCGTTGCAGAAAGCTTCCGAGCTGCTGCGGGTGCGTTGGCAGCTCCTCTCGTGTTTGTGTGACTTCCTAGTGCAGCTAACAGCCCGAAGGCAGTCGCAGCCCAGTGTGGGAATTCTGGCTTGGTTTTGAGGTGGTTCTTACGATTTGGTTGGTCTGCGCCATACTTCCATAGCATATTTTCTCTGTTCCTTACCTGGAGAAAATAGATACTCTCTTCTAGTTTCTGTTTCTGACATAAATGCAGCCAAAGCTGAGCCACCAGCTTCACTAATACTCATCGTGTGTACAAGTCTCTGTATGAGTAAGATCTTGTTGAAATGCTCGGGCATGTGGTGATAACTCATTCTAGATGACATATAGAATTTACTGAATTCTAATTAATAGTGTCAGCATTTGAGAACTGTTTACTTAACATTCGATAACTGCATAGGACACAAAAGCAAGTAGTGTTTGTTGGAGTTGTTCCCTAATCATCCTGGGTAAAGTGGTTGCCGGAGTGGATAAAATCTGTTCAGAAAGTTTGTTTTATTATTGAACTGATTGCTATTAAAAAAAATATTAAAATGATGGTGACCTTTCTTTTCTAGGGGAAATTTATTAAAGCTGATACTCAAAATGTTTGACTATCACAAAGGTGTGTGATTGTATGCAGCTATTTCACATGCATTAAGTGTTTACTGAATGCTATTAATTCATCTCAAGATATAGTCACCACTATTGCAAGTTCTTGGGGATTATATATATATATCAATCATATGCTCTTCTCTTTCCTAGCCTGGTCATTTTGAAAGAACTATCAGTATGGAAGATAATGAGATCAATTATAGTAAGGAAGAAGAGCAAAAATATCTTCCACCATTTCTGGAAGAAAAAGAAGAGGAAGCTGGTCAGTTCTCTGATGTGGAAGAACACTGGGAAGGTGAAAATTATGTATTGTTTGGATAACTCACAAAAAACTAACATTAATGTGTCTTCTAACTTAGCAGATGGGAACAGTATGGTTCTAGGGTTGAATGACATTCCAAGTAAATGCAATGATTCCAGTAGGTATTCTCTAGCATTATGCTACACAGCTGTAACTAACCCAAATCTAACTAATCTTTTCTGTAGCAGTAAATTCTCTACTTTTTACCTCTGTAAGGCATTTTAGTTTCAGATTTATTGAGGGTAAAAATCTAATATTTGACTGTAAGGACTTGATTCATTTGCTCATACATTGGCATCTAGTGCTACTTGAAGCGCTCTAGACTCTCATCTGGCTCCAGAATGGCATAGATCTTCCATAGATTCAACTTTATAGAGATGTTGGATACCCTGAGACATCTAAAGGGGCACCAGATATCTCTTAGTAGGCAACCTATTTCTCTACTTGTGTCCAGAAGTATGTTTCAGTATAGTATGCGAGGCAGCGTATCTACCACTTTACAGGTTATCATGGTGGTGTGCTGAATATTGATCTTTATGTTAAAAAGAGTTCTTGGGTTGCTCTTTTCTCATTGTAATTTTCTTGATTGCATGAATTCTTATAAAAATTTTTGATCTTCACAGTACAGTAGGATAAGGTAATGTAAGATAAACATACTAGGCTGTTGGCCAAAACCTGTCAATAGTTAGCCTCCCCGCTGCCCCTCTCCCTGTTTTTGTCTGGGATTTTTTCCATGTGCGTTGGATTGTTGGTGACACTTCCATTGTGAAGGCAGAGGGTATTTTCCTGTTTGGGTTTGCAGGTCTACGATAGTAGTCCTTTGTGTCTTGTTACACAAATTTTTTTAAATATACACCGCAGTAATGCTATAAAATGTTGTCTCTGGTTGTCCATGTTTTGACTTAACAGGAAGTATACCTAGAGCTTTGAGTTTTAGAGTTTAAAGTCTCTTTATTAAACTGTTGTTTTAATATCTATTAGAATACAAGCTTGAAGAAGAGTTGGCTTGTGGTGTCAACATGGGAAATGAGGACGCTTCTGAACGAGCTGGAGACAAACCTGATTCTAGCATGTAAATCACTTCTTACCAGTCCTAACAGTAATTTTCTTTATAGTAATTTCCTTTAAACATTTTCAAGAGAAGGTTTGGTTAATTCAACTATGCATTTTTTTGTCAAATTAGTCATAGGCAATATAGACTTTTTTACAAAAAATAAATTGGTTACTACAGTTAAAACAATGAGCTGGGTAAGATAAAGGCAGACTGAACACTTTCTAATCTGAAGCCATTGTAGGTATGTACATATAACACAATGATTGCACCACATTAATGTGGGCGAATTGGCTCTTCTCAAACCAATTTACACTTCTTCTAAAACTCAGCCAACTCTTTGTAATAATATGTAGTGTTGTATTTCTATCCGTCTGTACTTGTAGAACATCAGGAGCTGTTGGAAAAAGAGAAGCTTGTCTGCCAAAGAATACCAGTGTTGAATTGTAAGTTTTTTCACATGTACAGAGTTTCATACCACTGTGTAAAGTGGTATGGTCATAGACCAGATATTGGTATGATGGTAGATTAGTACTCATTGATTTCACAAGTAGGTGGTACAGTGGACTTACTCCTGAAGAAATAAGCTTACATGTAACAGAGGTCATGCCTGGAAAGGAATTTAGAGGTCTGAATGTGGCCTTAAGTAGCTATTGCTCTCTTCAAAGATCAATGCACGTTTTGGCTTACTTTGACGAGGCTGTTAATCTCTGCCCTGGAATGACCTGACGCAGGGTTATAAGGCACGATGAAAAGCTCAAATAACATCTATTAACATATGTGTGTGGGAAGTTGCCTAGCACATGTACCTACCACCAGTACATGCTGGCAGTATTACCATTATCAACAGAGAAACTCAAAATACACCAAAATTATTTAGAAAAACAAACAAAACCACCCAGACCTTCAGACCTCTTCTTGCTATGTGTTTAAGCAGACCAAAACGGTAAGAGAGATTAGCTCATCCCACAAACTGATCTGCTGTATGTAATATGTTTTAAACTAGTATGGAATGTTCCCTTTAAAGTTTTAAACTATTGTTCAGGAAAACTTGAATTTGCAAACCCTAGGTATAATCAAGAGGAGCCACAGGCATTTCAAAACAGAGACCTATAATTAATGCATTAAATGTTAGTGTAAATGTTCAACATCAGATATCCAGGTCTAAAAATCTTGGCTTAAGTGCATGTGTGTAATCTTCTTGTACAAATTATGTTAGTTTCCTTATTTATACTGGTCATATTTGTAACAGTTCTGCTAGACTAAGAACAAAACTGAGAACAACCCACAAATGCATAAGTGGATGATGTACAAACTTCACATAATGTGTAAATTTCTCATTATGGTTTCATTGTTAATCGTGTTTAAATTCAAAGGAAAAGCTTGGAACGCTATGTGGACTACGTTAATAATACTCAGGCTATGAAGTATACCGACAGAGCTTGTGTATTAACCTTACAGAGGAACCTAAAAGAGCTCAGTGACGTGGCCAAAGAAAAGGAACTTGTGGCCCAAAAAACCAGGTTAGTATTTAAGCGAACATGATCTGTTGGCCTAAGTCATCACCAAATACTGGGATACTGTATCTGTAACAAATACTAGAGTTTATAGAATTTTTTTCTTGAAAGTTATGTGATGCCAACACTTTTTGAATATAATATATTCAATATATCCCCAAACCCTTGCAAAGAATTAAGGATTGAGGATAAGAATTAATTACATACTTGAAAAAATTAAATACAATAATGAATGTTAAAGAAGAGATGTTTGGTCTGGGAGAACTAGATGCTAATTCCTTTCAGTGATGTCTGCACAGTCTTGCTGGTTCAACAGTCAGTTGGAAACATCAAGTGGAAAATTAATTGTAAACATTTTCTTAACTGTGATAGAAATGGTACATTAGAATCGGTGAAGTTGCTCACATAACTCAAGAGAAGCACCTTCTATGAGTGTTTTGCTATGTTAAGGTCACAAAGATGTTCCTTAGCAGCAACTGTTTCTGAAGAAGGCTAATGTACTGTTTATGCTGTTGTCATTTTTGATGCCTGAACTATGGATGATGTCAGAATAAACTTGTCACATTTTCCTGGATTTTTGGAGAAAATGTTTGAAATGAACTGGGTCTTCTGAAGAACCTCATAGTAAGATCTTAAAAGAAAAAGTAGGATGGTGTTGGGGAACTGGGAGAGTTGAAGGAATCCTATCTGTGACCCTTGCCCACAAAAGGAAGAGTTTCTTCGGAAAGAGTGAAGAACTTGCAAAATATAAATAATCTGTTTGTTTCTTGCAGAGATGAGCTGAGTACCTGTCAACAGCGGATCAAGGTGCTAGCAAAGCAGCTGGATTGTTTAGACGTTGAAATAGAGAGAGAGGAGGAGGCAGGCAATGTGTAGGTAGAGAGTATTTCTGAATGCCAAAGATTACAGGCATCCACTATGTTTATTTGTATGTAATTAAGGAGATAAACTTTCTTGGTGTCATCTCTCCATATTGTTGAACAGTTGATAGAATTTTTAAGCACATATGTTAAAGACATTAACAGATCAGTTATTAAACCCATTGCCATTCTCAGGTTAAGATGTAACTGCGTTAGCTTGGAAGGCTATTCTGATACAAGGGTACTGCACTTTCAGCTGGTGAGCAGAGCAGTACTTTCACTCCCATGTCAGTGAAGGCATGTGACTAATCCCACAGTCACTTTCCAGCTGAATGTATTTTAAACAATAATTCCTCCTTTTGAAATAAAGACTAATGGTGCATTGGCTTGGGAATCATTGACCTCTATGCTTTCTGGTCTAGGGGTAATATTCTATTAGGTGAATCAGTGCAGAAAGAGGTGGAAACTTAAGAATGGATAGGAAAGATATTTTAAAATATAACAGCAACAGGTTATTATATCAGCCTAGCTCATTTCTGTCGATTAATGTTTATCAGGGTCTCGATCACTTCTATTCAGTATGATGAACCAACACCAATGTGCTATGGCAGTTTTAGAGGGCATGGTTTTGCTTCTGGTAACTATTACAATCAGGATTTTTATATATGTATGTATGTGTATATATATATATATGCCATTTCTTTTTGTGTTTATTTTATGTTGTGAAATGCATGAATGCCTTTCAGGAGTAGTTCTGCATACAGGAGCTGTTCTGTAACGCTTCTGCTATAAAGTGGGAGGCAATTTACTGTACTCTTCACATTTGGTTTAAATAGAAAGAAGTGGGTGGGTTGTGTACCAGGAACCAGTGTATTGTGAACAAACTTTGCAGCTGCATTTTATGACCTGTGTTAATCTTCAAGTTAGTGTGTCGATGAATGGTACAATGATAAAGGTAGGTTAACTGCCAAAATGGAATAGCTGCTTAAACAAAAATGATGAGTTGAATGCTAATGAGACCCCTGTGATGGGTGCTAGTACTCCCTGTTCAGGATCTCAAAGAGACAGTTTTAGCAGCAAAACCCAACAAAGACAGAAAAGCTTTGTAGAAGTTTTTATGCTTATCAATTCTTGTAATCTATTATATTTAGCAAGTCAATAGTAGAATAAGAAACTTGATAAATTTCTGGCTTATGAAGCTCAGAGGTATTGTGTTTTAGCAGTAGTGAAAATACTAGCTGGCATTAGCATTACTGATGCCCAATACAAAAATTTTGAAGTTAGAGTAGTAGGTTCATGTAGAAGATCCATTTCCAATTTTCATTTTGAGGAAGGGAGTCTATGTTGAATATAGTCAGTTCATGATTGATTCTGTAGCATACTGTCTGTTAGTCTTCCTGGGTAGAGAAGACCAAGGAAAATAAACAACTGTGTGGTGTTGCTGCCATTGTAGACAAAGTATATGGAATATTGTAATGCCATTTTAAAAGCAAAAGCAGTCTAGGTTTGCTTAAACTAATTTTCATCAATAATGCTACTTTTATCAGCTTGAGAAATTAACAGTCTCATTGAACTCTACTGGTCAGTGGCTTTGGTTGAAACTTAGAGGAGTATTCATTTCAGTGTGTAATAGTTTAAAGAAAGCTATGCCTTTAAATGAAGAACGGACACTGAGAAGGGTAAATAAGAGACTGCATAAATTAGTGGAATTCTAATACATAAATCTCAGCCTCAAAGCTACTTTTTATCACTGCTGATCTAGGGGGTGGGGGTCAGATTATTTTTTTTTTAACCTTTATTAGTTCCAGTTTCTTCCTGATTGTTTCTTTTTGATGTTAACAGTGAAGCCTTGTCCCGCCTTCAGGCACTGCACGAGCGATTGTGCACTGAACTGGAGGAAGAGGAGGATTTTGAATTAAAAGTTGCTGTGACACTACAAGAAAACATGTGAGTGAGGGAATGAGAAACAGTCTGATGGGAATTAATCTTTATTGTGTTCTTCATATACTGTTTAATGGATTCAAAAGTTAATCACTACAGAAGTTGCTTGTAAATACTGAACTACATCGTTTGAGGTCATGTGAGGTTGACTGCAAAGCAGAGGATCTTGAGAGCAACTTTTAGCCTGAACAGTTCATGGCTTAGGCAACTGCTTGCTTGTGGCTCTGTCCCTGAGTTAGTTTTGCACACATAAATGAAGTTTTAGTTTTATTTGGAGTTCTGCATAAATTGTGGACCTAAACAGGTCTCATTTTAAATGGGAAATAAGCTGGACGAAAGTAAAGCTGTCTGTGACAGTGATCTCTGAATGAGCATAAATGCTTCTAGTTTATGCTTCTTAGTGTTTTTTTATAGGGCATGAAGAAAAAGATTGAAATTGAGAATGGAGACATTGTAGTGGTATTTTTATGCTAGGCTAATATTGCTGCTTGTGATTGATTGTTCACACATACTGAATTATTTATATAAGACAGAATAAAACTGTCTTTTGTGGAAGGCAATGGGAGCATGTGTTCATATTTTAGCACCAGAGGTACAACTACTAATGCCACTGCATCAAAGGAAGAACACAAGCATGAGCTTATAGATGTGGTTAACCAAGTGGTTAACCAGGATGCAGTGTTCTGCTGCAGTGTTGTATAATAGCTTATAAAGGCTTGACTCATTTATTGTGTGATTAGCAATAACTCTATTAATCTGTTCATATGTATCCCTATCATACCTAAATTCCTTCAACAAAGCATAGAAGAATAAAATCTATGGCCTGTCCCTGAAGTTATTTACTGTTGAAGAAAAAGCTATTTTTCTAATTTTTCTTGTTTTCTTATTTTTTTCTGGGTGAATGTGAATTTAAGAAAGAGAGCCTTGAGCTTTAATTTGTTTTTACTGTTTTGCTTACTGATATTTTTGATGTCTTTAAAATGAGATATGCTGTTAGATATGAGCCTTAGTCTGAAAGGTACAATACCTGTGTCAGTAACAGGATATGATTTACAATATGATTTAAAGAAATAACATAAAACATCGCTATGTTTTCACTTTTACCGTAGAGCCTTAGCTACTCAATAGTCTCAAGTAAGTGAAAGAATGTCAGTATTTCAGTGAAAGCAGCTTGCACTTTGTTTTAAAGGCTTGAGATGTGGAAGACAGAAACTGAGCAGGGAAAATACGAAATCCTCCATGAACAACTTAAAAAAGATGAGGAGGAGCTAGAGATGCAATACCAAGAACGAGCAAAGGTGCGGATTTGGAAGGAACAAATAGCAGCACTGCAAGCAGAAGAAAATTGGCGGACTAGAGCAAAGTAAGCACCTATAAGCCAGACTCTGCTTCCTTTCTCTGAATTACTTTTAGCCAGCTCACTATTTCAGGTGTTGAGAAGACTAGCTACTTCAAATAATATCCAAAAATAGTGGTATTGTGTTTCTTAGCTGGATGTTGTTTCAGAAGTATGAGGAAACGTAATTCAAATAAGAATTGCCCACAGTCTTGCAGTTCTGCAGGCAAAGATTTCTGATCTATGAATGTACACTTGCTAAACACAAAAACTGTGAATGCTTTTTGTCTAAGGAAATGAAGTGCGCTGGATCAGACTAACTGCATGTGTCTGCATTGTTGTTGGCCACTGGCACCTTCTGAACCTGTGGTGAAGTTCATTGAGATTTCTTGGAGAGAAAGCGGACACCAGTTTATAAATTTGTCTACAAGTTTTGTGGAAACAGGAGACCGGGGAGGGGGGCAGGTGGGCGGAGACGAATCTCCTTATGTCAGCACATATTAATAAGCTCCCCACCCCCACCTTCAGATGTCATTGTGTTGAAATTGAGGTTTCTGTAGTCCTGCTGCAACTGTTGGTTTGCTTGTGTTTTTGTAGAAAAGAGGAGGAAGCCCAGAAAAAATATCAAGAAAGGCATAAAAAAATACTTGAAGATGCCAAAAGGAACCATGAAAAAGCAGTCTGTTTCCTCAGAGAAAGCATGGCAAGGTTATTGTTTACTCCTTTTCTGTCATTGTACATTCCCTGGTGTACAATACTTTATCCTCAATCTTTGAAAAATAATCATTTCTCTGCTAGGTGTGTCTTCTGTTACACTTGGAAATCTTCTGCCACAGTACCAGTGGCAGAAGAAGCATTCACTTAGTGGCAGTGAAGCAATCAAATTTTACATGGCACAAAAGGACTTGGAAAGCTGAAGATCCACTTACTGTACTAGTATAGTCTTCAGAGTCCCTGTAGCTGAAGGGATTACCTTTTTGATGAGATGCAGAGGGGTCTGACTACTTGCAGGCATTAATAATGATTTGAAACATTTCGTATATATGTGTCTGTCATTAATTGACATTAATTGAACTGTTTCTGAAGTAGTATAACTAAATTCCAGGTTTCAAACCTGCACTCTGCGGTTGTATATTCCCTCTGAAATGTGGTAAAAAGCTTTCTTGCTGCCTGGTAAAATTGGTTGATTGGCCATTTCTTTGTGCTCCTGTTCTTTTCTGGTTGATGGTTGTCATGGTTTAACCCCAGCCGGCAACCAGGCACCACGCAGCTGCTCGCTCACTCCCCCCTCACCCAGAGGGACACGGGGAGGAGTATCAGAAAGGAATGTGAAGCTCAAGGGTTGAGATAAGAACAATTTAATAGGTAAAGCAAAAGCCATGCACACAAGCAAAGCAAAACAAGGAATTGATTCACCTCTTCCCATCGGCAGGCAGGTGTTCAGCCATCTCCAGGAAAGCAGGGCTCCATCACACGTAACAGTTACTCGGGAAGACAAACGCCATAATGCCTGATGTGCCCCTCCCTCGCTCCTTCTTCGCCCAGTTTATATAGTCAGCATGATGTCATATGGTATGGAATATCCCTTTAGCTAGTTCAGGCCACCTGTCCTGGCTGTGTCCCCTCCCCATGTCCCGTGCCCCTCCAGCCCTCTCACTGGCAGGGCCCAAGAAACTGAAAAGTCCGTGACTTAGTATGAGCATTACCCAGCAACAACTAAAACCATCAGTGTGCTATCAGCATTGTTCTCACACCAAATCCAAAACGCAGCACTGCACCAGCTACTAAGAAGAAAATTAACTCTACCCCAGCTGAAACCAGGACAATGGTAAATTAAATATTCTCTTCATGGGTTTATGTTTATATAATTACTGTGCTGTTGAATTATTTTGCTACTAAAGAAACTGTGAAGCTTTGTTACTTACTTTTACTTGTATGCTAGCACTTAATTGAAAAAAGTGATGGAAATAATTGTGCTGTTTCTGTGATGGTTTATTTTTCATTAGATGGCATGTGCAGACTTTAATAATTAAAAACAACCAACCAAATAGAAACAAACCAAATTTTTTTCCTGAGTAATGTATCAAATATATTGATCTTACTAGGTTTTTTTCTAGTTTACCTGGAATACTCTCAGGCTTGATTCATGCCCACATATTTCTAGCTTTTAGAGTTTCTAGGGTTTATTTTTAACGTGGGTACAAGTGGTTGGCTCATATAAAGTTCACTATGTAATTGTTTAGATAATGGTTATATGAGCAACACCTGAATTCTTACTTTATTTTAACAACTAGACATATGTCATAATGTGGAACACATTCTTCATATTCAAAATTTAAAAAAAAAAAAAGTTGTTGAGCAAACTAGTTGAAAGCCTGTTGGCACTTGCGACTTGAGCGGTACCGTATATAGAAGAGTCTTCCAACTGTTCCGCTTTACCCACACCCAGTATCATAGTAAACACAGAGGCTTACAGGAAGAATGTTTGGTGACATCGACAATTACTACTTGTCAGGTTAAACATTCTAATACTAAAAGCTTTCCAGGATATGAGCCTGAAAGATTTTACTTTGCTTACAGAATTCATGAAAAAAATGCAAAGGAAGAACTGAAAACTCAGGAGCATATGGAGAGAAGGATACAAGCTGTGCTTTCCCTGAAAAACAGCATAACTTCCAATAGGGTACTGCTGCTGTGGCTTACATGGGGAGTGAAGAAACTGGCTTATTAGACTGCTAGGTTTTAATGCAAGTAATTTGAGTTTTTGTGGCAGAATTGTGTGATGCTGTCAGATCACTGACCAAATCCCTTGAAACTGGGGAGAATTTAACTATAAGAGTAATGGTGCTAGATTTGTATGGGCAAATTTTGACACTTCCACTTAGAGAGCTGATTCTGTCAACAATCTAGCTGTTCTGGTAGGGTAACTCTCTTGAAAATAATGCAAACCACAAGTAAGTTCTCTGAAACCCAGCCAGAAGCATTTCTAGTTATTTGGATCCCAGTGCAACAATGCTTCATATGGAAGAAAACCAGTTAGTTAAGAATTTAAATAATGTAAATTAAGAATTTCTGAGCTGTGCTACTTTGCTTTTCTACTTATGTTCTGTGGAATCTGAAGGAATTATATTCATTTAATACTGGTCTGTTTAGAACTGTATCTTTCCGCATTGCTTCATGGAGTAGCATTTCAAAGGCAGGCTAGGAGCGTAAAGAAGTAGCCCTGACCTAAGCAGAGCTTTCTGCATCTCAGCACACCGTGACTACCATGTATATTAAAAACAGTAAGTTCTACTCCAGGAAAATCTACCACAAATTCATACTTAGATAAGGGGACCAACACTAGATTCTGTTTTATATTCTTTAATATGTGAATCAAATACGTAACTGGTTTGTGTGGCTTCATAGGAAAAACTCCAAACTCTCCAGGCTTGGAACAAAGCAATGGCCTTTGAGGCAAAGAAGCAGGAGATGAAAATGAGGGAAGCTATCCTAGCAGAAGGAGGCAATGTTGCCAAGGAAATTTTCCTCCATAAACGACAGCTAGAGCATGAAAAAGAGAAACAGTAAGTATTCATATCTATCTCAAACTCTCAGCTGCTTACTGCTGCTCATGCAGGAATATATTGGAGCTCTTAATCAGATTCTGAAAACATAAAATCTATGATACTGTCTCAAGGGAGTGAACTCATTCTTATACTCTGGATGTGTGGTATTTGTATAGTCTGTTTTAAGCAACTTGAACTTCTAGCTTAGGTGTGTTATTCAGAGAACCAAAGTTAGGAGCCCATGTTCTATCAGTAGTGCAAAGATAAACTGCTTCAGGAGGGGAATTCAGCGAACCTAAACTGGATGCCTGAAGTAACTGTACTTCTGCATTTCCTGAATGCTGTCCCTACAGAAATTGAATAGCTTTCGTAGGCTTTTAGAGGCAGTCTTTGGAAGGTGGCACTGCAGTAAGGTCAGAAGCAAGGTACTCTCCTTCATGCTTTTTCTGATTGAAAGTACTCGTCTGCCTTTGTAGCAAAGTTGATAGGAATGTGCCTGTATCTCATCTGCTCCAGTAAAAAGCTTGATTATTTTTTTTAACCACTTATGAAGATGAATTTGAGCTAAGATACTGAACAGAGGGTGGCTGAGGTATGTGTTTCTGCGTGCTGGCTCTGCTACAAGGGCAGTAACCTGTAGCAAATGTTAGAGGTTTAATAAAGGTCCAGTAAGTCGTAAGTTTTGATTAAATAAAGCTTCAGTTTTGACAGCTGCGTAACACCACTTCTGCTATCCCTAAATATGTTCTAAAAAGCATATTAATAAAGTAATCATATGAGTTTGTAGAGATCTGCTGGAAATACCCAACTCCGTTTAAGTTTAATCCTTTTCACCTTGCTTGCTTTCTCCCTTTCACTGTTTCCCTTTGCAGGCCAAGGGAGATCACAGTTTGTTAGCCTTAATGTTAGCTGTGCTGTGTTTCTCATAGCAGTTCTCTTCTAATTTCAGCTACCGTCCTGCTAATCTGCTGAAGAACTGCTTAGTTATTTCTCCCAGGGCTCTGCCATTCTCCTCTCCTGTGAAGGGATATTCTCAGTTTTCTCTGAGTAGATTTCAGCCTGAACATATATTTCTGAATTATCTGCAGAAGAAAATAATTCTTTAGTCATTAAAACCGTTATGCCATTAATTTGTATATCACCTACAAAAAGATTTGTAAAGCCAAGAACTGATAGGAAGAGTGGATGGCTTTATACTTAAGGCAGATAGCACTGGGAGTCAGTATGTTACTCCTATGTCTTTGTAACCGTGATTAACTTCTTTGTACTGTGATTTTGCAAAAATACATTACAAATATGATGCCATTTATCTGCTCCAATGGGACATGATGAGGCTACGTTCAGACATAAAAGTGCTTCAGTAGCCAGTAGCCTATATTTAAATGAGAGGTGATATTTTCTTTGCTCCTATTTAGAATCAGTAATTATTTATATGGATTACTTGAAGAGGTGAAGGTCTATATTAAAACTGATCATTAATGTGGGTAATATTTGTTGCAGAAAATTGTGTACTAAACTGCTGGTATTAAAACTGAGATTAAATTATCTATTGTCACTTTTGTTTTGTGCTGCGCAGTGTGTCATGGAATTTGTAGTTGTACATAGTTTTGAATTCATATCTTCCAAGTTCAGTATTTATGTCCTGATCTTAAAACATTCTGCCTTCCTTTATGAAATCCACTGGATTTCAGATAGGCAGTTTTCTTTAAATAGCTGACTAGGTTAGGAAAAGTATTTCAACCCTTCGTTTTCAGTAGCGGTGACTGGTGTGCTTTGTCAACTCCTCAACTTCTAGAACACTGTAATTGAGTATATTTAGTCTGCAAAAATGTATAAATAGCCTCAAAAGCACCTGTTGTCTTGGCACAAATTACCAATGCACCCAATTTAAAGACTTGCTATTTAGCTTAAAGGCTCAAAAGAAACTGAACTGCAGTGAGTATTATTAATAGCAACCATAGTTGGTTTAATATTTCTTACAACATTACAGAGCTTTTAGAAAACGGCAAAAATCAAGAAAAATTGAGATTGTTTCTCGAATTTTGCAAGAAAAAGCTTCTATTTGCAAGCAGAAAAAAAGTCAGTCCTGTACTAAGGCAATTAAGGGTAGTGGTAAACTTGAGGATTCTTCGCTGTGGAGAATGCGAACATGGCGATATATTGAGAAGACCTGCAAACGCTCAGCTGGAGCAGTATCACAGGTAAACAAAGGCCTAAGAATTAACTGTCTTTAGGTATATTTTTTGTCAGAGGTGCAGGTCAGTGAGTTCTTTTGTCTCTGAATAGCAGAGCCTACAACCAAATACCAGATAGTACAGAACAAGTGGGAGTAATTTCTCCACTAGATCTCTTAATGACCGGTAGTCTCCCTTTTCTTGGTTGTTGATGCCTATATGAATAAAGACACTGTCCTGCTTGGTGTGGGGAGGTTTGTAAGAAGAGGTGAATTTTCAGACACATGAATCGCAAGAGGCATCAAAAGCCAGGCAAATTACCCTCACTTTCTATTTAATTACCTTCATCCCTGAGTAAGGATTCAGATGAGTTTGTGAGCACACAAGAAATGTTTCAACTGTATTAGAAGGGAGACCAGGGTTCTCTCTAGACATAAGCAGTCTGGATAGTTCATTGGTTTTTATCTGCACAGTATTCCAGGAAGTACTGGGCTGGAAAATGAAGGTGAATGGAGTTGAAATGATGGAATTGAATTCCCTGATGTAACTAGTGGCCTCATGCAATCTTTAGGTATTTAGAAGAAAAGAGGTGGGGAGGGAGGTGTTGGTACAAATAGTCATACTACTATTGTATGTCTATACGTAGTATGTCTATGTATACATATACAAAGACCTTGTTATCATGTGATATACAAAACATTCAAAAACTGCAGTCGGTGTTCTCATGCCTGAGGACTAGTTTCTAGCCTCCTACAGTATACAGTTAACATCATACAGATGCTTTTAACGTAAGATTTTGTTTGTATTTGGTGTTTCAAGAAAGGATCGACCTAAGTTGTCATCCTTGGCCTCTGAGCTTTATAGACCTGTCATTTTTGTGTTAAAAGATCTCCTCATAAAGTGTTCACTGTTGAAGTAACTGTCCTTTAGTAATTTTTAACTATATCTTCAAAACTTAGGGTCTTTCACAGAAGTCATGGCGCTCTCCGCTAGTTTGTTCCTCAGCGGGTGAGAGAACTGCTTCTGTAGGAGAGATTTCTGAAGAAATACCCCATGATGTGCTCTGTGAAAGTGGTGAAGATGAGAAAGAAAGGGACAAGACCCTAGCAGAACCAGAGTTCCCAGGACTTTGGGATCAGGAATGTGACTTGCACAAGGTAAATGTTGTGATCTCTTATTACAAATAATAACAGGCAAAGAAAAGCATACCTTCTAGCATAGTAGTATTCTATACTCTAAACAGAAGTAAATAATACACTCTTATACAGTGGAATTGTGAAGTTAAAATCCTAAATGTTATTCAAAGTCATACTTGCATGTACTGCATTTTCTGAGATGTAGAAGACATTTAAGAACAGACTTTGTAATCAATCAAAAAGAAATAATGTCAGTACATACTTGCATGGAAGAAGTGCTGTACCATAACTGAAATGACAGAATCACAGAATCATTTAGGTTGGGAAAGGCCTTTGAGATCATCAAGTCCAACCGTTAACCCAGCACTGCCAAACCCACCACTAAACCATGTCCCTGAGCACCACATCTACGCTTTTTTTTTTAACAACTCCAGGGATGGTGATTCCACCACCTCCCTGGGCAGCCTGTGCCAGTGCTTGATCATCCTTTCAGTTGAAAAAAATTTTGCTAATATCCAATCTAACCCTCCCCTGGTGCAACTTGAGGCTGTTTCCTATTGTCCTTTTGCTTGTTATCTGGGAGAAGAGACTGACCCCCAGGTAGTTGTAGAGAGTAATAAGGTCGCCCCTGAGTCTCCTCTTCTCCAGGCTAAGCAACCCCAGCTCTGTCAGCCACTCCTCTTAGGACTTGCGCTCCAGACCCTTCACCAGCTCAGCTGCCATGTTGCAGTGAAGTTAGCTGATTTTTTCTGAATGAGTATTTGTTTAAGAAGTTGAGGGAGAAAAAATCCTGTAAGTGCAGAAGATCTAACACTGCCTTTAAAAACACTCTGTCATAGTGTTGGATGATAAGCTACAGAACAGACAGCTGAGAGTAAAATTCTTCATATGGAAGCTGGGAGGCTGAGTTTGATCTGGAGAGAAACAGATAAAGGCTGGCCAGATCCTAAAAGATTCCATTCTGCAGACTTTTCTACTTGGAGCTACAGATTCTGTGATCACACTTATAGTCATGGTGTTTTTTATGGATGTTCCTTATTAGATATCCAAAGAAGAAATGGTTCCAAAGCAGCTGGCTACAAATGTAGTGAAAGAAGAACTTTTTGACAAAAAAAAGGAGAAATTCCAAACTGGAGTTTTTCACAAGCAAATAGTGTCTGGTCATGAACGTAAGGGATTTACTTTCTATAGTAAACCAAGTTGCATTCATTTCAAGGTTAGTGGCCGTTCTGTGTAGGATCTATAAAGATGATGTATGTGTCTACTATATGTACATACCAATGTCTTGATCAAAATTCTGTTGCCTGGGAAGGAAAAGAAAATATAATCCTTCTTGTCTTTGATAGGTCTTTAGTCAAACCTGAAACAGTATTGCCTTTTTCTCTAGCAATCTCTTAAGTTACAGCCAGATAAAATAAACTACTTAGTTTCACTACTTAGGTCTAAATTATAAAATACTTACTTTACTTAGGGGAATTTAAATACTGTCAGAAAAGTGAACAAATGATGAAACAGCTTGTTAGGCTATGTTCTGTGGTGGTTGGTTTTTTTTAAGTGCAGCCTAACTGTTACTTAGATATTGTTTGTATATACATTATGACTATAAAAAAAATGTCCTTGAAGTCATGACTATGATCCAGTCAAGATTTCAGTTTTCGAGTGACCATCATATCGCACTGGTCATGAGGAAAGTGAGCTGCAGTTTATCTCTGTGTTGTAATTAACAAGTGTGCTGTGAGAAAGTATAACGCTCTGCCTAGTCCTCTGTACTTGAAAAGGTTGCTGGTGTGGCACATCAGACAAGTCTTCTGTGTCAAAGAAACATGTTGCCTGTCAGCCTGCAAGACTCGTCTACGTGTTAGTGAATGTGCCCAGGTATACAGCTTTCCTGGTGTTCTGGTTTGATGAGGAGCTAGAATCGAAACAGCAGACCTTTGCTGGAGGACACTGACACCCAGCTCTGTGTTCAAAAAAAGTCTGTGTTGCCTTTGCTACAGACAGTCTAAATTGTTAACTCAGTTAGTCCACAAATGTGACTTGATGTCTTTGATGTTCACTGCAGGAAAAGACAGAGCAGCTTGGTGCATTAGCTGTGCACCAACGCAGATAATGTGCCCCAACCATGAAGCGTGAGTTCCTGGCCCTATAGGCTGTATGTTGTAAAAGGGTTTGTTTGGAGCAAGGCAGTGCTTTGTGGGTTTAGACAATACTTTGCACACAGGCCAAGGATCCCAGTAGGGACTGTGGGCACAACTATGGTAAAAGTAGTTGGTTTTGTCATGATGTGTGTAAATGCTACTTCCTGTAACTCACACCACCTGATATGTTTGGTGTTCCAAGGATTTTGATGTTGGTCAAATCTACAAAAAGAAGATAGCTTTGATAAATGCATCCTACAGTGTTAATTCCTGCAGACTAGTGGGGATCAGTGAATGGCTCAAGGACTTCGTCAGTATTGAGTAAGTAAAATTAACTGTAGACTGGTTGCTTCTTTTACCTTTGTACCACAACAGGAGATGTAACCAAATTCTGTAGCAAATTAGATTTCAGTAAATACATCTAAATTACTAGATTCCGTTCTTGTGTGATGAGGAAAGAAACTGTGTCTCCAAGCTGAGGAGCAAGAGGCTTACTGAGCCTCCGTTGCATGTCGTTGGTTTCTATAGTGGTGATAGGAGGGGACCAGCCACTAATCTGTGGAAAGCAATATAGACCTGTGGCAGCTGCTAGCCCTGAACAAGTAGAAAGCTTTTTTCAAAAATATCAAACCATTTTAAAAAGGGGAAAAGGACCTCTTCGTTGGTACAAAGAAGTAAAAGAGGACCCAAGCTTCTTTCCAGGCCACCACAAGGGCCTTTAAGCCTAGGCAAACCTCTCACCAGCTGCCATCCTTCACTGCGTGATTCACACAAATTTCTAGATGACTGCTGAAGTTTATGTGTGAGGAAGCTGATGAAATCAAGGAAGCAATCTGTGGGCAAAGAGCACTTAAGTTGAAATCCTGTGGTCTTGGGAAAGAACATTCATGTAATCCTAATGACAGGTTATATAATTAAGTACTCTATCCAGTTGGGAGAGGTTGCAAATTAATCTCAGTTTAACTATATCGATGATTTTATTTGACTGTTAATAACTAAATAAAAGGAAATATCACAAAATCTTTCTTTCTAAGAATAATTCAGACAGTAGCTTTCTCTGGAGATATTCTGAGACTTCAAAAATATAAAGTATTACTTTTCACAACTTGTCTTTACCTGAAAAATGAGTCAAGAAAATAAAACATTTAGAAAAGAAAAAGAGATTGTAGTCTAGCCTAAAAGTGAAAAAATGCTGAAGCTCTTGTTTGTGTGTAAGTGAACCTTATTGACAAATAGGAGACATCAGAATGAATTCATTTGGCTCACATAAAAAGTTAACTTTACATAAAAAGTTCAACTCTTATTGCTGACTGACCTGAAGAAACCATTTCTGTGACTGTTTAATCATACCCCAGTGAAATAAGTTGTATTACCACAGTAACTGATTCCATACTTCAGGGATCATTTTCCAGCTCACTACCTGATGCCACTTTGTAGTGCTAGATTGCACTTGGAATTTCTAGCTTGCTTGTTAAGAAAAATTGCGGAGCTTAGTTAAGCCGTTCCTTGTCCTCTTAGTCCCTGTAAGAGTACACTGGGATGTGAACATGCTGCAGTTCTTGACTGAAGGGAATCACTTGAGAGCTGTAAGGTCTGAATTCAGCTGCTGTATGAGATCTTGGTAAAGACGGTTAGCACTTTAGTCACAGACTAATGGAGATGCGTAATTGACCACAATACAGCAGAGCACTTAAGCTTTTAAACTTGCTCTGGTCCTTGGCTGAGTATGAATGTAGTTTTTTGCTTCTTTTGAAATCAGGTATGTGGGTTCAATTTGGACTGACTTATAATACGTTTAATTTCTGTTACAAAGCCTGAAGCTACTAATCTTCTGACAAAATGAGGGGGGTTTCCTGCTCTCAAAGATTGATTTTATTATTTTTTTTCTCATTTAGTGTGTTGGACAATTGCATATTTTAAATCTGCACCTTGGATTTGTGACCAAAAATGAAAGAACCCTTTCTGAAAGGCCTAGGTCTTTCCTTGATATAATTGCCTTTCACAGTACTATCCAAATACAAATGAAACACTACGTATTGTGAATAGAATGAGTCAATGATTCTTCAGTGTCTGAGGGATGAATTGATTTTTTTTCAAAAAGATTGGTTACCCATACATTTGCCAGATAGATTGATAGCAAAAATAATGTATAGATCTCATTAGCCATTGTCATATTATTAATAATTTAAAGAGCACAGATCAGATTTGTAGACACTGACCTTACACCGTATAATGATTATCTTTTCTCGAGTAGAACCATACAGAAATTGTTTGTCACAAAATAGTTTTACCAAGCTTTTTGAAAATGCTCAGTACATCTAAGCTGCCATGGTATCAGCTGTCCTCTACATCATTTGCACAGGTAGTTGTAGACATAATGCTTGAGAACTGTTATCAGTGACAGACATTATATTTGCTACTAAAAACCTATATTCTAATGGTTAAAATGAGCATTATTACATCCCCATGCAATGGGAGTCTATTCTTAGCATAGTGGTTCTGTGCGTGTTTGTGTGTTTGGCAGCCTATGCTCTAAATTGTGAATATTTTATCAAGGTAACGTTTGAAATAAAGGAGCTATTCCTTAAAGTCTTTCTCAGGGGAAACTGCTAGTGATCTGTTCTGAAGGTCACTATACAGATGCTTATATCCCTGTTCACATTTTAAGCTCCTGAACTCTGAACAGCGTTTCCCCTTTCTGTTTAAAAATGGTTCATCTTGCTTTTGTTTGGTTTTAATTTTGTTTTGCTAAAATTGTTTGTGTGTGTCACTTTGCTTAGGTATTCCCATGGCTAACAACTTTTATGTATTTTGTCTGTCTTCCTTTCTGTTTCTGTCAGGCAGAACAGGTCTCCAGTCGTGCCTTAATAATTTCATTTAGAGTGCAGCTGTGAGATTTCTTGTCTTCTGATGGGCATTTTGCTTGCATCACGGAGACCATGAAATGAGGCATTGAAATGAGTGACAGTTTCTATTCAAGATAATTTTGTTGCTGTTTGCAGCAAGCAGCACATTCTCTAATCATTTGCAGCTACCTTCTGGGTTTTTTTTCCCCCGCTTAATTTCCTGTTTGGTCAGGGGAGATGTTACAGAGCAACACTCAATGGATGATGGGAGAAGCTTTCTAGCTGTTTGAATAGGCGATTGGGCCACCCTATTCTTGATGATATTACTAAGCCTCAGCTTCACCTGTTTGGCTACAGGCTCTTTGTCTGTAGCACGAAGGCAGTAATTCTTGCCTTTTAAAAGCGCTCGTAAGGCTGTCTGAGTAAAGCCTCAATAAAGAATCAGCCTTTGTAGTCTTACAATTGCAGCAGGGTTCTGTAGCTTTTCATTAATCTGTCACTCATTCTGACTTTTCCAAGTAATTAATCCAAGTTGGGGGAAAAAAAATAGATCTGCTGTTGTTACCAGAGTAGGAGCTGGATGTTTCATACATAGCTTTAATTTGGAATTTTATGTTAATTATCTCCACAGTTTTGACCCACCCGGCAAAATGTCTGCTGGAATGTCCTGTGAATTAATGGTAACATTTAAGCCAATGGTAAGTGTACCCGAGTGCTAAGTTACACAATGATGAGAATCCTAGTATAATCCAGCAGTCTGATTAAAAGCATCATTAATTTAATTTCTTAACTGTTAACAAGGAAATGACATTTCTAGGAAAGGCAGTGTTGTAATGGATGACTGTGTGCATGTTCCAGCTCTTTTAAATTGTCATAAGGCATATTCTGAGCGCATGTTTTAGAATGCCTGCCACTAAGTATTCTTGGACTATGTTTTGAAACGTGCTCCAAACAAAAAGATTTATAATATCGCCTAGCTAAACTTAGCCAGGCGGTTACCAAAGACTATTTTAAAGCAGAAATGTAGAATCTGTAGAGATATGTTTTAATGTGTTACTCAGAGTGAGTGAAAATATTTTTCACCAGGCTATATAGGCTGAATCATTCAAGATTACTTGGTTGGGTTTTATTTCTTTTGTTTTCTAGATAAATGAAACCCTGGAAGGAGAAGTCATGTTTATGGCACAGACAGGTTCTTTTTCTGTTCCGTTGAAATGTACACCCAAGAGATGCATTGTAAGTGATTTCAAGTATGTTCAGAGTCAGTATAACAACAGTAATAGAAAATGTGTGATAGCATAAACATTATTGAAAATATTTAGCAAAAATATTTAAATTTCTTTCTTTTTTACTTTCTAAATGGAGAGTCTCTTTCCAGAAAACGATTCTTTCCTTAGCTTCCCAGATTACACTAAGCCATATACAAAATTATCTTAATGGGTTTACTTAACCATGAACTGTAGCTTTAACTTCAGGGTGGGGTTAACTGAAGTAGTTTGGTTCAGAAATGGATGGCACGGTGTTACACTGGGAAGAGAAATGCTGGCTGGAAATGAGCTATCTTTTTTCACTAGAATTTTTGGAAATTCCATCCCAGACCTGCAGTAGTTTATTCTTTAATTTTCTGTGTAGACAAAAACCACACAATATCTTTGTATCTTTTCTGGGATTTATCAAAAGCATATATTGTTTCCTTTCAGCATCTCAAAACCTTTTGAGAAGTCTAAAGCAAATTTTAGGTGAAGAAGATAATATGCTTACTGTTAAGAGATGGAACTACAGGCAGCGCTAACTGTTTTTAGATACCCTAACTTCCTATGAGCTAATTTGAATAAAGTATTTGATAAAAGCAACAACTTTGGTATTAAATTACTTCCTTCACAGCTAAGAGCAGCTTTATAGACCAAAATGAACTATAGATGAGTATATACAATGCTAGAGGAAAAAGATTATGCAAGGAGACACCCAATATCAGAATAAGACTAGAAATGCAAAATTTGGGGCGTGCTGGGAGCGTATGTAATAATAAAAAATAATTTTTAAAAGGCTTTAGAAATATGAATGTCTTCCTGGAATTTGTGATTATATTTCAGTAAATTGAATGAATAGGATTACATGTAAAGTTTCTTTACCCGACCACATGTTGAAAATTTTGTGCACAGGGAAATGAATCAAGAACAATCTGTTACACAGAAAATAGAAGAGGGGAAGTAACTGAAAGTTAGTGCGCTATAATTATTATATTAGCATCCTTGCAAAATATTTAAGGATGTGCTTCATTTTAAGCACTTGTGATATCATTCTAGCTTCCTACAGCAATATGTGATATCTTAAATCTGAGTATGTGTATAGGACTCCTGGTTTTCAGTTACAAGACCTTGAAGATGAGACTGCACAATGCAGCCGAAACCCAGAGTTTATCTTTGGTCAGAGGAGTAGTTTTCTTCACCTAGAGAATTCATACCATCGTAGGGCACTGATTACACACAGGAACTCCTGTTCTTTATGCCCTGAAAGTGGGAAGCGTTCAGCTGTAACCAGGATACTAGCAAGCAACCAAGTTGCCTTTGTCTTTCTGCTGCTTGAACTTGAATGACAAGCCTTTTGTTATCGAAGTCATTACAAATTCTATATGAAGCAGTGGATTACTTCTTAAACTCCTTGTAAACCATGATAGCTCAAAGAAACAAGACAGGATGTGTTACAAACTGATACATAGTCACTATATGGTGTTAAATGCTGCTTGCTTCTGGGCTTAATGCTGGTAAAACGGTTTTTGTGTAATACAAGAGTATCAGTGCTGAATTGGTACATAAATATTATCTATTTCCAGAGTAACGACCTAAAGACTTATGCAAGCTGTTACTGTGAACAGAATTTAGCCTGGTTTTCCCCTTGCGGACTGAGATGGAAGGGGCTCAGTTTAACATGACATTGTTTTAATGAGTTGGCTTCTGCAAAAAGGCAGAAGGATACCCGCAGTTCATGTCATTATTTGATACCATCTTTGAAATGATAATAAGAAATGTAAAGTCTTATTCTTGAAAAGGTGGATGCTCATTTAATTGACATTACTGACTATCTAGGACAGTAGTAATTAATGGTTTATCTTCTCACAGCTGGCACTAGATAAAGAGCTCATTGACTTTGGCAGCCATGTGGTGGGAGAGACAATTTCACGGGCCATCAACCTGACAAACAGTGGAGCTTTGGGAACAAGATTCAAAGTTCAGATGTCAGCAGGTGACAGTAGTACATGCAGAGCAACAGCAAAATCTTCTCCTGGAAGAATGGTAGGTTCAAAAGGGTTTCCCTAAATCAACAGCTTTGCAAACTGTGGTAGAATCATAGAGCAGCTCAGATTGGAGGGGGCTTCAGAAAATCATCTGCTCCAACCTTTAGTAGTTTGTTTATGTTTGGGCTGGCCTATCTTGATATGATCTGCTAGACCCCCAAATATCAGAAGACAAATTTAAATGATTAAAAAAATATTTGGAGGGTAGGGGGGAAACAAACAATGATAATTTTTTGTAACATTTCAGTCATTTATGTAATGATTTGTATCTTCTCCACATCCATGAAAATTAGGGAAAAATACTTTGGTTAAGAGGAGATTCTGACAGAGTCACTTAAAATCCCAGCTCCTGGACTTAAGAGAAATGCTAACTGTTGCAAAACTAGCAATGGAGTAATGACAAATGGGAACACTAGCCTGTGATTTTCCTTTCCTGTCCAAAGAAGGACCATCAGTTACTGACAGTTGTTGTTAGAAGGGAAGGAGTTGTCTTAATTTGACTAATAATCCCATTGAGGACTGTTGCCTGAAAACAACAGTAATAAATAGTGTTAAAAGAATTGAAGGAGGATCTCTCCAATCAATAGTGGAATGAATGCAGATGATTGTAATATTGTGTCCTGTGGAATGTCCTGGGTGGGAATGAAGCAGTGACTGGAGGAACGTACCAAGACTCAGACACTTGGTGCAGAGCTGACAAAATGTGTGGTGTTAGACCTGATGGTTGCTCCTACAGCATGCCAGTTTCAAAGCTGACAGAAAACTGAGGAATCCTAACAGTTGTACTCCTCCATGTAGCAGATAATTTTAAGTGACAAACACTTAGAAGAAGGCATGCATACAATTGTCTTTGCATGTCAGCACTGTGGGCCAGATTTTTGAGAGGCCTGAACAGCTTAACTCTGAAGACGTACTAAATAAGTTATGGACTTTATTCTTAGAGTGGGGAAACGTTCAGATTTTTAAAAAACAAGCAAAACAACCCACAAACCCCAACAACAATGAACCACCCACTGTGGTAGGAACTAATATTTTGTAATTCCTATGTTGATGAATATCACTATCATAAATGTTCCTTTTTCCTGAAGTGTTGCCTAGGTAGTACCCATAAATAGATAGATTTCACAGGTCCTTGACCAGAGAGAATAGCACTACTAGGCTGCATATCTTTTGTGAAGTGCCTGTATGTTTTTGTAAGCTCAGTGCAGTCTTCATCTTTTTTCCATCAGTGCGGTCTTTTAATTTCTTTGATTGCTGAGGAGCAGTTGGCTCAGATGGTTTTCAAAATTCTCTGCTTGATAATGTAGCAAATTTTTAAGTTCCAAGAAAAGACGTGACCTCTCGTTTGAAACATTACATTAAATAGTATGTACAGTGAAACTGCTGAGCTGTTTGCCACGGTTTTCAACTCTTGTACTATCCTTACATTAAAAGCATGGTTCAAATAAAAGAATTTGTGAAATAACACCGTCTGTATCCATGGTTTCCCTTCTGTATTCTGTCCTTTGTAGGTGTGTAATAAACGGAAGTCTAGTTTTAGCAGACCTAATTTTGACATAAACTGCCTGTGTTTCCACTAGAGAAATGTTAGTTCTGTTAATTGTAAAATAACTGACACTATATCGCTCCTGTTGTATTATTTACCTGTTTCGGGCAGCCAGCAAAAATTAAATCTGCTCATTCATAAAGGTCTAGTAGAATGTGCAGTTTTTAGAAACTTTAGACTTCTCCATCTATAACGTGGAACAGTTGCAAGAAAACACAAGTTTGATTTGCAACTGCTTGATAAAATTGGAGCTGGTGCAAGCTACGTGAGCAGTCACAGTAGAAAATACTTTTTTCTGTGTTTTCTAATAGGTTACTGAACACTTCAGTGACTGTGTCCCTGTAAAGAAAGACAGCAATAGTCCTGTGACATCTGTAGTTGAAGAGAAGGAACAAATTTGTCCTGACCGTAGTAAAGAAGTGACCTGCTGTGCTGCCCAGGTGGAGCAGCAGAGAGCTGAGGCAAGCCTGAGCAGAGGTTCCACAGGTAAGATGACTCTCTTAGAAAATTGGCAGTGCAGTTTTCCAGGCCAAGCATTATCCATTTGTAGGGTTTCCTGTAATGAACTGTGGAATTCAGTTTGCAAAGTTACTCAGTAAATTAAGGAGTTCATTATTCTAGTAGTAATGTTAGAGTTCTTTGTATGCTGCGTCACAAAAAATGACTAAAAATAATGTACTGACACCATTATATCAAAAGCAGCAGAGAATCTCACTTCTCATTAGTGATCAACAATTCAGTCTCAGAAGAACACAGAACCCAACTGGCTTACAGAAACTACAAAATTGTTATCATTCTTGTCTCAGCAACTGAATACCCACTTCTCAGAATAGAAATCCACATGACAGGTTTATTTTTATAGTCTGTAATTCTAGGAACAAGAAAGCAGAAAGATGAACCTCCTCAGACATTTTCCATCTCATTCCTGATGTTTACCAGGTGCTTAGTAAAATTCAGTCTTGTAGAAGAAAGACTTTCTTGATTTCTTTATTATCTCTATTCTTTAACATTACGTCTGGATGTTGATCATTCCAATTGCAGGAAACTAAAAGTTCCATGAAAAGGTAGTGGGTGGCTTGCTTTTTTTAAATCTGGGATCTGTATTGTGAAATGGAGCGATTCCATAAATCACAGTAGCTGTCTCCAAAGAACACATACCTTTTAAAGATGTTTTCAGACCTTAAAAAAAAAAAAAAATCCACTGCTTTGGCACATTAACATATCTCATGACACCTTGATCTTTTTCCTGGGTAATGTGAAGGATATGGTTGCCAGTTGAGTACTGCCATAGAGTCCAGCGTTATCTTCATCTCTCTTGTGATGCATTAGTTTAAGGCACTTCGAAGCCCTAGTGGGAGACTGTTTGTTTAAAAGGTGCTTATTGTTGCAGTTTTGAACATAAAGTGAAGCAGCACTTCCGCTTGCATTGCGGGTCCTCCTGACTGCCTTGCTTTGTCCCACTGAAATTGTTCTTAAAGCCCAGCTGACACTTTCAGCTGAATTTGCATTCCTTGATGTAACAACCTCCAGTATATGCTTTATCCTACTGAAACGTTAATATTGGTATTCTGTAATGGAAGGCTGAGGTGCCTAAGGGTAGGCTTCTGGGCTAGGGCAAAGTTGTATGGCCAAACAGAAATTGCCTTCTAGACATATTTCCCCATCACTGGTATACGTTACTTGATTTGCAATATTGACCAAAATCTATGTACTTCTGCCCTGTTTGTTATTTTTGTTTAGTGACTAGATGCACACATCCAGCATTCTGTGGGGGTTTGTTTATGGTTTGGGGTTTTTTTCTTCCCCAGAACAACTTGGTCAAGATGTATTAAACTCCAGATCAGATCTAGACACAGACAATGCACATAATGTAGTGGAACTTTCTCCTGAAGAAACGCTAGTTGAAATCATGCTTGGAAAGGTAATGAATATCCTGAGACACAGATACAAGATTTTCGCTAGTCTAAGCCTACGTTAAATACATTGCTTTGCCTCGGGGAAATGGTGAAGTACATGATCAGTTTCAAACCCACTGGAGTTCACTATATCACAGTTGATCCTTTAAATGAAATCACATGACACATTTGCCCTTTCTTTTGATCTCTAAAGACTTATTTGAGCTGAAAGATTCTGTATCAATTTACGTTTCCCATAATTTAACTCTGTGTGTGTGTGTGAAACTTTTTTTCTGCTGTGTTGTTCTGTAGTTACACAAAGTCTGGTGACAAGACAAAAGATGGGGCAGGAAGAACGTCTGGGAAATGTCAGACTTGAGCCATATTAAAAAATCTGGGTATGAGAGTCCAGATCCTAGCTGGTACTAGCATTTATGGCTTCCCCTTATCCATACGAAAGGCAGGTGGACTTAATGCTGCAATCAGTAGAGCAGACCTTTGAATGGTCGCACAAGGCTGCTTCTCCATGTTTTAGTTACATATTCCCCAATACATGATGGAAACACTGTGGTAAACCACATGATTTAGCTGTCATACAGACTCCTGCAGTAACAGGGGAGACTCAGTAAGATTCTGACCATGCCTGGTAGTGAAACCATGTGTCATGCCAAGTCTTTTTCCCACAATAAACCTCCTAGGGAGCTACTGATACTGATTTTTATTTCCCCTTGCATAGTGTGTTCAATCTAGTTACAAACTAGGTGTAGTAGAATGTTTGTGTAGTATGAGTATATACTGCTTTTTTATTTCAATACAATTTATAGCCAACTACAGTAATACAGTATTTTCATTAAAAACATGTTACTTCTTGTTTAGGTTACTGAAGGTGAAATTGGACCCTTCAGCTCAGTCAAACTTCAGATTATATTTGTCCCAGCTATCCCTGGGGATGTGCGGGCAGAGTTTGTGATCATGTTTGAGAACTCAGACTGCAAACCAGTGAGTGATTTTGTGCAAGACTTGCTTCAAAACACTGTAGAAAAAGAGGTTTAGAGTCCTCCTACTTCTGCTTCTCCCAAGAATTAAGAGCGGTTAAAAATCCTATATTAGAAACAGGAGAAGGAGTTAGAGGACAGATATGTTTTATGAACATTCTAAGAAATAACAATGAGGTACCATGTGATCATGTATTATGTGCCTTGATGGGAGGTAACTGTAAATCATGGCCCTTCTTTCTGATGCAGTATGGTTATTAAACCTGTTGAGTCCCTTAAATTTCTGTGCAAATAATCCTGATATTCCCATTTTATCAGACATCATACTGGAAAACATCTAATTCCCCTCTATTCCCAACCCACGTAGTTTATTTTCTTTCTGATATATCAGAATTGGAATTATTTAGCATGCAGTAGTGAAACTGATGTGTGAAAGCTGGAAGAGATGACAACTTTAGTTACCACTTCAGCATATTTTGATTCTACACTTCATTGGAAGCCAAATTCTGCCTGGGAACAGTTCACAGAAGCTTGCCAAAAAAATAAAGAACAATTTCCAAGAAGCTCAGTAGGCCAGTCTTGGCTCTCTCCATGGTCTACAGATGGAGTAGTCTACAAAAGGAGCTGCAGATGTGTACTGAAGGCTCCTGTGGGTACCCTCTCTTGCAGGGTCATTTTGTCCAAGTCAGAGCTACGTGGTCACTGATGTCAGACCTGAGGTCATTATAGCGAGTACAGCACTGTGCTGCTGGTACAGCGTTTCTCTGCTGGTTAAACAAGCTGCAGTCTCTTGAGTTTGTGAATTACGGCACATTCATTTAAGCTAGATGCACTTGAAATATTTCTTTTCAATATCATGGGCAGCATGCTATTCCTTTGTGTTCCCTGTCAAAGAATCCAAATCAAAGTACAATTATTTTTTTTTCTGCTGGGATGCCATAACACCTAGGTTTTGTTTTATGAATGATTTACATAGCTTTGCCTAATTAAAGAACCTGTTGCAATATGAATAATAAAATCTTCTATTCAGCTCTAGTTTATAGCAGAAAGTCTTGCTCTGTCTAGATCAATAAGAATTTGAGACTAACAAAAATAATTACACTCTTGATTTATGTATTAACAGCTATGCTTTAGTGCCGTTGGAGTTTCTGTTGATGTGCCTGTTTGGGTGCCCAATCCCAACGTTGATTTAAAGATCTGTATGTATGACCGACTTTATCAGGATTGCATTGTCATTCAAAGCAGGTGAGCTACCCTGTCATTAGCAGCTGCCTTGCTATAGCTAAATAATGAGATCTTCAGCTACAAGATGATGTCTTGAGATTCTATTGTGCCAGACCCATCTTGTCACAGGAAGCTGAAGAACAGTTTGGTTTTTTCTCTGGCATTTCAGAAGGACATCCTGAAAGTCCTCCAAGTTCCACACTGCTGTAGAAATTGGAATTGGGTACCCTACTACCCCAGATTCCCAAAACCAGCTGTAGCTATGAAGTATCTGGGTTAATACATGCCTTTCCACTCCTGCAAGATTCCCTGTGTTGTACCTATTCTATGGTATAACTGTAAAGTTCCTAAGGAATAGCAGCCCCACAGAGTTCCATCGTGTGGAATTTGCACACTAAACATTAAGGATAGAAATGAGTCTAAACTTACGTGCACATTGGATATAATTGCTTCAGCCAGGAAAATTTATGAAAGAGTATTTTGTTGTTTCTCAGCTATTTTACCTTTAATTAAAGTCCATGGGAGACTTACAGTCTGGAAGCCAGCCTCATGCCAACTGTTCTTTATTGAGAAGGTCAGTCACCTGTCTTTTCAGATTTGGAATATGATGCTGGATAAATCGTGTCAGTCCTTTTGCATTTACTATAAAATGGGAAGGATACAGCTTTTCTTAACCCATACAGGCCTTAAGCACTGCACTGGAGTAACAGATAACCTTGTAGGTACACAGATAGTGACCAAATAGCAACGTGCAGGGGAAGAAATATCTGGGTGTTTCTGTAGTCCAAGTCAGCGATGCCTGGAGACTGGTTCTGTTTGCACTGTAATGTAAAGATAATATTTCAGCGGATTGGCTGCCAGAGATTTTATGCTATTAGAGGGTATTATATGATCTTTTACTCAGTTGTCTTCAGGTGCTGGGTGTCTTCTCTCTACCTAATGCAGTCACTACTGAGTGCTTATTTTAACAATTTGCATTTCTTAGATTCTCTTTAAATAGGGTTGGAGTGGGTTTGTGGGAGGGTGGGGGAGAGATTGGTTCTGTAGAAGGCATCCATTCTAAACCTCTTACCAGAATTACAGACTGCAGAGATTCTTCACAGTTGGAAAGAAATGAGTAAAGCTGTTATCTCAGAAATTCAGCTTACAGATATGACAAGCACAAGTTGTTATATAAGTGATTTTACTTGGTCTAGATAACCCAGGGATAAAACTTGCAAGTATAGAAGCAGAATAACTCTCCTAATGAAAACTTAAGATTTCGAGGGGATCCCAAAGATAGAAGCTGTCAAATTGCTTAGGGCAAAACTTCTCAGCTGAGGGAAGAATCCTGCTGATCCTTTGCCAAGTTTCACTAAATTAAGAGCACTTAATATGCAGTATACTGTCCTTAGTACCTTGGCAAATCAAGTCTTTGATTTATCACCCAATTCTCCACAGTTAGGAAAAATTTTCTTTGTTATACAGTCGTTTGGGCTGAAATTCAAAGTATTTCATGTGCAAAAACATCATGTCTCTCAACTTTTTATTCTGCAAATATAGATAGATTTCATCATTCAGATGTGGTGCCTGAGAAGTTTTTTCCTCTAGTAGCTATTGAAAATTTTATGTAGCATGTATCAGAGAGGATTCCTCATTGTTACACGGTACATGTCAAACCACTTCTCAAACAGAATGAATTTAAACTGCTGAAAATAGCTATAAACTACCATCAGTCAAGAAAAATTTTTTAGGTTAGAGTAGTAAGTTGCCGCATTTTAATTGCAATAGTGAAAAACTGGGGAAAAGTCCTCTCGCTAAGGTCTGTAGTCTGGAGCTACGCACAGACACAGGATCCCGAGCCCAGGATAGCTATCAGGCAAAGAAGCATCCAAACTGCTGTCAGGATACAACCAAAGGTAGCGGTTTGTTACAATGGCTTCAGGTGGGAGCTGTGTATCAGCTAGAGTTACTACAGCGCTGTCTGTGAGCTAACGCTGGTAGCAGCCATTCGCTTGAGGGAGCCCAAAGGTAAGTTTGCCACAGCCCAGCTGAAAAGGCTGCTTATCTAACAACTGCTGAAGTGCCTTCGCTGGTGAGAACTGAAGTTCCGATTCAGTAGATGTGAAATCTTATTGGCATAACTTCTAGAACACAGGTTCTTTAATTAAATGTTAATTAGGTACTTAAATAATGCAGCTGTTCAGGAATGTTCTTAGAAATTTCTGCTCCAATCCCTAACTAGTTATAGCAAAAACCCCAAGAACCAACAACAAACAAACAAATAACAACCAGAAAAACCCCAAACAACCCTAAAACTTGTAGCAAGAGAATTCTTCAGATTTTCAGGGCAAAATCTGACCCAGACCTGAGGAAGATCATGTGTTAGAATAACTTTTTGTCCAACACCAGTAGACACAAACATCTGACAGCAGAGCATAAAGAACTTGCCTATATCTTATTGCAGCGGCAATCGATGACACTGTAGTCTACAGCATAAGTAGCAGACCAAGTTTTCAAGTGCTCTGGCACTTAAGTGCCCCAGCAAGCTCAGTAGAATTGCCGAATGTTAGTTAATACTGAGTTTGTTTGGGGTTTTGGGCTTTTTTTCTTGTCACATAGAATACGGAAATCAGAAATCATAAAGCAGCAGCAGAAAGGGTGAAAGTGTCTTATCAGAATCCTGTCCAGTATAAATCGCTTTGAAAAGTAATTTCTTTGGCAGGTTATAATCTGCACTGATTTAATGAGTAGTATATAGCTCTCTTAGATTGTCAACAGTCAGAAATCATTCCAGGCTCCCGGTACCACATGCTATAGCTGTTGATTTAGAGCAGACCATCTGGACTGGCAGCTTGTAAACCAGTCCAAGAGAAGGAAAATGACAAGCTGAAATATTTGTAAATTGCTTGGCAATTTTGCACTTAGACATAAAATTCCGAAGGAGGGTATGGTCTGTGGCTATCGCTGTATTATAATATGGCCAGTATTCAGTAAACAGGGAGATGTTTCCTAGCTTCCAAGATGCCATTCATAGGGCAAATTGATCACACGTTTTAGCAAAGGAAGTGGCAGTCCCAGCTTAGCCACACTATGACTTCTAGCCCTGTAGAATCTCTGCTGTTAGAGGAGAAGTTACAAGAGCTCTGTGAATTCACATCTGTTTAAAAAAGTCACCACAGTTTTGGGGAGAAAGACCAAAAGCAGCAGTGTTCTCAGTGCATTTATGGGATAAGACAGGCTTGCCTCCCCCCTGCCTGTGAGTCTGAGGGGGTTTTTCCTGCTTGTACAGGCTTAATTTTTGGTATTGAAATTTTGAGATAATTATGATAAAGAGGATGAATGGAATTCACAAACTGGGTACGTGTTGATGTTTTATGTGCGTTACGCACCTCCAGGTTCATTCTTTTGATTCTTCTGACTACAGGCTGGGACTTCAAGTGTTTGTTAGCCACTTAAGCAGCATCTAAGTATCCTTGGCCCCACTTGGGGGTCGCTGGTCTTCATTTTTCTGTTTCTTAGACAGAATAACAGGGTTTTATTTGTTGCATCCTACCCACCACCGATTGTTACATAACCTAGATCCAGCATGACAAGACGACTAGTCATTTTCCATCTTGAGTGGGTTCTGTGCTGCAGCTAGGATCAATTAGGTGTCTCAAACATTACGTGAGTCATTCCTATTGATTCAGACAGAGGAAATTATGCTAGGAGCAAATAATTACTGATATTTCACAATAATCTGGCTTTGACTTTCCCCTGATCTGACTTATTGCTGTGCTGCACTTATGTTCCAATCAGCTGTGTATATTGCTTGAAATACAGCTAGGTGTACCTACAGCACTTCCAAAATCTTGTTTTCTCTACCGAAAAGAGAATACAACTGTGTGATTCTGCTGTAGCAGTTTGACATGCCCATCATTTTCAAAGGAAGCTTGGAATCGTTATAATCGTAACGTAGAGTAGAAATGCAAAGGTGCGGGCGGGAGGGGAACCAAACTCCAAGAGCAAATGTTGCTGAGATGGCTGTGCAGGTAGCCTCAAAGCCACCTAAGCATGTCTGATCTGTCTGCAGAGCAAAAGCCACGCTGCGTTTGAAGTTTGAAGTATGCAAAGGATTGAGTAAGCACATGGAGCTGCTTCCAAAAACAGGTTACATTCAAGCTCAGTCATCCTTCAGTGTGCGACTTAAGTTTCTGCCCAGGTAATCTAACGACGCTAATCTTTTCAGTATTTAACTCAATATCTGTAGGAAGCTGTCAGTGGAAAACCCGAGCGGAGTTGTGGGTTTTTTTCCTTCACACTGTAGCAGGCTGGACTTCACACTGCTGGTGTCAATGCAGGCCTAGTCTCCCGCCTTCTCTCCCCCTTAAAAGTTGCCAGATGCTCAAGGAGGAAATTAACTTGGATCACATACCTGTGAGGAAATGCTTCTCCTGTGGTGACAGCAGTAGTGTGAAAATCTTAGCAGTTGCGTTCCTGGTAGGCTGCTCCCATTTCTGTGGGGGAGCTATTCTCATACAAGAGAGAGATTATGTAGGCAGGTGGCTACTTCACGGATCACTGGTTAAATAATTTCTGGACAAGAACTCCTGTGCTTGCTAATTAAAGTAAGAATGGTTGGGCTTCCTGTTCCTCTCTCTCCTACCCATGTACATTTTTCTTCAAAATATGGATGTATTGATCTTGAATTTCACGTGGCATTTTATATGATGTCTTCAAAGATGCTAAAAGCCTTATCCCAGCAAGTTTCTCCATTTCATGGCACATCTATGTAAACAAACATAACTCAGTTATTGGAAACAGAGAGTTCTGGTTTTTAAAAATTTAAATACAAGAGCCTCTGTTGATCACTGTTAATTTTATTTACCTCGTCATTGCCATCCTAAAGAATTTAGCAGGACATTTCTTTTCAAATATAAATTAAATTATATAAATCTTAATTCTGGTGTACAGCCAAATACTTCAGCAGCTTCTGCATTGATTGCTGCTGCAAACCTGCTGCTTTTTTCATACAGGTTATGTAGTCCCTTTGATGTAAGTATATATTTGGGTCTTCTCTGATGTGCTCAGCATCTCTGGATTCTAAACTGAGAGTCTAATCACTGATTTTGAAATTTTCACCAGGTTAGTTTTCAAAGAACTGGAAGTATTTACAGTTCTTCCAACATCTCAAATCCGATCAGATTACAACAACAGTAACCATTATCGTGACATTTTTCAGTTCCTAAACTTTGGATGCTGTAAAGCGCTGTTATGCTTACTGAGTGGATAGAAGCATAGCTTGGATTTAGAACATTAATCTTCCTTTGAAAAATGGGGAAGCTTCAGAAAGGAGATTTGATGAGATTAAGGCATTTCTGACACGCAAAATAAGTATCTGGCTGTTTCAGTATACAGATCAGTTTTAAAAGACCTAACGCACAGGGGAAGTGCATGTGTGACAGGGGAGTTGAGCTTGCTACAAGCTGATGGGAAGTCCTGAGCTAGTGACACATTTCTGTAAATGCCTCCTCACTGCCTCAGTAGTATAAGCTATATTAATAGAATAGCTATATTGAAGGTAACACAAAAGTAAAAAGAAGCACTCATTCAGCAATACCAAGTGAACAGATAGATGCCTGAAGGCTTGGGAAGTTCTCCCGAGTGTTCTGTGCACACTGAAATGCTTGATCAGATGTTACAACACTCATAACTTTCTGGGTGTTTGAAGCAGACGTTTTCTGTTTACTTGTTCTCTAATCTGCTGACTTTCAGAATTCCCAAATACCACGTCTTTTAGGTTTTCTGCATTTGGAACTAGTCCTGCAGATGCTGGCAGTCTAAATCTGATTTGTCTTTTATGCTTCTCTTTAATTGCTTTTAAGCATGAAGATACCATTTTCAGGGAATTATCTGAAGGATTTCAGTATCTTTTCCCCAAGGCGTTAACAGCTAATTTAGAGTCCATCACTCTGTACATACAGTTACAATTATTTTTACTGCCTCTGAATTATTTTGTAATAGATTAATTTCTTCTCCTATTCTAATGTCCTGTGACAAAGTGAAAGCTGGTACTTTATTCCTACCTTGTATTTAACTCCAGTTCCTATCTTTAAATAAGTTAGCAATACCTTTGAAAATCACCTTCTAAAGTCACATTTCAGACTTGCAAAATAGCAGCCATCGAGATTTCGGGTCACTATGGTGACTGAGTGGGTGCCGTTTGTTCATTAACTAGTCTTTAACAATACATTAAAAAATTGCATGTAATTCCAGTAGTAGTAGTAGGAACATGATCACTGTGGAGACCTAAGAACAGGAAGCAATTCACTCTGATGCTGTAAGACACTATAAATAGACCAGTAGAGCTAAAAATGCTGGAGCTTTTGTATTGTCTTGGCTTGAAGCTCTGAAATTGAGTTTATGATAGCAAGATGCTTCAGCTACAGAAGCCCCACATATTTCTTATAAATTACGAATCTGGTATATAATCAGACACTATTGGTCTCCAAGTTTGTTTCACTTTATTTGGGTCTCTGTGCTATGTGATACAATTGGTTCTGCCTCAGACTGGCTGGTAATTAACTAACATCAGTGTCAGAAGGAAACGATTGCCTAGGCTGGGTTGGGTATGTGCTGTGGTTGCAGCAAAGACTCAGGCGGCTTATATTCCGATTATAAAGTAAGCCTTAAATTTTTCAGAATGTAAAATGGCTGGATGGCATTTGAAAGGAGGATAAATGGATGCAGGCCTCTGTGAGTAACTCCCCTGAGCTGCTATGTGTGCGAGATCCTGTCCTTAAAAATAAAAAATCCAACATTAACGCACAAGGTCAATTGCTCTAACTTCCTTGCTAGACACCCTTACAAGCCATGCGTGCCTGCTCAGGGCAGGTTGTCTGAAGGTATGCCGTTGTGTAGGAAATCTGTGACAAGTCCATAGTATTTCTGATCTGACTGCATCTTCTGTTTCTTGGTCAGAAGGTGGAACTTCGTACATCACTAATTTTTGATTGGCTTTTTCTTCCACCATTTTCCCTAGTATTCGCATACAAGTTTTTACTGAAGAGTTCACTTCAGTGAAGCATTGGAGTTGACGCTTAACCAACTATATGTGTGAATGCTCCTATTTGAGCACAAATACTGTGTTAAGAATAAAAGCTGTGAATAATAAAACATTTAGACCTTAAGTAACTGGTTTGATTTTTTACTTTTTTTTCAGAAATACATCCATCAAAACTTTATTATTCCTCTTAGCTAGAAAGCAGTAAGAATATTTTTATGAAACTGAATGTACTTTTTGATTTTCAGGCACTCTCTTCCTGAAGATGCAGGGAGCTATTTTAATGAAGAAACAAGAATTCTGGAAGTCCCAGTGACAATACTGATTGCGGATAAGGTTAGTGATTTTAATTATGCTGGTTATCAGACTGAAAATAGATGAAATAATTTTAGTGAATATTCACTTAGTGATACCTAGCCTTAGATTACTTCTTTACTATTATCATAGGACTTCACCAAGTAAAACGTGCTTAAAGTGATAATACAGATTTGATAGTTTCTTCTTGTCAGCATGTTTACAGTGTAGAAAGGTGTATCCTTTCTAGTTAGTGCTCATCTATTCCCCAGTAGCTTATTTTGTACCAGAGAGTGATGAGATACCATAGCACAATCTGTTTATTCTTCATCTGTACTGCAGATGTAGCATATTCTTAAAGTTTACATTTCCTGGGGATGCAGGTGTGATTCCATTCTAGCATATGGAATTTGAGTATCAGATTTATTTATTTTTTTAATTTTGCTTATCAAAGAGATGTTTTGTACTGCTTATTTTTGGAAAACAGTGAGGCTGAAGTTCAAGATAGATATTTACATTTGTTATGTAGACATATTACTTATGTTATTGTCAAGGACCAGAGTACAATAACTTTTTGCCATTATCTTTTTGGATGACATTTCACTTAAATCCTGTCCTTACAGATGGATGTTTTTATCCTGTGCTCTTGCATTTGTTTCAGGCTAAAAAAGTTAATTTTACTGTCCATGCAATTGTTACTACTTCTGATTTGGAAATCAGTCCAGCACAAATCAATTTTGGATACTGCACTATCCATGAAGCTGTGCAGGCAAATGTCAGGATAACAAACAAATCCATCTTGCCGCAGGAGTTTGGATTTGTGGGGCTTCCAGAGGTATGTCATTATCCCCCACACACCTCTTCTTGTATCAAAATAGATGTCGTTGTTGTGAAACCATCTTTCAATGGGAATGTAAATAAATCACCACTGGTTCTTGCAAACCCATGGAAATACCTCTGCCTGCAGCACTGTGGAAACACGCAGATTAGTTCTGGTACTGCTTTGTGTAAATTTCATCTTACTATACCCTAAGCATTTTCCAATCAGTATAAACATCTTTGAGGAGCCATTACTGTTCTCACCTACATAACGTCATTAGGCTAACTTTATCCTATTAGGATACCTGTTCTTTACACCAAGAAATCTACTAACAATACCTGGTGCACTTGTCTTTCAGACTCACAGGTCACTTACTTACACTACTAAATACAACAGGCTTAGGGATGTTGCTGTGGCTAAGGCTGAGGAATATTGCAGTTTGCATCCAAGCGCCTAAACACTTTGTCTGTAAAGCAGGATGGCCATGGCCAAACTGCTTGTTGGGAACCATCCCCTGAGTCAAGCCTAGGTGTTTTCTGACTGACTGTAAATTGACGTGGAAGCTAAATTAATCACAGGAGCTGCCAGTTTTGTGTGGGCTAGGTCTACTGATTATTTTATTTTTTTTTCCCAAAAGAAGTTAGCTGTTCAAGCTTCATAATAGCATGATGATTGCAGTGTGAGATGGTTTGGCATATTGGAATCAAAGCTAGAGGAACCTGACATTTAATTAGGCGTTCTCCCTTTCTCTGCCATTTTAGGGATTAAAATTGAGGAGTTAGCTAAAAGAAATGTGTATCTTCAGCTTCATTAAATCTTTACTTCACTGCATGTCTTTCATGATTAGCTTAAAATGTGGTGGGGATACATTCTTGAATGATCATCAACTCAAACACAAACCAGTACACGTTTGTAGATATTGAACTGGTACTTGTCGCTGTGGTATCTGCACACCGTAGAGGAATTGGCTCTTCAAAGACACAGGGGGAACTGTTGAGATTTTTATCATATTTCATTCACTTGGCTATGAAGAGTAAATAAACATCATGAGGGAAAGGTGATTACCATAGGTGGTAAGAAGCTGGAGAAGAGATTCTACTGAAGTCTGAGTTAATGGATTTAACGCCTTTCAAGTTACGTTGAGATGAGAAATCTGCACGTCAGTCAGACACTAGTCACTAACTCAGATGAAAGCTTCTCACTAGAAGTTTTCTGTTCCTCTGACATTTGTAGATTTAATAACAAAATTTTCTTATCTTGCCAGTAATGTCTTGTTTTAATTTATTAATGATTTGATAATTTAGCTAATACTTTCTTATTTTAACCACAATAATTTCTGATCCTGCCATTTTGAAGTTTGTTGAAATTCAACCCAATGATGGATTTGGAATACTTCTTCCCCTTGAAAGCCTGACGTTGGACGTAATCTTTAAAGCTAACAAGGCAAAAGAGTACAGCTTTGAACTAACCTGCAAGTCAGAGATAAATAGGTATGTTAAGATACTGAATGGTAGATAATCTAGAAGTCTAAATCACACTGGATTTCCACTGTTAAGCTAGCTCCGAAATTAAATCCCTGCCTACTTTGAAGGGGTAAGGCTAGGATAAAAATGTGAGGCAGGTAAGGATTCTCCAGTTGACAAGAGTTGCTCAGTGCCTGTTAGTTTCATCCTTTGTTTATGTCTGTCTTTACTGAGATGGCTTTTCCTATGCCACCTGAAATTTATCCTTGTCACTTATCCAAGCTGCAGGTTTGCCCCAGGTCACTTCACTTGCTGTGCCCTGCCTGCTTTTTCAGCTGAATTACCGAAGGAATCTTTTTTGTAAAAATGTTTCAGACGTTAAGCTAATGCTACTAAAATAATGATGGCATAAACTTTGATTTGACTGGATGTATTTCCAGAAGTTCACAGAGGAAGAATTCAGGCAGGGACTCTAGCCAATTGTGCATTAAAAATAGATAGTATTATTGTTCATCTTTAGGCAAAATTCCCATTGCAAGCTTGAAATTCTGCTTAAATAGGGACTACAGGATTAGTTCCCTATTTTCCGGGCTGATTAAGAGACTATTTTATGCTGAGACAATTTATCATGTGTTTATTTTTAGACAATTCAAGCTGTCATGCAAAGCAGTTGGAGTCCACCCACCTCTTGAATTGTCTCATTCCTTAGTTCGCTTTGCTGCAACAGCTTTAAATGGTGTGTCTACAGCAACACTGTATGTGATGAACTCCCATGTGAGCGTCAACCCCTTTACTCATGCTGTCCCAAGAACTGGCAACGGGGAAGTTGCCCCAGTTGGACCCACTTCATTTGAATTCTGCGTGCCGGAAGACTGTCCGGTGACAATTGCACCTTCTGTTGGAACTGTGTTGCCTGGGAAGGTAAATTCACTTTAAACCTCAAGGGTTCTGCCAAATCTTTTGATCATCTACATCCTCACAAATGCTGTCACTTGTAAGTGAAGCTCAAAACGTAAATTATTATTAAAGTAGATGGAATATTTTTTAATGTTTGAAACAACGTTTTAAATCAAACACATGAGGGGTTAACCATCACATCTGGCTAATGCTTTATGGGAGTTTTCACCCTGAATGTTCTTTCCCCACTGTTGTCATTATGATTTATTTGAAGAATGTTTAAATATCAACAATACTGGTCATGTAAAACCAGCCCACTGTAACATGGCAGACTTCCGAAAAAGCTGCAACTGACCTTATCCTTAGGATCATCTTACTCGCTTGGAAAAAAAATTGTATTTTATTTGTTAATTTTTTTGCTCTCGTGTATCTGCTGCTATTGAGCTTTGTAGGTATAGTGCAAGTATGAGGGCTGAATTTTTGCCTGTCGCTCTTGTGTATGCTCTCGCACTCCCAGAAAAGCTTGATTCAAGTGTCCTTCAGACCAACATTGTCAGATCAGCTAATCAGAGAAGAGGCAGTTCGGAGGCTTTGCAGAGCAGCTGCGATGGGGGCAGAAATACAAGTAAGGAATGCTAAGAACTAGCACATGCTGTTGGTCTGTTACTTCCAGATATTTCTTTCTCTGGATGGTATTTTTATCATAAAATTATTTGCATATTAATGAAGCCCAAATTCATGATCTGTGTAAGACCTGCCTATAAAAGACAAGAGTATGAAGGTACTGTGGCGCTTAATATGTAGTCTCTTCACTGAACAATAGTTTAATTTCATGCTAACAATTTCAAAAGCATCCCTAGCAGATTTTCTTGCAAATGCTAACTGCAAGTACTCTTAAAAAAAATAAAAGTTCCTACACCTCATGCCAATTTACAGCATACATGAACTTTATATGCAGTGCTGTGGGTCAGTTAATTTATGTGAGCACTTACGGGTGTCTTTAATTATGAGATAAATAGGTAAATTTCCTATGAGAGATACAGTCTTTTACTCATGTGCTTCAATAGAGGAACTCTTTAAGATGGGGTAAATAAAGTTTCAACTTAATTTTACATTATTAGAAATATATGTAGTAACTACTGTGTCTGTGGCTTGTAACCATAATTCTACTGCTCTCACCTTGTTTCGTGCACTCTATAAACTCTTAGGTTCTGTTTCCTTGGGTCAGGGCCTGTGTATTTGTAAATTGATGTCTTGATTGGATTACACCCTCAGTGTATAATGCCTCTGTGTGTGTCTTTGCAGAAAAGGAAGAAAGATGAAAAGAGAGAGGGGAAGAAATTAAGCATTTCCATTACCCGGCAGCAGTCTTCCAGACAGCTTGTAAGGGATGAAGGCAGTAAATACCTGACTTCTCTAAATAGTTCTGAAGAACCAAAATCCGAAGAGTTAAAGCCTGAGTAAGTCGACAAATGCACCTTGTGCTATGTGGACAACATTCTTTTTATAAGTAGTTCGATAAATCTACTAAAACCTATAGGCAGACGAGCAAGCACACTGTAGAGAAGAAATAGCTTTCGCTGTATTGCAAAGGCTGTTTCCAAAATTAGTACTGCTTTTAAGCCACACAGCTGTACCCTCTCATGTAAGGCACAGAATCCCTTTATGCATCAGACGGATTGAAGACTTCAAAGAATATATCAGAAAGCATGAGATGTGGCTGTATGGGTAAATCTGGCTGAGCCAACAAGGGTATTATTTTGAAGGGCAACTAGAAAGCTCAATTTAGTTACCAAGGGGAACTACTACTAATACACCTTGCCTGAAGAGGTCTAACAGAGCTGAATCTTCCCAGATGGAAGCCATCTGATGGCCCATATCAATGGGTATGGGTTAATATTTTTTTTTCTTTTTTTAAGGGCTTATACAGTCTGTCATATCAGTCATGGTCATCTTCAGTCCTGGAACTGTGCGTTTTATATTTAAAGAAGGACTATTGTCCTTTCACAGTATGTGTACCTCAGTGAAAACTAACATTGGTAGCATGTGCTGTCTACAGATTTAGATACTTAGATGCGAAGTCTGATACTTGAGGTCCCTCATTTAGCATATAATTCAACTTTTTAGAACCACGCTTCTGCCTAATCTGAGGAATTTAAAAGTGTTTGGAAGTAAATACATGCTTAAACATCAGGCATTTGGCTATACTGGATGCTAGATATTTTTTAACTAAAATTCCAAATTCATTGCAATCCATTAATTGTAATTTTTAAATATTTCCAATACAGATCATAAAAATAAAATTTATATTTTACAACTCCCATTATGAAGTGTCGCTTGGCATATTGCATTAGAGAAATGTCATGTCTTCACACATCATTGAAATGATGTAGAAGTACAGTAAACACAAGTAGCTCAGTAGATATTTATTTGTCTTTTTTTTTTTTTTCTCGCTCTCTCACTTACTGAGATGATTCTTATTCCTGGATTTTCTAGTTCTGATGCTTATATGGCAGCCCAGGCCTCCCTGATGAGGAATTTCAGTGGGAGGTTTGAAAAATACATCATACCGTGCTTTGTTGCAAGTGGACATATCGATGAAACAAAAGGCCCTGAAAACTTAAGCTGCAGGTATTTGCAATTTATGATAGTTCAGAAATTTGAGGGGGAAATGGTGGGCATGTTAATTTAGTCATTTGGGGAGGAAAATTGTTTTTTGATCTAAATTATTTCATAGGTCACTGGTAGAAACTCATGCTTACAACCCACTAGTTGGATAAGAATCAAACACATGAATATCAAAGCAGCTTGAAGAGTAATTGTACAAAAAACTTAAGCCAGGTGTAGTTCACTTTTCTGCTTAGGCATACAGAAGGTCAAGTCAGCCATCAAAAATTATGTATTGTTTTGTAATACCAGTGTATTGATACCCTGTGATACAGAGTCAGAACAGATTTCTGACAATAGTTTTTATTTTTGTATGATCCAAGAGCAAATATCCTTTTACTGTCTCTCTAGCCCTTACAACACTTTGTATTTGGAGTTGCACTGTCCAGCTGTAGCACCATCTGTTGTGGTCACCTCAGATAATGGGAAAAAAATAGTCAATTTTGGTGATGTTGCAGTAGGTATGAAATTTTAATTGAAGCTTTTATTTCTTTCGTCTGATGTTAATTTCTTCTGAGCATAGATTTGCGTTTGCTTTTACATTGTTCAGTTGATTTTCAAATGTCGGTATAGAAATTAGCCCTGTGAGAGGTACTTATGTGGAAAATTAGGAGCCTGTCTGGCCAGCTGAGGCATGTAAAAAAGCAGACTTGGTTCCAAAACATGGCGTTGGAAGCTCTACAAGTGACTGTCCAAATCTGCGAGTATTTTGGTGGGTGTTGACTAGAGTACTAGCCGTAGAAATGGAGTGAATGCTTGGCCCAGGTAGAAGCACAGGTAAAAAGGAGGAAAGGGAGTGCATGAGTGAGCATCATCACTTTTTGAAATGTTTTTATTCCTGTCAGGCCACAGAACATTTAAGCAAATTACAATACAAAATATCTCCCCAGAGAAGCTGGAAGTATCCTTGTTTGGAGGACGTAAGTTCATTTGCCATTCATCTTCTGTTTAGTTTGACTCTCTTATCTGTAGGAGGAACTGTTTGACACTAAACCAAGTAGGAGGTAGCACACTTCAGACTTAATACACATCTTTCAGAGTGAGGCAGGAGGTGACGTGAAGAATATATTGAACGAGCCCAGGTGACCTACTGGAAAGCTAATTCCATTCCACCCTTTTCACTGGAAATAATTCTGCTTAGAGCCAAACTTGAGAAGCACTTAACCATTCTCTAAAGAGTGTCAGGAACTGATGGCAAAGCTGTAGCTTCAATACCGGATGACGTACATGTGAAACAGAACAACTCCTTTTTGTCACACTGCTGCTCTGAATTTCTGAATACCTTGTCAGAAGAGGCTGCTACACGGGCTTGTCTGGGTTAAGCTGTGGGCGATAATGTAGGAGAAGGCATGTCCCCGGACCTTAGGGTGTTAATGAGCCGGTCCAGGCAAAATCTGAAAATGAAATTATGTGGAGATCTTATTAACTGGAAAAGAGTCTTGCAACTATATAAATTCTGGGGGGAAATTTCTTTTTTTTTTTATTAGTTCTTCTTTTCTCTGAGTTAGGTGTTGATCTCTGAGAAAGCTTATAGATGGTTAGTTTATACATCTTTGGTCTGAACAATACTTAGAACCTGTCCTTATATCTCTTTCCCCAGTCTTTGTTTATAAACTTTTTTTCCTTAAGCTGCACTATTTTAGCTGGGATTCTCAGTTTTGAATCCCAATGGCCCCTTCCTGTTGGTCAGACCAGTTGAGATGCTTGAGCCAGGTGAAAATAAAGCCCTCATCATCTCTTTTTGTCCAAATGAGAATAAATGGGTGAGTAAGAGATACAACATTAATGGGGAAAAAGAGGAGAGACAGAGAGACGTAACGGGCTGTGCAATAGACACCTATTGCTGACTGGGATGAGGCTGTAGAATAGTAAGAAAAACTTTTGTTGCCTGTGCATAGCCTCTCCCGACATTTGGATCTTTGTCTGTGCGCTAAATCCAGAAGTCTTGTAGTAACAGCCCGTTGGTGCGAAGGGGGCAGTTGGAGGGTGGGGGCTGTTTTCCTTCAGCAGAAGGACTAACACAGGATTCCCCTTGGCAGTTTTTTGAAACGCTGGATATCCGGACAACAAAAACCAATCTAACCCTCAGTATCACTGGTCACGGGGTGATGCCGTCGACAGTTTGCTCTGTGGAAGAAGTACTCGATATGGGCTATGTCGTAGCCAGAGAGAAGGTGACTTCCACATTCAAGGTAAATCCCTCTATGCTGAACCAGGAAGCCCATTTTTGTAAGGAAGGAGTTCTGTAGTTTCTAGTCCAGCAGAACGTAAGGCTGAGTGGCAAACTGTAGGCAAAAGAACGTCGCTTCAAAAGCACATCTGGCAGAGCGAGTTGGTGCCGAGACAGTTTCAGGCCAAAGGTAACAAAGCTGTGCGGGGAGGATCTTGTCAGCTGCTTCTGTCCTGCCTGCAGCCTGTACAGAAAAACAGAGATCCAGCACCTTTATAACGGAAAATGAGAAATGGTCGGTGTGGTGATCTCCGTAGATCTAGCCAGTATGAAAGGGATGTGAAGTCAGAAATGGCTTTGCTTTTACCAGCGTTAGAAACATTTGCCCTCTTTCTTTATTCTGCCCACGACTGCTGTCACAGCTGAGGCTGCTCAGTGTGCACACAAAGCAGTGACAAAAGTACATGGTGAAATGCAAAACTGCTCCTACAAAGAGCACGTGAGGGTTTGCCGTGGTCCAGTCTGGGGAAGTTTAACTCCAATTCACTCATTCATGTACTGCACATTCCCCCAGCCTCAGAAACAGGCCAAGATTTTCTCCTCTCAGATTTTGGCTTAAGTATGTCAGTATCCAAAATACATTACTCGATTCAAGACTTAAAAGGAGTCTGATCCCTGTTGTGGGGGCCAGGGGTTGGCGGGGCATGTTATGGGTAGCAATAGCGTGTGCTTTCAGTGGCATCTGGGTACATAGTGCAGCAATGCAGCAAAATGAATTCAGCCAGTTCACAAACTATGGATCCTACAGGCTTGAGAATCAGTTTTCTTAATGAAAATGCTGTTGTGTGAATTAATGTCATCAGATACAGAACACTTCCACACTGACCCTGCGGTACTCCATACAACTGGATTCGCTTTCGTCAACAAGGGACAAAGATCAGCAGAGCCTTCCATCCTTCCTTACGTCCTCTTTGCAAAGAACAGAGTTTGTTGGTAAACTTGGTTTTTTCTTTTTTTCTTTTGCTTAAGACTCATGAGGTATAAAGCAGCATTACTTTGTCCTGTTAGATCTACACAATTGCCAAAACCTGGGGTATCACATCATTGAAATTTACGATTTTGTTTCCCCAGTAGGAGCCATACTAATTCTTTCAATATGAGTAGCTGTAAATTTATGCAGCCTGAGCAAATATCCACCAGTAAGGAGATACTAGTGTTTGAATCTGAATAAACCCACACAGTAATTGCATATTAAAGATTAAATTTAGGGATGTCCACCTCTGTAAAAACACATTAGAATATAGGAGGGGTTTGGTGATGGTTCCTCAGTTCCTCTAGAGATGCATGCATTAAACCGATAGATGGATTTATCTGGTATTTGTAAAACCCTGTTTTGCTGCAGAACCAGGTATCAGGTCTTACTTACTTGCTGTTCCAACAAAAATTAAATGGGTTTAAAATACATGAGGAAGTAAAACGGAGCTGTCCTCCTTTCTTATTTGTATCCTCGTTTTTATTTACCAGGAACACAGAACTATAGTGGCTTAAGTGTGTTCAGCATCTTTCCAACAGAAGGAGAAATTGTTGCCGGGAAGAGTCAGGATTTTACAGTTACTTTCAGTCCTGATCATGAAAGTCTGTACTATTCTGACCGTCTCAAGGTTGTGCTCTTTGGCAAGGTGAGACAATCAAGATACCTGGATTATGAAATCAAAGTCTAAATATGACTTATAGTGATTTTTGTCAGCACAGGTCTTGGTAGGAGTTTCGAATAGTTATATCTAGTGGACAGCATTTGTAGGCAGAAATACTACCTGTATTAGATTAACAGGTAGGCAGGAGATGGCAGGTTTGGGGCTCACTGTCTTTTTTCAGGTTTTAAATATTCAGTTATTAATTCATAATAGTTGCGACTTGGGATTCAGTCCGTGTCCTGCCCAGCTGTCTGCACTGTGTAAATGAGAGGTGATGGGAGCTGCCACGCTGCCAAGCACGGCTCCAACTGGGTTCTCTGCAAGTAGCATTTAATGGCAGTGGAGAGCAGAGCTACACCTGCACAATGCAAACTGACAGGTGCACTGAGTACCAGGAAGCCGCTTCTGCAGTCACTCAGCATGAGGAAAGAGGTTTCCATCTGTAGAGCAGCAGTTGAGCTTAGACGGAGCCCAGGTCAGGATATGCAGGCTGGCAGCGCAGCAGGTGGCTTCATGCCTGTTCCAAAGGAGACCGAGCAAAGGTTAATGAAGAGTGCCAACTAATGACCATCAGCAGGCACTGCAAAGACGCAGCAGAAACTGTTATGGAGCAAATAGGAACCGTTTCTCTCCTTGCAAGCTTTGTCTCCCCAGTTATCTTTGGAATTGGGGTTAAGAACACAAATGGGAATACGCTGAAGAGGAATGGAGACTGGTCCTGGTTCACAGACTTCAGCCGAGTTCGGCAGCAGATAATTTTGCCTCTTTTAGGGGCTTTAGTATAAATAGTTTGTCCAGTCCCCTCCTTGCCCAAGAACGAAAGGTTGTTTCAAACAGAAGTGCCTGTAGGTGGGCAAGGGGAGGGTGTGGGATTCTGGCCTCTCAGCAATAGGCAGGAGATGTAATAATTTCTATGCAACTGATGCTGTTGTGTCAGTGCTCCAGTTACATCAGGACTTCAGCTGTAACCTGCGTTTGAAGCATTCTTGTCTTACATAGGAAATAGCCCATGTGATCCAGCTAAAGGGTGCAGCAAGGGATCATCCAATGTTTGTGGAAGGGGGAGTTCCACTAGATGTGCCCGTGGAGTCCTTGGCTGTAGTGTTACCTGTGTCATCGCAGGAAGCGCTAAAAGGAGGTAATGTGCTACCACTAGCATCTTATTACAAAGCAGTGAGTGATAAAACACAGGCCTGTTCCTCATCCTTTACGAAAAAGTAAATTAAAGATAACTTTTCCAGAATCGGAACAAATAATAGCATGGCATAGCCTGTATCTGTAACACACAAAAAATGCAGGAAACTTTCTCTTAAGGAAAGATTTTCTCTTAATTGTAATGCAGTTCTATCTTAATGATGATCTTCTGTCTTTGCAACTTACCTTGCAAAAAATGGTTATAATTTAATACTGCTACAAGGTATGAAGATGCTTTCTGCCACTTCTCTGACTTGTATTAAATGTTTATAGAATTATGTCATATATAATAACACATCCTGGACTCTCCTGATTGTGCTGTTATGAAACAGACACGCTTTTGGGGGTTTGAGTTTATCCTCCCTTAACTTCCATGGACAGGATCTGTTTTCAGAGACCATATATAAGCAACTCCTGGCTCCTGAGCTATAAATAAATCCAAGCACGTACTACACACAAGTAGAAATGTAATACACACAATGTATGTGCCATGGGGCTAGAAAACAAACATGAAACTTGCAAACCGCAATTGTTAATTGTTTATCAACTGCAAATTATGCAAAACCTCCTTAATTCTTCACTAACTCTGTAAGGAGGATCTCCTTATCTATGCCAACTCATGACTTTGCCACAACATCATTTTGTTTTGAACCATCGTGGTGTAATTTATGCTTGTTCCAAACTGGTAATCGCTCAGTTTTGACTGTCTCAAAGTTTACTTGATTCATATTTGTTTAGAGCCACAAGAACCAGTGAAGTCCATTCTCCTCATTCTGGAGTACATTGAGGGAGAGAGTTCTCCGGTGCCAGCAAGGGCAGAACTGAAAGTTGGAGCTATACAGACAGCTCAGTTTGCATCTAAGAAGGTGAAGAAAATAAAAAGGGCGGTTTTACATCAGGTGCTGTAAGGAATACTGACACTGTACAAATGGCTACTGGTTCTTTCTGTCAAGAAATCAGTCTATAAATGAAAAAATACAGTTTTCAGGATTTCTGATAAACTTTACATTATAAAAGCATCAGTGTTTGAAAATAAAAGATTATTTTTCAGGGGTTCATGTGAGGATTTTGCATTATCATATGAAATCAGCAACAAAATTAATTTAGCAATTTGCTTCCCTAATTCTGAAATATGGAAGTTTGAGCACAGGACTGAATTACAGGTCTGATCCTGTTATTTTAGTATAGTATTTCATCACAACTTGACAGAGCGAACAAGATGGGTACCTGCGGTTTCAAAGGGCAGAAGCGATTTGGCAAGCAGTGGGCCCACATACAGCATCTGGGCAAGGCAGTAATGACCAGTCGTTGTGTCTGAAGGAGCAGAACTGGCTGTAACGAGGGTGCGGTTTGTGTGTCTCTCGCAGAGCACGGAGTTCAGTTTCGATAGCCTGCCTCTCCTGCGGCAGAAGGGATTCACTATCGAGTCTGGGAAGGGAACGGTTGAGCCTGGGCAAGTAAAAAGCATCAATGTTTCTTGGGTGCCACCTGCTGACTTTCATGTAAGTTACAGTTGCTACGGCAGTTTGCTGCTTAAACTGCAAGTGTGTGGCAACTGTTTTCACCGACTCGTAGAAGCAATACAAAAGCTGATCTCTGAGATGTCAGCCACATGTAGCTACCAAAGGGAGCAGTATAGGCTGGTATAAACACCGGTGGGAGAATAAAAGGCAGGAACAATGTGTCTGATTTGGAGGCTTGCTACCTCACCACAGACTCCCATTCATCTGTGTGGTGAAAAGAACAAGCATTAGTCACTTGCATCTTACAGAACTTAGAATGACTTCTTACAGGTCACGGCATTATATAGCACCAAAAGGCCAAAGTGCTGCTGCTGGTAACTAAAATCACACTGACTTTTTTAATGTCCCCTGTGCAAGAAAGCCTGCAGTCCCGCTGACACAGAACTAAGTTTATCGCTACAGTGTTCACATTTCTTTTGGCTGTGGGCTGCCTTTCCGTTGGTATATTCCTGGAAGTCATGGGGCCTTTTTGATTTTCCACTTTAGGAACTGCTTTATGAGCCCTGTTTCCCTGGCTACTTCTGCTTTTTTGTGTTGCAGAGTCTAGGTATGAGGTCCAAACATCTCTACAGGGCTGTGATTGCCCTTCCTGATTCATCTTCTTGGGCATTCATGGAGACTGAAAGAATTTACTCCCCTGCTTTTTGTTGTGAGCTGTGTGTGGGATGGCAGAATGAGTAGCTTGTTCCAAAATTAAAAGATTGCTGCTGTCATGTGCAGAAAGAAGGCAGTAGAGTTCCTGGCATGATGTATCAGGTTGCCATCGTGCCTCTTGGTAACCACTGGTCGTTACACAAGATTTAACACTAACTGATGGCTAACAGGATCCACTTCTTCCCCAACCCTCACTGCAGCACACTCTGTTGCTGCTGTGCCCAGCTGTCATGGTTGTAATGTGGTGACGATATCTATAGCACTCTGGAGATAGAATGCTTAGTCATTGCTACTTTACTTACTGCAGTATGAGCATTGCGTGGAAATACAAAAGAGCCAACACAGTGGGAAGAGAGGTAATCTATAGCTGTAACTGGTCTGTCTTACAACAGAGATGTAAAACACGTAGTTTAGAACTTGATCAACTAACCTGTTCTATGTACAAAAAAAAAGGTTGGATTTATATGTGCGTTTTCTTGTAGGCCGATGACCCTCTGCTTGTGACAGCCCTCCTGACCTTGAAAGGTGACGTTAAGGAATCTTACCGAATCCTCTTGATGGCAAAAGTTGTGTCTGCATATGCTCCCACAAAGTGAGGGAACCAGGCTAAATGGAAAGATGGAGGCTTGTGTTACTGGGAAATCATTGGTTCTCGGTTGAACCATGGAAATATTTTGAAGTTGTTGCAAATATGTAAGGGGAGTGGGTAACATGTAATATTTCTGGGGGTTTCCCCACAAAATTCTATGTAAACTCTGGTTCCAATGGTTTCATTTTCAAGCTGATTCTGTGACAGTAATCTTGTGGTGGAAGGAAGAGTTAATGAGGGGCCCAAGTAGATCCATCTGCTGTTAATCACAGTGTCTCCCAAAGGTGGGCGTTCCCTCAGCAGGAGTATCTTTTTTACATCTACATGGGTGAGTTTCAAACAATGTATCTTTCTCCAATTTGAGATGCATTTTAATGGATTCTGGAAAATCCTTAACTTTTCCCCTCTGGAGACCGGAATAAAGCTTCTTATTCAAGTTTCCTCCAAATCGTTTGGGCGGTTGTTTTTACAACACACTGTGAAATCTTCCTGATGACACATGGTCAAGGAGGAAATAGTGATCATGCTGTCCACTGAACTGCTGGGTACAGTTAAACATTTGCCTTACGTCATGGCTGTACAGGAACTTTGTATCTCTACATTTGCTTTCCTCTCAGTTCTGACTAAGAGTACACTTCTTCCTGTTACCGGGGCAGCTGCAGCGCCCTGCAGGTGTAACTTCTGTCAGGAAGCAGTAGCTAGTTCAGGGAAAAGTACAGAGGCACTACACTGTGGAGAGTGAAGGGACCAGGAATTAAGCAGACATTTAGGAACATAGACAACCTTTTAAATCTTGTGTCACACTTTTTCTTGCATCACAGTAAGTCTGTGGCAAAACTCCCCCGCCACCACTCCAAAGGTGTATTGCTGTTTGCCCCTATGCAGCTGTTAAAATGGCTTATTTCGATTGTGTAGTGGGAAGATAGAAACAGACCATTTGGAAGTATCCCTAAGGCAAAAATGTGACAAGCTACTGCAGAAAAAAGCAGTAAAGCAACTGTCACAAGAAATATTTTAACTAGTTTCCCCCTTTTATAGAGGAATTTGTACAACTGGTGAAGTGGGGTTCCTTGTTTTTCCAAAGGCAATGTGTTTGATCCATTCAGATCCGTTCTCATTGAAAAACAATGGATCGAGTGGCTGCAGTTACTTAACTCTTCAGTCTAAAGACCTACAGATGCTGAAGCAATGAGCAGTCGCCATGGGAGGAGGCAGGAGCTGGGAGGGAGGTGGCAGTGCTAGCCAGAGACGGCTCTGCCTTCGTAAGAAAGGCGCTGAATATTTCTGCTGGCACAGCTGGGGCGGTCGGGTTGAAGTTGAGGACAATGAAGTTTGTGTGTTGATTCTCTTACAGTCCTTGCAGCCCTAAAAGGGAGATGAAATATCACTACGTAATAGGAAACCTGCACATAGTACTGCACAGTTGACAGTTACCTAATGACAGGGAAGCTTGCAGAAAGCAGGGAAGGGCACAGCACGTTGGAGTGGAAGGTTTATTTCAGGCAGTTAATTCGGGGACATCCATTATGTGAGGGTCCCTTGGATGTCACTCTTGGAAACTGAAAAGTAATGGCTGAGAATAAATTAGTCTCCAGACTCTCATAACCATATAATATGCTGAAAATAAGTGTAAAATTGTCTACCAGGAAACAACACCCCTGTCTTAGGGATTTTCCACTTCATAGAGGTCAGGTACTGTGAAAAAGCATCCAAAGGATTAAAAAAAGTAGAAGTTTAAAGAATACACTTAAAGAATGTGATGATGTTGAAAAAATGCAGAGATTGCTTGCAAGAGCAAGAAGGCAGCTTAGTAAGTGGGAAGAAGGTGTATATGTGCAAGGACCGGCTGGTCCAACCGACAGTAACGCTGGATCTGACGGACTCATAACAATGTTGGAGAGCTCTGGATGTGCCCGCGCAGTTGTAGAAGTTGGAGGGTCAAGCACATAGCGTTATATTAGTGCATTCAGAAAGTTAAGCTGGTTATAAAGAGCAGCTGCCATTGACCAGCTGAAGTCATTGTCTGTACTGAATGGTTTAAAAGGTAAGCAAAGGGTGGAAGCCATCTTTAACTGCATTCTTTGGGCTTCATCTTGAAAATTTATAGGAACGATTTCACAGACTTGAAGTGAGTGTCAGGTTCTGGGTGTCACTGGTCAAAGTTTCCATGCTTCAAGCTAAACGTGTATTCATTCTCTCCAAGGGGGAGTGTGGAACCATAATAATAAGAGGTTGCTATTTCTGGGGTACTGAAAATAAAGAAAACTATGCCTGCAATATAGCAGCTGACGTTCTGTAAAGCACTTGCAGAAATCTGAATGTTTTTTATTCATTTTCATAAGAAAAAAAGCTTTTTATTTTATCTCAGGCCTCAGAAGTAATCATATTTGACTTCTTGGGGGCATAACGGCTGATCCTTGCAGGACTGGGGTTTCCTTTCTTATTGGATTGGGTTGGTTCCCAATGCACCTAGTTCAACGTGCCCAGCTCTTGCGTGAAGCAATACTTGGGCAATGAGACAAGCTGATGTGAAAGGGAAAATTATCTGATGTGGGAAAGCAGATCCATTGTAAAACTTAACACAGGCACGCAGGCCATGCTTCTTCACCTGGAACACAGCTACAACTTGAAAAGTAACAGTACGGTTACTTGTCCTGCAGAATGTAGCCCTTGGATGTTCCAGGGTCATTCAAATGAGAATTGCCCCGTTTCACCAAGGGTACATAGAAAGCAGTGGGATCTTTTCCAGAAAGAAACAATGAATCCTCTGATATATTTGCTGTGATTCTTGGGCTTGATCTAGCATTTAATTTAAGTTTGCCAATCTATAGAGGAGTGGAGTAAACAAGTTTCCCTTAATAGATACTTGACAGAGCTTGTTTCTTTGACATAAGCTGACTGAAGTGGAAAAGTCAGTGCCTAAACCCTGTGACAGTTGTATTCCATTTCACCGCTGCGACTCTTCACTCGCCTAAACCCTCTTGCTTGTGTGTGTGTATGATGAGCGAGCAGCCAAGGATTCCATAAGAGATCTGACTTCTAAAACAGAAATAACTAAAATAATTTCATGCAATTAACATATTTGCTTTTGCTCTATTTTTAATTGGTGCTGAGCCTCTTTAGAATCTCCACAATGCAAATTTGCAGTGATCGGAGGTGCACGCTGTCAGTCTACTGAAAATTTAGGAATTCTACGGGGATGCTCCTACCTAAAAATTCTTATGTATGACATATACAAAAATAGCTTCTTGATCTTTCCCAGTACAGGAAAGAGAAAATTCACTGGGATGACTGCCTACTGGAAACAATTCCCCTGCTAATTTAGACACACCGAGGTAAACTAGAAATAGTGTGTTTGTAGGTAATTCCTTGAGGACAGAGCTGAGCGCGCTATTGCGTTCTACTTGCATGGCTTAAGTTCACGACTACCAGAAGAAGCTCAACACAGCAGCTATAGCCTTCATGCAAGTTAATCTCTCGAAAAAGAAAAAAATCCTATTCAGTTCTGTGCTTCCAAAGCAGGTTATCAACAATCACAGCACACTGGCAATTGAAATTGCCAGGACATTCTAAACATGTAATCTGGTGTTTCTGTTTCCATATTACAGGACTCCAGTAGGGATGGAGCCCTTATTGTGAGGATAATATGAACAATGTAACCTCAAAAGTATATCCAAGTTTCCCAGAGGCTTGTTTTGTGTTCCTGTAGCTGCGCTTCTGAACAGTATGCTTTCAGACTGCGTTTTGCAACTGCAATCACTCTGGGGTTGCTGGACAGAAACTCTTGTGCTTTCAGATTTGGAGCTAAATGCAAACGTACACTTGGCTCTGATCCAGTTCTAGTTTAATAAGAAAGCAATTCACGTCTGTGTATGATCTTTTTATCCTTAAGAGCTATATCTAGCTCATTTCTAAAACAGAAAGGAAATGAGACAATAAGTACTACTGTCATACACATCTTATTAATATGTTCTGCTTATTTAGTGACTGCAGAGATTGCTTCACACTTACAACTGCGGCTTTTCCTAAATGAGCAATGGTCCCATGATCCTGAGCAGTCCTGCAGGAAAATACTTTAGTCAGTAAGCCACATGCCATTACAGAGCCTGGTGGAGCAAAAGCAGTGAATGCCATCTATCGAACCCGCTACTTCCAAGCTGTCCGTCATTGCTCCCAATGGCGTGATGGCCCCTGTGTTGTGGTGGGTTGACCCTGGCTGGATGCCAGGTGCCCACCAAAGCTGCTCTATCCCTGCCCTCCTCAGCTGGGCAGGGGAGGGAAAACGTAATGAAAGGCTCGTGGGTTGAGATAAGGACCGGGAGATCACTTGGTAATTACCATCACAGGCAAAACATACTCAATTTGGGGAAAAATTAATTTATTGCCAATCAAATTGGAATAGGATAATGAAAAATAAAACCAAAATTCTAAAACACCTTTCCCCAATGCCTCCTTTCTTCCCAGGCTTAACTTTATTCCTGATTTTCTCTACCTCTTCCCCCTGAGAGGTGCAGGGGGACAGGGCATGGAGGTTGCAGTCAGTTCATCATACGCTGTCCTGCCGCTCCTTCCTCCTCGCACCCTTCCCCTGCTCCAGCCTGGGGTCCCTCTCACAGGAGACAGTTCTCCATGAACTTCTCCAACTGAGTCCTTCCCACGGGCTGCAGTTCTTTACGCACTGCCCCAGCGTGGGTCCCTCCCATGGGGTGCAGCCCCTCAGGCACAGCCAGCTCCAGCCTGGATCCCCACGGGGTCCCCAGCCTGGGCTCCTCTCCCCACGGGGCCACAGGTCCTGCCAGGAGCTGCACCAGCACAGGCTGCCCACGGGTCACAGCCTCCTTCGGGCACTCCCTGCTCGAGCATGGGGTCCTTCCATGGGATGGGCGTGGGGATCTGCTCCACCATTAACCCTCATGGGCTGAGGGGCACAGCCTGCCTCACCATGGTCTTCATCACAGGCTGCCGGGGAATCTCTGCTCCAGTACCTGGAGGGAGCACATCCTGCCCTTCTGCACTGACCTGGGGGGCTGCAGGGCCGTTCCTCTCACATACCCTCACTCTCTTTGGTGCAGTTGCGAAGGGGTTTTTCCCCCTTAAATATGATATCCCAGAGGCCCTACCACCGTCGCTGCTGGCCTTGGCCTTGGCCAGCGGCAGGTCCATCTCAGAGCTGGCTGGTGCTGGCCCTATCGGACATGGGGGGAGCTTCTAGCAGTTTCTCACAGAAGCCACCCCTGTAGCCCCCCCACTACCAAAACCTTGCCACGCAAACCCAGCTGGAGCTTATCCATGCTTCTTATAGATGAAACCTCTAACAACACAAGTCCAAAGATGTTCTCTTCCTGTTGCATTAAAATCTCGAAAAAAAACCCTCAAGCATCCTTGTATTTTGTCCCATTCTCATTACCGGAGCAGCTTTTATATATGCACCCCCATACACACCTCTGAGGCGATTAGGGACCTCAACAGGTACATCAAAATGCCGTTTCTTTAGTTGATCTTCCCCTTTCTTCTCCAGTTGAAATCTTGATAATCCACTAATGAGCTCCCCTGCTGTTCAGCTCTAGATACCTATCTTTGTTGCTCACCCAGTCGTGTATCATGACCACCCAGACTATCATCATCTCTTAAGATCATTTTTTGCCATGTAAACGACCTCTGCTATGTTAGTCCTTCAAAGGTGCCTGACCTTTAAGGCACCTTCTACTCCAAAGCAGGACTAATCCTGGCACACGGTTGGACCTCTGGCACAGTTTGTTCTTCAACTGGTAGCAAGTCCCAACTAGTGGGGTGGTTTGGGGAGCTTTTCAACACTATGGGCTATATGCAATCCTATTAAAATAGCCAAGCGTCACCTGGAAAGCTGCCAGTTAGAGATGGGCCGGGTCGCTGCAACAACCGGTGTAATCACAGCCGTGAAACATTTCCCCGTGAAGTTTCTACCGAACAGCATCAGCACCAGGCGTTTGGGATAACGACGCAGGAGGTAACCACAGAGCGACCTGCAGGTATTTTGAGTGAATTTCTGAATCTGCAATGTGGGACGGAGTTAAATTATTTTGGAGCAAAGTGATCTCCAGAGAGCACTCAATGCCTTCGCAGTCCCATTTCACGCGTTTTAACAGGACTATTTTTAAAAATGGAAGTGATCCGCTTTTCCAAACCTTTGTCTCTACTGTTTTGCACCCCTGGTTTCTCACTCCTTTTGCATCCCCCCCTCAAACCCTGAGGCCGCAGGGGCGCAGGGGGCGCGGCCGCGGCTGCCAGAGCTCACCGTGGCGCCGCAGGGCCTGAGGCAGCGGCCCCGCAGCGCC
>JAVJGI010000040.1:106651241-106679396 GCA_035590275.1 Ibycter americanus
GGGTATTTACGGAGCCGCCCGCAGCGCCGGGCTCTGCTGGGGGGACGCGCCGGCTAGACCCGGGGCTCCTGTTTTGGCTACCTGCTGATCGATTCTTTATTTATTATTCTCTCCCCCCCCTTTCCTAGGTATCGCTCTGCTCTTCTGAGAGTTAACTGCAGGAACTCTGATCAGTGAGTAACCCGCAATTCCCAAACGCCTGTTCCCACCCTGGCCGGGGGGCACCGGATCGGGGTGAGGGCTGGCCGGCCGCCCTCCCTTGCTGCTGCTTTTTTGATCTCCTTGCCAAGTTACGAATCTGGCTCGGCTGCCCTGCCCTGTGGGTGAGGGTGGGTGACCCTCAGTTTCAAAATGACTCTGAAGTGCCACCTTTGGAGAAGCCCCTGTGCAGAGGCTGTTCCGGGGCCCGAAGCGGTGCCAGTGCGGTGCTGCTGGGGCAGCTGCCCTCCTGAAATGTGATAGAAGCTGTTCTCCTTTGTACTGTGAGCAGATCAGAAAAAAACCCAACATTTCAGGTTGCATTGGAGCTATGAAAAAGTAATTAAAAAATAACTGGGGGCAGTAGGCAGTTGTCTTAGGCTGGGTCTAAGGTACTAGGTACCTCAAATCAGTTAACCTTAAAGAATATTTTGATTCATTTTTGGAGAAACCAGCATGTGGAGTTCTCTCTCCTAAGCAATACTAAAGTACTACTTCGTAAAAACATTCACTTGGAAGCCAGCTTTTACAGTGGGATTGTTTGCATGTTCTCAGCTGCAGTAATTTTACAACTGTGAAGAACAGTCCTCTGAAACTAAATCTAAAGGCGTTTTGCTCCGTGCTCTTACCGATTGCTTTCCCCTTTTCACCTCGGAGATCAGGTTAAATTCATTCCCTGTCACACATTCAGTGTTTGCAGGTATTTAAATCAGTGAATCATCTACCTTGTTTCACAGATGCCCTCGGAACATGTCTAATTGGACAAGTCTGTGGTATATCTGGTAAGTCTACTATTAATCTTCCTAGCCCAGAATAATTTTAAAGTTATTATGACCAGTAATTGTAGTAAGGCAATGGAAACACTCTTCTCTCAGACAGGATGGAGGCAAGGGTTTCTCCTTGGTTTTATGAAAGCTACTAGTGGAATATGTTACAGGGGAGATAAGGTGTCAGGCAGGGTACAGCATTCGTCTGGGGATGTGTCATCTTTCCTTTCTGAGTACGCGACAGTTTAACTGTGGGGCTTGTTTGTTCGTTCTGCATAGCCAGCTTTGCCAAACACAACGGCAGCTACGCAGCAAGGACGCGCTGGGGCCTGGCACCGCACTGCCCAGCGCGCAGCCCTCGGCTCTCTCCCTCCCACGGGACGAGGGACTGGTAGCTTAGTGTGTTGCATTTTCATCCTGAACTCAAGCTCGTTACAAACCTGTTTACTGGCTGTTTGAATGAAAGAGGGGACACAGCCACGAGTAAAAGGGTAAGCTCTTCTCAGAAGTGGATTTATATCTTGCCTAACATGCATTATAGCTATCCTAGCATTATTTTTTATAGTTTGCATTCCATCAATATATTAACTTCAATGGTAGCACACACAGTGAGTTGGTTACTTTAGCTGTCATTCAGTCTGGACTAATATTGGTTGATATTCTTTGCTTTCTTAGAACGTGCTGATACATAGAACTGTTTAAAAATATATAGTTACATAAAATATTTGAAGAAGGCTTCTGTAATTAGGCAGCGTTGAAATCATGAAAGCTAATGAGCTAGTGCTGAGATCTATACTGCTGAGATGCCTTTACCTAGGTGATTTCTGCCTTCATCGGGGGGCAGCAGCATACAGGCAGGATGATTTCACGGAACACCAGCATGCAGCTGGTGGAGTGTCAGGAAACACTGATGGGCTAGCGATGAGGTAAGAACTCCTTGCACTGGAAGAATGTTTTAACCAAAATTAGTCCAGACTGAATGACAGCTAAAGTAACCAACTCACTGTGTGTGCTACCATTGAAGAATGTTTCAATGCAAAGTTCCAGCGGGCACCTTGTTTTTCTCACACAGGGTTTTAAGTTGCCTGCAAGCATTTTTCTAACACAATCATTTGCAAGAAAATGAACAAAATTTGTGGAAGTTTGAAGCCCTCAAATACAGCCTTTATACTGAGTGTTGGTGATCCAACTTTCTAATTCAGGATCCAGCACCCATTCAGAACTAAACCTAGGAGGTTTGACCTTTCACCTGTTTAAAGTGAAATTATATTCAGCTCCAGAAGAAGTAAAACGTAAGCAATGAAATGATGCAATTCTCCCTCCTTCTCTAAGGCTAATCTTGCTGACTGTGTTCCTGCTCCTGCTCTGTGGGATCACAGCAAGCTGCATCAGATTCTGCTGCCGGAAGAAGAGGCTTCCAGTTGAGACCTTCCCTAGGCACCCTGATGATCTGACAGTTATTGCTGTTGACAGTGACAGCACTCCCCATAGCACCGTGACCTGTAAGTATCCTCTGGGAGTCAACTATTCAACAGTGCCTTGCTATTGAATGAGTGCCTGGAATTGTGTGTTTAACCCTTGCAGCAGCAGGGACTTCCTGATGTACTCCCAGAACAACTTTCAGCCCCATAGAGTGGGCAAGAGAGAGAAAGGAAGGTCATCAGGGCAACACAGTGAGTGAATGCAGAAGACAAGTAGGATTTAATGCTATAGAGGTTAAAATAAAGTCCACAGTGGGTTAACATCTTACATGTAGTCTCCCACATCTGTTCTTATCACCATTCCCACATTTTTTAACTTTTCTGCCTATCTCACTGTCCAACTATTCCAGCCAAAGTTACCTCTAATGTGAGGAACTGGTCACAGTTGTTCATGTGCGAACCCAACTGAAACTACCTGTGTTACAACATACATGTACTACATCAAGTATTGCACAATAATGACTGGATGGTGATACGCAGAGACATTTTCTCTTCTGACTGCTTTCTTTTGGAGAAGGTATAGATTCCATCATGAGTAACTATACTGACAGCTTTTAGTATATAGTGCATAAGTTCTGACACCACAAAAATGAGTCCATAATTTCTTGGAGAAAAGCAGGATTATCACTTTACATATCAGCGTTCCATGCAGGTGTCTAATTTTGTTTTCTAATTCCTTTTTCTTGACAGCATATAGCTCATTTCAGTACCCTCTGAGTGTCCCTATTCCTTCGATATTTGTGGATATGGATAAGACCACTGTGTCCCCTCCAGCTTACAGTCTCTATGCAATGGAGTTGCCACCTTCTTACGATGAAGCTGTCCAAATGGGTAAACAGTACACTGAAGCAGCACAGATAAGCCAGAAACTCAATGACACCCCTGGACAGGTGACACCAGGTGGGCTGAATCCCATCCAGTATTCACCTGATACAATCAACAGAGATCCAGCAACGCAGGCAGATTCAGAAAAATCAGAAGATGCAACACAAGAACAGCCGCAGCTCTGACTCATTTCAGATGGGGAGTAAAGGAAGGGAAGCACAGTAAGAGTTAAAGAAGATATGAAGAGTTTGGTTTTATAAGTAGGTTATGATGGAAAGATGTTTCCTCTCATGCCCTTGTAATGATCTGACGGTTAGAAGAAATGTTTTCTGTGACTGCTGTGATCTGGTAAAGCTTCTTCAAGGATATGAAATGAAGTAAAAGGGCAGAAGTTTAAAAATGTCTGTAAAAATGGGACATGAATGCTTGTCCATCTTTGGATTAAAAAAAAATATATATATTCCTTATGTCCAGCATATGGCAACAAAAGAGGTCAGGGGAATTTTGCCATCTTGGGAACGAACACAAGGAGTCAGAACAGTACAAACAGCAAGCTGTTGTTCCAGAACAGAAGCTTCCCAAACTGGAGTTGAAAGGGGAATCCTAGCAAGTCACGCTGAATAGCCTCTTTTCAGAACATTAACTGTCCAGGAAATTGCTGGAGTGCAAATTGCTACATAATGGCACATGTTCATTAAACTGCAGGAAGATGGCAAACAAGGACAGGAAAGTGTGTGGAGGGAAATGCATTATGTTATGTTTCACAGCTAGAGACAAGGAATGAGACAGATGAGAAAAGATCCTTTTTTGTTGGTCATGAGACCTGAAGGGATTGTTTTTGAGGGTTCTTTTTATATCTTTAAACTTCTATTTTCAGGATGAGCTGGCTTGTGGGTGGGATCCTTTTACTACTTATTTTTGCCAGTTAAAATACAAACTAGTCTCAAAGAGACACTTGCACACATGGTTAAGTATTACTAATGTGTTTCAAATAGTCATCAAATATTTCAAAGATGCCTTTATACTTTATCTGCTCAGGTGTCAGGGTCTGCCTGTCAGTACAGAAAAGAAAAAAATTGAAGATTCTTGGCAGCTTTCACCAGTTTATTATGGAGACGAGCTCAGTACTGTGCAGGATGATACAAAGCATGCTCTAGCCGTGCCACCTAGAATCAGTTATAAATACTAAATGCCATAGTATAGGATGGGCAATAGTCCAGAGAAATTACTCTTTAAGGAATGATTCTTTGTGAAATAGTGGTAGCAAGGATAACTGCTGTGCATTATTTTAAGACTGGGGCTTGGAGTTGATTAGAGCAGTCTCAGCCCAGACACAAATATGGACTATGAGAGCTCTTCCCCTTTCTTGCCCCTCCCATATTCCAAACAGTACGGATTTTGTCCACTCCTGAGTAGTGATATTTTTTTTTTAATCCACTTTAACAAGGTGCTAATTTGGCTACCTATAAGAACATGAGCAATCTACAGGATGGTTCATTGCTATGGGATTATCTACGACGTAAAAGCAGGAAAGAAAGCACGAGCACTAGGTGCTGTTAACAAATGTAACATGAAGTGTGAAGTGCTAGGTCAGAGTTATTGGTGACTGGCCTTCTAACGAGAATGTGACTGGTGGTCTTCATTTCTGCTGAAGCTGCTTTGGTAGCTGTGAAAACGGGCTACCTTCCACAAATACTAGGTGTCCGTCATTAATAAGCAGTGGAAGTGATAGGCACAAAATCTTGTATGGCCTTTAGAAGCCTATTCTCTGACAACCATTACTGCAATAACTACCCTGGAAATGAGCACTAATGATTTAAAAATTAAGATCTCTCTGCCAGCCAGCAGGACTGGGACTAGAATCTCTGCCACACATTCACGGTGTGAGCTGTTTGCGTCCGGCTCCCTAGGGAAGTGTTGATTCTATATTTAACTTGCATGTAGCTTACTATGAGGGTTGCAGGGAAAGATTGGTTTAACAAGTCTGCTGCTTTTCTGTCTCTTCTCTGTCATTATACTTCTGGTTTATTCCCTCCTCTGCCTTCTTTTTCTGTGTTAGGATGGAGACTAGGCATAACCCAATGTAACTATTTGATGTCTGTAGCTGAAATAGCGACATATGCCCAATCCTGGGTGTCCCCATGTCACAAATACAGCAGATGTATTTTTATTTATTGAACGTTTCCATCAGGATAGTACTCAGAAACCAATTCTATGCCTTTCCAAAGAAGAAATATCTGTTGGAGGGAAATGGCCGAGTGCTCACTCACTAATAGAAACAGGAATATAAAACCAGGCAACTGAAAAAATGGTGACTGACACAAGAGGGCAGTCCTTCACTTTTCAGTGTATTGCATTATATCACCGCGGGGAAGAGCTTTACAAGAGACGAGCAGTTGTTGCAGAGGCGAGGGTGCCCCTAAGGCCTGGTATTGCTTCGTTGCTCAGAGGTTGCTCTGCAGTGCAAGGACTAAGGTTGCCCGGGGAGGATGGAGGAATAATCACAATGGTTTGACTTCCCTTCATGCTTTTGCTTACACAACGCTTCAGTCTTGTGAGTTGTCAGCAGGACCTGACAGACTAATCTACCAAACTGCAGGGAGACCTGTCTCCCTTTGGTTACGGGGGATGATAGTTCTAACTGCAAGACCCTGGTCTAAATCCTAAATGCCTGTGGAGTGCTCACAAATCAGATCTGACCCCGTTACCACCTGGATTAATAGAAAAGCCTGTCTCACCCTGGGGCGCCTCTGTTGCCAGTCTAGCCTAGCTGGAATTGCCCTGCAGTAATCTATCATTCCTGTCCTTAATTCCATACTTCCACAAGTCATTATCCAGAGTAAAAGAAAACAACTGGACTTGCCTATGCTTTATGAAAGAACAGAGTAGGCAAAGAGGGAGTAACACTGCAGGAACAGAGTTTCTGTGTATGCATGTCAGAAGCAAGTGTCATTTGACACAGCATAGTGAATAAAGCACTTTTTCCCTGACTTCCTAGGAAGAAGGGCATCACCTGGTGTTTTCTTTCTAACACCTAAGGAAAAGTCTTGTGTCTTGCCCAGGCCCCTTGCCTTATAACACGGTTCATTAATTCAAACATAAACTATTTGTTAACATAAACTGCTGACCTAATCAGCCTGCAGGAACACAGAATTTTCTTTGCACATCAAAAGCAGCTCAGTTTGCTCCTGCCAATGTTTTCAATAGTGACGTCTCAGCCCTTGATCAAAATTGTCTGACTCCTTACAAAAAGCCAATAATCAAAACTGTCCCTGGCCCTATGTCTTTGAGGAGGCAAATCGCCCCCACAACTGTTCATTATTTACATCTCCACTTAACAGGTTTCTTCAGCTTAATAGCATTGCAGAAGTTACATCCCTCCAGACAGAAAGATCGTGACTAGGGGATATACAAATTCCATTTAAATTCCTGCAGCAAACAAAGAGCTCTCTTCCCATCTTCAGAACAGTTTATATTTGTATAGAAAGTCCAGTTTATCAATTAGAATCACTGTTGCGTGTGGGAATACAACCTTTGAAAGAGAAAATGACCCCTTAACCAACTCATGTCAGAAAAAAGCATTAAAAGGGCGGTCTCCTTAATCCTGGCCTACACAAGTAACAGCTTGAAAATGTTGCTCCCATGTGCCCTACCTAATGCTAAATAGCAGGAAGTAGAATGGGAAATAGTCTCCATTGATCACCTGTGTCTTTTCTGTTTAATTGGGCAAGTTGGAGAAAGACAGACTTTCCTGTTGCTGATGTCTATAAAAATAGGCTTAGTTGCTGCCTTCCACTCAAGATGCGTCTTTGTAACATGACCAGGATGAGGACACTATGAGTTTCTAATCCTACTGTATGGTAAGATAAAATGAACTTAGTTTTAACTGATGTTTTAAAGCTCACTAAGCAAATCCAAAAATGTGGAATGGAGATTAATGCTCTGTCTTGATTTCAATTGCTGTTTTCAGCTGTTCTCTTTTGACTTTTGCTCTGTGTTCTGCAAAGCTCTGTTTACCTCTCAGTGTGGGATCTGATTTTATAGTCCTAGAAAACTTTGTTTTGTTGTTGATGCTCTTAATGAGGCTCAAACAGCCTCAACAGTGAGATACTTTCAAAAGCTCCCAACCTAGACAGACATAGTGTTCCTTTGTGTTTATTCTACTGAGCATGTAAAGGGGAAAGGAGGGATAGGACTATTCTTAAACTTTTCTTATTCTTAACAGGTATGATGACTGGGTCCCTCGTTTTCTCAGTGAAAGTATTTGGAATGTAAATGTTTAGTTTGCCTTTAGATTTGGATTCTGCACTATTAAAGTCAGAGGACACAAAATGAAATCCTGCTGCAGAAAAAGAGTTTATGTTCAGTTTTATTCCTTTTAGCCACATATACATTCTCTCCTGTATTTCCAAACAGGTATGATGTCTCAGTTTCTGGTCAGAAACCTTGCACAGTGTTGCCGTAGGCTTTTAAAGAGCCATCAAACAGCATTTAGACGTGGGTGTATATTAGTGAGAAATGAAGTGATCTCTATAGATATATTTCTTATAGCCAGTTTTTAACATACTCTGAAATTTCAAAACAAGACAGTATAACTGATGCTATTTATTAGTGCTATAGTCATCTAAACTGTGAATGTCTAGACCAGAAGCCTTTCACGAGAAATGTGCTGTCTCTGGTGGTGGTATAGAATAGCCTCTCGGGAAGATCCAGGATCAGTATGTCTCCACTCATAAAGAAATAACCTATAATTATGCCCCCTCAAAAATGCTTTAATAATTAAACAGGTTTTTAAAAAAGTTTTCTAGAACAGAGAAGTGAATTTAAATGGGCAGATTAAAAAAATTCAATTACTTTCTAATAAGCTAGTCATTCATGCGTGTCTAAATGATTTTAAGTTAGGCAGTTAACCAAACAGGACTCCATTCATTGCTAGATCTCCTCAGGGTTACTCTGAAATCATTTGTCTTTGACAGGTGTGTATCACAACACTTCTTTCATACAAGTCTCATGCCATGTGTATAAAAGATGTAATATTACAGGCACATAGAGAAGCTGCAGGTGTTAGTGTGGTACAGCAAAGAAAGGCAATATACTTGTCGTGTTCTCAGTATCTTTGAAGAATGCTCAGATAGAAAATCGCTAATCTAAGCGAAGTGCTAGCCCCAAATGGAAAATGAACTCTCCCTTTCATGTTGCAGAAGAGGGCTAGGCAGTCAGTCATCTAGAGACAGGGTTTCTTGAATACCCCTTATGGCTTCAAGAGCTTGAGGCTGAGCGCCCTATTTTTGGAAGACTTGCCTCTGAGTATCTGCTTAAGACCGGAGCTCACAGCCAAGCTCTACGTGCCTAATGTGTCCAAAGGACACATCTTCCTAAACCATATATTTTAAAAAATAAGTATTATAAAATATAAGAATTATAGATACACTTGCTAGGAATCTCAGAAAAGAAAATTAAGAGAAAACCTGTGATAGATGTTTCCTTTCCTTTTACCTTTTGAGTAATAACAAATAATCCATCCATGGCACTGATTGTCCCCTGGTACTCAGCTGGCGCAAAAATACTTCTACCACTTGCAGGGATAAGAAAAGGTCTATAAAGGCAACAACATACCAAAGATTAGTCTGGTTTATGCTGAAGAAATCTACAAACTCTTCTCAGAGTTGCTTATACTAAATTGGCTCTAATGGTCCTGGCAGTACTGGAAGCCATAATCTAGACAGGTTGTTGATGACCACAGTTAACTTGGTGATTTTTAAATGCAGTGTCTTTCTTACCCAGAGCTACATTGACAGCATATTGATGCAAGTGCTCACATTTTTCAACACCACTATTGAAGTGATTTTCCTTTCTAACGCTGAAGGCTTCTACTCCCTGGCTAAGGAAATCTGCTTGCAGCTGCCCATGCATGTGCTACTGAGATGTGTTCTGCTTAGAAGTCTGTTAGGTGACCTCTATCGAGTCAGTTCTCTTATGTTTCTGTTTCTTTTCCCAGCCTGTCAGTCTGGTGTTTAAGACTTATGTTCTCTGGTGCAGGAAATTCTCCCACAGTGCCTGCCATAGTGGGAAACTGGTCATAGAGGCATATTCTTCATATTCAAATAATACCAACAGCTGCGGGTTCGTGGGACACAGACACCACAAACCTGAAACCCACAAACAAACCCTCAAAAAAAACCCCAACCCTCTGAATTCCTTGAGCAGTGGAAGTAAGGCAGCCTGGTCTTCTAGATGTCTAAATCTTATGACAAAGTTCCCTAACATTTAAGAACGTGTAACCTTCAGTAGAAGCTTTCCTTACAGTGAGGGCATGCATAAGCTCTTTCTTGTCTGCATCCTCCAGTGCCTAATAAGGGTAAGCTCAGGCTGGAGTCTTTCTTGCAATGGTGGTGTTAAAAGATCCCTCTTCTCTAAGCAGCTCCTGTTTTCATGAAACATTTAGAAGCTTCATGCCTTTGAAACCTCCCATTCCCTATCACCTTGCTTGAAATTGGTCAGTGGATTCAGAAATTATTATCTGGGTGCGGAGAGTGGAAAGAGGGGAGACAAGACACAGATTTGACTGTGATTACAAAGCTTCACTTCTATAAGAAACCAGGTTTAAAAAGAACATAAAGTAGGAGGGTTAGTCCCACAGCAGAGGGGGGAGCTGATGGAGGATCTAAGAATTCTGATTTGTCAGTCTAGTGTTTTTTCGCTATCACGAGATCCACTCAAGTCTGATTATATCCACACAAGCTTTGTGACATCTCTAAAGGAAAAGCCCCTCTCTGTAATTACCCAAAGTGCATTTCTAATTGTGATTTGAATTTGGTGCTCATTTGGCACTGTTCAGCATGCAATTTTTCTTCTCTCATTTGTCCAAAATGATTGTTTTGCCAGTTATTTTCTGTTGTTATTTGCTGGCTGTGTGAAAGAGCCTATGACAGGGAGATGTACTGCTGGGGAAGCTGGTGCTTACATCACTGTCAGCAGCTTGCAGTCTTGTCTCTCCACTCTCACACACACATGCACTCATCATGAGCACTTGTGCTCAAAAAGAAAATGCAGACTTGGAAGTAAATTGCCTCAATAATTCATAGGCTTTATAGTCCAGAGCAAATTATACCTTGGCTCTGTCATGCAATTCAGGTTTGCAAATCCCTTTATAGCCAAGCTCATTAACAATATAAGTAAAGTGGTACATCTATAATGGCTTTTATAATCGATGCATTATCATCTTCGGAGAGTATTAAGCGGTAAACCTGCAGCATCCAAAGTGAAGCATCAATAGGGTCTGGATACAGTAAGAGTCAGAGAAAAAACATTTCTTTTTCTGCCTTGCAGTTGCCTTTGTCTTGCTGCTCCCAGATAGCTTAGAAGGTTTTGTTGGTTTGTTTTCTAACTGCATTTCAACTTTATCAGATGCAGGTTTTGAGGGAAAACAATCACTGCTATCACCAGTACTGAGGAGTGGGACAGTTGGAGATGTGCAAAATCTGCTCGCTCACAGAATAAAATAGCTCTCACAGAATCACTTTCCAGATTCTTGCTCTTACCTGTCTCCTGGCTCTGATTCTAATCATCCTTACCTGTTGGAACTATTTTTGCTTAGGGAGATACCTACTAATTTTGCTGCAAGTAGCAGAGGTTCTTTCCTTTACCCACAACTAAGATGCAAACCGTGAGAAAAGCCTTTGAATCATATTCAGAGCAGACTATGAAAACAAAGTATCATAGGGGAATTGTACTTTATAAAAATGGAGAAGACCATAAATGTTTTATGAAATATTACATCCTAAGGTTAAATCCAATGCACAAAAAAGCTTAGGTGCAAAACCACATTACTGGGAAAACATTCTGTTCTGGTCAGTCAAAATGCAGAATATAAAATGCCAGAGCTCTTTTTATCTTACTGGGGGGAAGAAGGGGGCTGTAGAAAAGATTGCACACTTTCAAAGATATTTCACATCTTCTTAGAATAACAAAGCTTGTTCTGGACACTTGGAGAAAGGAGAAAATAAATTTCTATCTCAAATGTAGAAATGCCTGAATCTTCATTGAACTGCTTAATTTTTCCTCACTTTTTTTACCCTGCTTTCCCTAGTAGTTCAAAAAGGAAAGAAACAAACAAAAAAGCGCCTGATGTTGAACTCTTATGTGCGCATTGTTTTTCCTCTTTCCATGCTAACAGTTTACAGCATAAGCTACTTCATTCTCACAAGTAAGGAAGCATAGTCCCGAGGTCAAAGTATTGACCTGGGAAACCCAGCTCAGCTACTTGTTCTGCCACAGGCTTCCCATATGACACAGGTCTGTAAAACAGAGGCTGCAGCACTATCTTATCTTGCAAAGAATTTTGAAGATGAATACATTGAGCGTGGGCTGCACTGTCATAATGAAATACAGATACACCGTCAGAGCATGATGAACTTTGTGTGGGACATGAAGCTCAGGAAAAAAAATTCCCTGCTCCCTCCCCCTCTTGGGGGTGTGTGTGTGTGTAATCTAGAGAAGGAACTCGGGCAAAATGAACAGTGTGAGATTTAGAAATAGCCTCTGGTCTTCAGGTGCCTAATCCAGTCATCGTTACGACATTCCTAACTAGAGGAAGAAGCTGAGGGGAGAGAAATTGCAAAGACGGGCCCAGGATCAGGGCAAGATTGCCTAATGAGATTATGGTAGGTGTCTTGTGACAGTAGTTTATCTTGCCAGATTGCTGACCTGTTGGGGATCAAATGTCCTGGAAGACAGCACCTCGGATGTAAACATGAAAAAGAATGCTACTTCTTTGTCAGTTTGTACAAGCATTTAGTTTTTATAACTTTGATTTCTCTCTTGCTGAAACTCAGTCTTTGATCTGTAACCTATAATCTTTTGGTCTAGTTCAGAAGTCTCTGCTTTTCACCCTCTCCACACTTTCCAGATCAGACTAGGCAAGCAGCTTTGTTCAGCTCCATGGGGCAAGACACGCCAGCCTTTTTATCCCTGAACAGCACTTGCCAAGTGGCTGCATCTCTTGTCAAAAGGCGGTTGTCAGAGACACACCAGTCTTCTGTGAAGAAGGTAGAAGGAAGCTGTTCTGCACTGCACGTAGGGTCACTTCAGCTCTTTTTTAATTGTGATTAGCTAGCTAACCAGAAGGCCATAAAAATAAACACACCACGTGTATTTGGAGAACTTGTCTTCACATCTGTCATTCTGGCTAAATTACCTTCTTCCACAAGATGGCACAAGTGAGCCTAAGTGGCCTATGTGAATGTCCATTGTTCAGACACGGTGCTGGAAGTCAACACATATGAAGTCAATTAAATTTTGTGAGAAGATTATTTGGAGGAAAAACTGTTATACGATTTTATTTCTTACTTTAAAATTGCATACATAGAGTAGACTCTTTTCTTTCCATCTTGATAAAACATCCCCCACGCCTGCTGTAAAGTACTGGAATTCAACTGACTTGGGCCATGTGGGAAGTAAAAAAAAAAGTTCTGTTATATTTCACTTTAATACTAAAGAAAAATTCTTTGACAATGGGTAGGGCTATCTTTCAATCAAGAAACATCTTGGAGCGTGACAGGCTCCAGCTCTACCACAGATATCCTGGGCATCTATACAACATATCACTTCCAATGTCTTCTCCTGCATTTTCCATTGGTGAACAACTATAGAACCACAGAAGCTGGAAGGGACCTTTGGACATCACCCAGTCCTCCACACTCTTGCTCACTAGGGGGTCAACTAGAGCAGCTTGCTCAGGGCCCTGTCCACCCTGGCTTTGAACTCTCCAAGGGTGGAGGTGCCACTGCCTCTCGGGGCAACCTGTTCTAGTGTCTGACCACCCTTAAAGTAGAAGTAATTTTTTGAATGTTGAAGTGGAATTGCCTGCATTTCAGGTTGTACCCGCTGCTTCTCACCCTGTCGGTCAGTTGGTGCCCATTGAGAAAAGTCTGTCTCTGTCACCTTTATGCCTCCCCATCAGGTATTTATATGCATTGATAAGATCCCTCCTGAACCATCTCTTCTTGAGGCCATAGAATCCCAGCTTGCTCGTTCTCTCTTTATATGTCAGATGCTTTAATTCCTTAATCATCAAAATATTTCATCTCATCTTTTGTCCAACTTGACTAAATCATTCATGAATTTCACCTGAATTTAAGTGTGATGTGTAGTATATTTCTACTGAATGTGGGCCTAGAATAAACAGTTGCATAAAGCAGACCATGGGAAATATCACGTGAGCCGGATACCTAATCACTCTGTTTACCTCCTCATACTGTGCTGGCAGGCTGTAAGCTTTGCTGATGCTACCTATGCAATGGTTTTTATTGCGCTACTTAAGACTGACATTGCATCATCTCGTACAGTGAGAGTTCAACACAAGCTTGTGATTACAGCGGTCAGCTCAGTATGCTGCTGATTTGTGTCCCAACGGTAAGAAAATTGGCAAGATGAAATCAGACAAAGAGCAGAGGAGAGAGAGGAGATGCATCTGCATGAACTGTTTAATCAGAAATGGATAAGCTGCTTGAAAGCAGGAAAAATAAATGCAATCTTCCTACTGCTTTGCATGGTGCTTTTGGGTGGAAGATGCTATATAAAGACCCCTCCTGTGGGAGATCATGCTTTAGAAATACAGGAAATTGCCTGGATTAAAAAAAGAACATAAGGAATAATGGTCTTCCAGGCCAGAAAAGGAAGAGGTATTTCCTTTGCTTTCTCTAGTTTATCTCATTGTCACCAAAAAGAAAACTGTATTTTATCAGAGCATGCCCTTGCTGCCGCAGGTTTCAATCAAAATGTTCGGTTATTGACAAAAAATATTTGTCCTTGTTTTCTTATGTGAATTGTAGCTAGTGATACTGTAAACGCACTGCTCAGTGCTATGCTATAAGAATAATAGTAAAGAAAAATCAAAGTTTCTGATCAATTCCTACCTCTTTATTTGCTAACACATCCCACTATTTTAGGTACAAAACTTATACCCCCAAAATCTCTAAGTTTTAATCCTTTAACTGATGTGCAAGATATTAGCTAACACATGCTAACATAATTTAACAACAGAAAAAGAATCAGAATAAGGATAATTTGAGCATCTGTGGGATTAGTTTGGTGACTTCTTAATCCGTTTGTAATTGTAAAACATAAAACTGCAAGTGTGTATGTGTGTCTAATCAGTTGATAGTTCTATTATACAGCCCTTCTTCCTTCTCACCTCCCCTGTTTGTCTGCTTAGACCTAGTCCTTTAAGATGGCCATTTGGTGCGTGTTTCTTTCGTGTGTCACTTTGTGCAGTCACTTACCCATGCGCCCACGGTTAACCCAGATGCCCAAACTGGCTGCTTCACAACTCCGAAACAACATTCAGAGAAATGAAACCAAAAAAAGAGGGAGTTTGTTATCAGCCTGGAGATGGGGTGGGGGGTGAAAGAGGCAACCGCTACGTCTAAAAATTAGTCAGCTTGTTCTTTATGAATTTCCAGAAACACATGAATCCCTAAATCACAGGTGTGGATGCAGAAGGGTCTTTCTTCAAATCCTGCGTATGTCTGTAGTCCTAGTGATTCATATCTTAAGCTGTTGCTACATTGTCTTGAATTCAGGGAAGGTTCCAGTATGAAATCTCTGGCACAGGAAGTTCAGCTTCCTCTCCACATTTCCTTCCTCCACCTCTTTATATGCAGAATAGCAGGGAACATATTTAAGCCTTGCCTGTGCTGAGTGAAAACTCTTAAGACTGTAGAGCAGTTTGCGTTTATAACCAGTTCCTTCAGCTGAAGTGTTCAAGACAGGCAGCACAGAAGACAGTGGTTCTTAATGATGAGACTTAATCCCTAAAATATCCTGAACTGTTGAGCTGCATTTTGTAACTGCACACAAAGCTGCACCTAGTCCCTAAAGCAAATGTGATAAAGGTATCTCTTACTGACATTCAATCCCATTTCCACAGCAAATTAGGCAAGACACTTATTGATAACAGTGGGAAATTTAGCCATAGTGTAAATTTGCAACAACTGCAGAGTAAGAAAGACTGTGGAAAACCAAGTCTGGAGCAAGTCAACACCTAAGCTATCACTAATTTTAATAGGCTAATTTAACTTCCTAGATTTCTGTCTAGGCTTCCGTGTCCCTTAAAAACAATTTGCTAGGCTCCAGGCTGAGGGCTAGTCTGTCCACTTGTCCAGTTTGAGCCTCAAGCAGAAATAGGTCAAAAAAACCGCAAACTACATTATAACTAAGCTCTGGAAGTGCATGTTAAGTATGCTAGGAAAATGACGATGTTTGAAGTGTGACACAATGTGAAAGACCTCTGAGCTAGGTCTGTAGAAACTGGCACTACGTTGTGGTATATATGTATATGTGCAAAGATCCTTGCTAGGATCACAGAACCAATACCACCAGGGTAGTGAAGCACTGTGCATCAGGGCTAAATTGAGGGATGGCAATACACTGATGTAGCTTATGATGCTTTCAGTTCTGGTATCTGCCTGTTGAGCTGTCTCTGGGATGTGTGGCTATGCTACTAATGCTTCACTGTATGGTGTATCCATTCTCTGCAAGAATGCTCTCTTGGTATAACAAAACCAGCATGCTGTATTTGCAGAGCGTGTATGACTAAGCTCTACCAAGCATAGTTTATTCCATCACCAACCTATCTCCAGAACAGAACATGCTATACTGGGGAAAAGAACAGTAGCAGCACCTGCTTCAGTACCTTTCACCAGCATAGCTAGAAAAGGAACCCGTACAGCTGCAATACAACAGGGGGAGAGAGGCCTGCACAGCTAATCACTCTTGTAATCCACAATGCAGACTATTTCAAGTAGTTTTATTGGGAAGAGGACAGGCAGAGAGCTATAGCTCTTTCAGTTCCCCCAGACTGAATCTATATGTTCCCAAGATCTCCCCTCACTTCTGTGACTGCTATACATAGGCTGGCAGAAGTAAGTACAGAGATCTGGTTTTAGCTGTAGCACAGGCTGAGCAAGTACATTGTTGAAAATAAACTAATGCAATCCATAGACAGAGCAGAACACTGCTCTTGAATAATAATTGACAGCTTTCTTATGAGACACGTGTTACTAACAGGCAGCCTACCACAAGGCTGGCAGGAAGTCAAAACGTGAAAGCATAAAAAGGGGGGTCACCTCAGTGCCAAATGCAATTGCTTGCTTTGGGAAGCAGTGAGTGTTTAAAATCCATACCATGTCACCTGCTTATTCATACAAGAAAAAAGAATACAAAAAGAATTGCTGAGTTTTGGTTACACTCGGGTGCTTAAAGTAAGAGATCAATAAACAGGAGTACTGTCAATAACAAATGCCAAAGGGTGATGCTGTACCTAGACTCCTATCTGCTGACTAGTGCATATTAGTAAACCACACAGTAGTGCTTTTCTCTTTGACTCCAATGTTAATTTTGGCAGTGGAAAGAGGTTTTATTAGAAGTATTGAAAATGTCATTCATCTTTACTTGTAGTACATTGGTTGTGAGGATTTAAACCCCAATACAGAACTATGGGGAGACGCAAAAATTGACTAATCTGATCATAAAACTAAAGGAAACTCAAAGCAGAAATTTATATTTAAAAGTACATTCACTTCTTGCATTTCTAATACTATAAAGGTGTTACTGATAGGACTTGTTTTTCAAGGTCTGTTTTTTCTCTAAGGTGTTCTTTTTAAAACCCTTGCAAGCTAAACTGTCTGTAGGTACATTGTGATGGTAGCCTACAATCCATAGGACTGAAAAATTTAAAAAAAGGTAGGAACATGGAGAAATGAAACTATTTGAATCCTTTTTGGAAATATTCTATTTGAAGGACACAAAACTATTCTTTAAAGTAGTATCCAGTAATCTAAGTTGTTCAAAATACTGCAGTAAAGCTCACATATTTGAAACTGTCATAAACTTTTTTTGTATTTTTTTAAGTGCTGAATAGCATATTGATATGTCCGTCCCTCATAATGCTGAATCTTTTCTAGGATGTTCTAAAGCTTTCAGGAGTCAGTGGAGTTAGTGGGGAATTTTACTTACTTGCAGGCTAGGATCCATAACCTCAAAATAGGACACATCAACAATTCTCTAGATTGTTCTGCTGCTGTTATATTACCAATGCAAATCCCTACTGGTACCAGTGTGGTAGAAGTCACAAAAGATACAATGGTCTTTATGTTTTATTGGATTAGCATAATACACATCAGTAATATAACAGCATAACTCAGCCTAAACATACATGGGCAATGTTGCAGCTCTGTTGCTGAGCTTTTGTAGGTAAGAAATTTGCCAGCATGTTGCTCACAGTATAATTTAAAACCTAGTTTCCAGCTGTTACAGTTCTCAAGTAAAAATTTCTTTAATCAAGTATCAAAACTCAACATGCAATAATCACCTACGAATAGAATTTATTATCAGTTCTGAAACTAGTTTGTTCAATTAATTAAAAGTTAAAGGCTTTTGGAGAATACTGGGGGTTTTATGGGTTTTCCTCCTAGTTTTGTGTTTGTTCTTGGAGACTTGTTACCATTGGGGAAAGTGGATAGTTTATGTTACTTTGATTATCTATTTTTTGAATGTGTTCCTTGACCCTTTAGAACTACTTAGTCCAAATCTGTTTGTGTTTTAAGGTTTATCAAAATATTTCCCATCAAAACTATTTTTTCAATAAATATTTTGGCTTGACTAAGCAAAAATATACATGTAGAGGGACTTATTTTTTTTCCATTACGTGTAATTGTCTTTGTATAAAAACTCAGTTTTTCTTGCTGTTTATTTACTAAAGTGTTAATTCTTCCCAAGAGAGAAACTTCCTACTGGCTCAAACACACACGGATATTTCCACATGCAAATATTGCAAAATACAGGAGAAGGATTGTAACTTTTCTCATCCCATATCCCTGCCAATTAATTTTTTAATCCTACTTCCAGAGCTGAAAAACACTGAATTCAGTAACAGCAGCAACAATAGTTACAATTTCTTCATTTTTTTCCAATCCAAGAATCTCCAAGTACTTTGAAAGCATTACTGGATTAAGTTTTGCAATACTATTGTGCATTGCTATGTCCATTCCTCATTGGTGCATATAAAGGAAAGGAGCTAAATAATTAATTCAAAATCAGCCTCCACAGCCAAGCCAAGAATAAACCTCAAAAGATTAGAGTCCCACTCTGGAATTTCAAGCCCATCTTCTTAAAGCAGACATAACCCATTCATTTTGTGCTATATGGGGCAACTACCAACAAGACTCTCCTGCAGGCAGGATAAACTGCAAGTGGATTTTTCTTTAAAAGAGATAACCAAGACAGCAAACCATGTATTGACACCCCTGGAGGGAGCTGAAGAGTTATATAGATAGTGGAAGCATGGATAAGAAGAAAACGGAAGTTAGATTTGCTTTAAAGTAAATGACAACATTCATAAACAATAATTAGCACCAAGGAGATGCTAAGATACGGTATTTGAAACACACAGGATGGAAAAGTCTATACTTTATATAAAAAAACCTGTACAGCCCACATCTTATTTTCAGTGTTGCCCATGGGAGTTATGTCCCTAAGAAATACAAGCCAGCACCTAAAAACCAAAATCATTTCAACACAGAATTTTGTATCAAGCCAATTTGTGGATATTGGGAGGAAAAGATGGAAAGAAATGAGAAAGTTACGTTACTGCTTTATAAATTTTTTAAATAAAGTTGTAAGAAACTATGTATGTTCCTCTTTATCCAGTGCTGAGTAATTGAAGTTGCTCAGCTCATGGGAAGTAAGGCTGGAGTGTATGCTCACCTCTCTGTTCATGACAGTATTTGCTCATGTTTTTTCTTTTTTTTTCTTTTTTTTTTTTTTTCTATAACCAGCTTAAGCATTCAAACATGCGCAGTGAAATTCTGACTGTTACGAGGGGGTAAAACTCGTGCATATCATATGTTCATGTAACATAAATCTCCTCTGAACTCTTGGAATAGTACTGCTCAGCCTCTGAAAATCTAGTACTACTAACTAGGCGACTGTCTCTGTTGGTTCCCTTGGGTAGTGGCTTGAGAGATGTTTCACTTCGTGTATGTTTTGTTTTGTTGCTTGGAAACATGAATTTTGTAAGCACATTTTTTTCTAACAGGTGCTCACAAGAAAGGGTTTTGTAGAATTGGGATCTTTGCTGACAAGTGGTTTGAGATTTGCGATGTTTACTGTAACGAATCCCGGAGCTCGCAAGAAAGTTCTCTTTCTGTAAATTAGAACTCACCCCACCCTCTCGTCTATCTGAAAATTCATGTCCTTTGAACAAGAAGTGTAGACCTTTGCAAGTTCTTTCATTCTTAGCAACTGAACAGCAAGGTAGACCGGGGTCCTGAATGCTCACACTTTGATTCTGCTTGGGTTTTTGCAACTCAATTCTGTAAAGAAATTTCATCCCTTCTGCTCCTCCCATGATCTTCATGAATTTCTCATACTAATTCCTTCTGCTCTGGGAATAAGGAAAAGCAACATGCAGGTCTTTCTTGGAATCACTGTATTGTTTAGCCTGCTCAGGCTGTGGTTTAATGTACCATTAGGACGAATTTTCTCTTCAAGGTTTTCTACGCAGTGCTTTCCTGTCCGAGACCAGCACAGCAGGGAGTACACATAACCAAATGCACACAAATCTGGGCCTGATGACCAGTGACTCTTACTGCTTCTCTCACAACTTCCTGCCCAGTCATGTCATTTAATCATTTTGTATCTTCAGCCTCAAAAGGTCTTAGGGCTGCTTAAGCAACAGCCTCCACTGTCATACAGTCTATGAATAACCCCTACACACCTTATGTAACATTCACACTGATTTTTCTGGAGCTGCTTCTGAGATAATAAGATTAGCATGCATTTTTTTTTTTGTTCTTTTGAGTTCTCTTCCACTGCAGGAACAGAGTGGTTGGGCTGAATTCAGTTGCCAATTTTCTTAATATGGATGACAGAAGTCTACCCATTTTTCAGACTGTCTTTCATCACTGTATTTTGCTCAGTCCCAGTACACCGTCCCAAATAAATACATGCTTTTGAAGTACGGGATATAACCATTATTTGATAAACTCATTTTATTATATATTGTGATTAAATTAATGACTATTTAACTTTCTAAGCATGCCTTATCCCTTTCCTGTATCACAAACAGGCTTTGTGTGACTAAACATACATTCTCCAAGGACAGTAGTAAAAGTCCTCCAACTCCAAATATTTTTGCTTTATGAATGCAGTTTTTGTCTTCTGGATTGTGGAATCTGCAGCAGCACTGAAGCTCTCCTTCAGCTGCAGCGATGAAATAAAGTAAGGCGCTTTGAAAGAACAGTGATCTCATCAGTAATACCAATGTTTGGTAGGAGCTTCACTCGGACACACACCTGTGCCAGTTTTCCAAAACTGCTATGTCAAGGATAGAAGAATGTTCTGTGGGAATCTGACACACAGCTAGGTAAGCAAATACTTTCTCGTATTTGGAGGTACTTCTCGCAGGCAAAATATACTCCAGGTCTGATGTGTCTGACATCATGGAAAGTCAAGTAGCTAGGCTGAATTCTCAATGTGGATTCTAAATTCTCAGCATCTCCAGGGTACCAGTTGTTTTTCTGTTAGTTGTTCAATAAGACAATGATCCCCTTGAGGAAAGTCCCTTTATATGGGAAATATTCAGCTTTAAGCTTGTACTCAAACTGCTTAAGCAGCATTCATGCAATGGAAATGTTACTTAAAGGATTACTTACTTCAAGGAATATGTAGGAGTGTGCAGCTGGATGTGTGTATATATATGTGTATACGCAGCCCATAGAATCTGATTTCTAAGACCATTAGAACAATGCCCTTAGTTGCTATTATAGCTGCAGGATAGGTGTCCATACAGGAAAACATATTTCCATTTACTTGCTTCTAAATGTTTGTGCACTTACTCCTTCAGTTCTACCTCATCTCTGAACGACCTATACTCCATACAGGATATGAGATTTTGAAAAAGATGTTCATACCTTATTTTATATTATCCCTTGTTCCTAGCAATGTTTTCTGTGATTCAAGCCACTGCAAAGCCAGCTATGTTTGTTCCATTCCACTAAGGGACTTCATCATGTTGAAAAAATAACCATTAGCCCAGGTAGGGCAGCCTCTTTGCCAGGAGCACCAAAGGAATTTTAAAAGCCAAGCTACGGCTTGCCAAGTTTAAAGGTACAGCAAAAAAAGTAAACTAGTAACACAAACCTGAATATGAAGCAAAAACAGAACAAAACCTTGTACAATCCCCAGCACATGGAAAAGAGCTCCAATACAATTCTGATTGTAGGAAAAAAGCACCAAACCCCTATTCTTCTGGCGCTCTCAATATGGGTTTCTATAAATAGAAGAAAAAAACCCCGATAAAGTGGTTGGTAAGTGTACAAACAGGCTTGGACCAATGTTAAGACACCCATATGTTTCAAGGTTGGCAGATGAACATATAGATTACAAAATTACATATTTGTATTGCACTATATGATTGTATCACAGTATAAAATTATGGCACTGGCTGCAAGGAATACTAGATCCAGGGTCAAGCAATCTTAACACTTCATCTTGCTTCTTTCCATAAACTGCTGGGTGGTAGTGGCTAAATAATTTCACATCATTATGCATCAATTTCCTATGTCTAAGACAACAGTAATGATATTTTTTTGGCCCTGGAAAGCGCTTCAAGGTATGCTAAACATAACAATCACACTCAGGAACTAGGCAACAAATTTTTATGATTGTTTTTATGATGAAGTCAGAGATGCTTATGAGCATTGATTTAAAAATGGAACACAAAGCAATAAGAACGAGGTTTTCCCCTGGAAATAAAACTACCTCAGCCAGTAGAGCCAGTTTTATGAGAAAACAAGACTACATATAATGCCCTTTAGGACATATGTAGACTAGTGTATACTGTTCCCATGTAGTTTATTCTGCCTCTGTCAAGAATGAGATATTCAAAGACGGTTATGTAACAGATATGCTTATGACACTCACAGTAACATATATGTTCATCGATGCAATAGAATGAAATCTATAGGAAAGCTGTGGGCCTTCACAACTCTCTTCTACTGTGCTTACACACAACAATGGATTTTTTTTCAAAGGATTTTGAAGCGACTTGCAAAGTCTCTCAACAATTCTGAATTAACTGTTCTTGATTCCATTTCAGAGATAAGCCACTCTAATCCATACCATAAGAAGTTCAATATCATCTTCCAAGACTGTATAAGTCAGAAAACTCAGGTATATGGATATTCCTGCCTTTTTGTCCTAAATTAAATTAAGACTCTCAGAACTAGCTCCTCCTACCTTGAAATCTTGTCAATTATATTCTCTTCAGACTAAAACAGTTTGGCTAATTTTATACTTCAGTTATCAGAATTCATTTAAAATAACTCTTTTGTTCCATTGTAATAGGCAAACTGAAAGAAACTGTGAGAATGCAGAATGTAACTAAGGAGACTGAGTTACTCCTCCTTTTTGCTCTGCTTGGCCTCACTGAGTATTTCTGTTCAATATGCTTTTACTTATTTATTTTCTCTAATGAACGTTCTTGATACTCTGCTACCTGGGTCCTTGCTCAGAAAGCAGCAGCCATGATTTTCATTCAATTGTTAAAGAACTGGCAAATAACAGCAGGTTGGAACAGTTCTGAATCAGTTTTAAAAAAAAACAAAAACAAACCCACAACAAAAAAACCCTGTAAGAGTTCGGATCCTCTGAATAGACTTGGGACTGAAGCATAGCTGAAATTGAAACACTGTATAAGCTTCATTTAATTTGCATGGAAAGGCAGGAGAAACAAGGGCTCTGCATTGCTTTTGGGACCAAATGGAGCGAGAACTTCAAACAAGATCAGAATCACATGAACATCTCTATGAATCTCTGCAGTTTTAATGGGATGCACACTATAGCAATCAAAGGATACAAAGGCAGACAAAATATTCTGGAATGGGAAATAGTGCTGGTGTGATTCTGGAATATGAGGTGGTCCTTTGAGTTATTCTTTTGGGTAAGTCCATCAGAAATGCTTACCTGAGAAGTCACAGAAATGTAGGCAAAACATAACTGTTCATTACTTCTGTAGTATTTTTATACCATCTGAGGAGCTATGCAATTTTGAGAAGTGCTGATTTTCCACCCTTCCTTTAGAAAGCATAATATATAGCTGTGTGGTGGTAGTTAATCTTTAAGAGTCCAGGAGCATCTTCAGTTGTAAGAATCATGCAGTATATTTACTCAGATAACAGTGTGTAAATTTTGATTGTAGCAATGCTATTTTTGTATGCAAAAATTAAACACTTTCTAAGAAATTACAAAGATCCTGACAAAACATTCCATGAAACATGAATATAGCATATTTCCAAAAAACGCGCAATGGCAATTTCCCTTGCAAATAAAACCTGTACTCATTAATACATTGGGGAGCCAGTTAACATCCTTGCTCTTCTTGTTGAACAAGAACACCTCCTCTCAGGACGATGCAGTATCTGTCCTTATGTCTTGTTGCTTTTGAACAAGACTTCCTGCTCCTGCAGCCTAAGAAAAGCAGCTGTTGCCTTTTTAACTGTTACACTTACAAAGACCCGATATGAATGTCTCCAGAAGTACTGCAGTATGCATTACGGCATCATTAAATGAGTGAATGTCACTGTTTCTAAACAATGCAGTAAGGCTTTGAGAGGCAAATTGCCTTACAAGTGGATTAGCAAAGGGAAAAAACAAACAAACTAATCTTAAGGTGAAGTTTCCACAGCTTTCAAGGGATATCACATGGCATGGTTACTTGTCATATGAGCTACTGGACTCAAAAATTCAACTGTACCCTCTAGCTCTGCATTTCTAATTGGCTTATGGTTAAAGATACAGCCATGCATCTGACAGAAGATGTAGTTGGGATCCTGAAGCAGTTCATTAACATAACCTGTCTAGTCCATGCATTCGACTGAGGGTTATTGCCTTTGAATAGGCTGGGATGTCTGAATGGGCCACAGGCAGCTGTAAGACCAGGATGTAGGAAACATTCCAGTACTTCCACTCCCTGGAAGTACTCCCTCTCTCTCACACAGTGCAAGACCTTTGCAGATGAGGGAAATAAAATGGCATTTTTGGTTCTTAAGATTCCTAAGTGTGTATTTCACAAATATTCTAAAGCCTCTCAGTAGCCTTCATTTTTACCTGTTGATGGCAGTCACACACATGTAAGAGCAAAAGCGGAGCCTGGAGGCTGAAAGCTAGAAAGCAATTTTTCACATGTATGCAATCATTGGCTCTGTTTAAGCAGATGCCCTATTAATCAGGAGTTGGTAAAAGTATAAAACTATGCGTGACTAATTGTTCTCCATTTGGAAAAGTTTCACAGCAATACAGAGACAGCCATTTTTTCATTTTAACAACCAATTTCTTTGTATTCCACAAAAGGCTTGGAACAATGGTATTTCACAGCCTTGCCACAAGTGTGCTATGGCTGTGTTGTAACATGCAGGTTTTGAATGGCGGAACAGCCTGCAAAAACAGGTGTTCTAGCAGCACACCAGGTACAACAAATTCCGGGTAGTTTTGTCATCATGTTTGAAACAGCTGAAGAAACACACAAACCAGTGAAACTGCCTAAAGGTTCATCTAATTCAGTATGCGCTCTATAAAGGGGTTAATATCAGCTGATTGAGAAAAACGTGCAAGAAATTTTGCAACTGAGAACTATGGAGCAACCTGCTTACAGGAGAGGTTTTCTTTAGATCTAAACCGAGCTTCAGGAGAAAAACTTCTATTTTTGCTTCAGCTGACCTAGTCCTAGCATATGTGGAAGCTGCAGCTTTGAGAAGTTTCACTGTTTTGTGAAACTGTGAGAGTTACATTTCCCATCTATTTCAGGTATTTTAATTTGCCTTGGCTATACTAGCTACTTCAAAGTGGACCAATAAAGATTTGGTTTTGTTAATTATATATATTAGAACTTCAGGTATTAGCAGATATTTTTAGTTATATTTTCAGTTACAACCAATATTTTTGTAATGTACAGAAACATGAACTCATACATCAAGTAAGTCCACTTATTTCTGGTGATCTGCACACTCCTCCACTGAATGCTACAATCTAGGACAGTTTCTGTATATATCTTTATGCACATACAAAAAAAAAAAGATTAAAAATAAAAAAGAAATTAAAAAAATTAAGATAATGTGTATATATATAGTGTGTGTGTATATATATATATTGTAGCTTCCAGCAGAGGACTATATGAAGACATCAGAATTAAACACTGTGTTTCACACAGTAATGTGTGATTCCTCTGACAGATTTTAAGATGCAGCAAAACTGATTTGCCCATTTGAGATTTACAAAACAAAACCACCCCACCCACCCCACCTGAAACCAACCCTCTGCTCAGTTAAACAACCAATTCCAATCTTTGTAATCCCTCTTCACGCTAGTAGCATAACTATGTATCAATCAAATTTTTCAGTGGAGAGTAAGATACAATTAAGTCACTGGATCAGAAACAGGAACTACTGTAACACTTGTATTTTTACAAAAGAAGGGGTGTGGTGAGTGCATTAGTTACATGTATATGTGGTTATATTCAGCATGTATGAACACATTTGGCCAGTCTGGTTTCCTTACCCAAATTCCATGGAATTAAAGACATGGCAGAGCACAGACCTGTGGACAGAAATTCCCTTTAGTTCTCATAGAACAGAGAAAGCGTAACAATCATAATGCAAGAAAAATCAGAGATTCCTAGGAGAGGATAAGATCTGAACATGTATTTCATTTAAAAAAAACCCCAAACCAAGACAAAATGTTAGGTACTATAATTGTCCCATTACTAAAAGCATGAAAGAGGATTATAAGGAAGAAAAGCAGTAAGTATTTGTATGATAAGGCATGTGCAATGGGAAAGAAGCATGCATTAGTTTATTATGATACAGCTAATTCACACAACAATTCTTCTAGTCTGGTAGCAAAATCTCAATGCCACTAATCTCTTGAAGAAATAAAATGTGATTTACTAATTGTTATGAATCTCAGAACATTATTTTTGTTCATTACAGAGATTTCTTCTGTATGATCCAGTGTTAGCTGAAAATTTTCCACAAAGTCTCGTAGGACTTATGAATTTTCCTTAGCAAATCATATTTTTTTTATCCTTTATGTATCATACTTTTTTTCCCTCATGATGTAGGCCATTCTTTTCCACACAAATGGTGGTGTATCCCCAAAAAGGCGTTTTAATCTCTGCTATGCATAAAAGCAATCTCTAACACACACCCATACACAAAATCGTGCAACTTACCTACTATAAATCTCCCTGAGACTTCTTGACTTAAATATTGCAGTGATGTGTGTAACTGATTTTGAAATCTCTAGAAAACTTTACAAATATCTAATAAACTTGTGGTGTTTCTTAAGCACTTACATTTAATTGGTATTTTGCAGGTGGGAATGCTAGATGAATGTCCGGCCCATGCATCAGGAAAATCAACATACATCCCCATCTGCATACAAGTGGCTTCACAGATTTTAATGGGTCAACTCCTGCCCACAATGCACATGCATGCATATTTCTTTCAGGGGTGGAACAGGAATTATTTCCACATAAGCAATTTGGGACTATATATCAAAAATCTTTATTCTAAGTTCAGTAATTTTCTTTCTTTGTTACTTGTGAATCCCAGGGCAAAGAATTAAAGCTTTAGCACAGCATACAGGTTATTTAAAAACAAGCATTTGATTATTATAAAACAAAGGCTTAACCACACCAGGATCTAATAGTTGTACATAACAACCTGAATAATAGCCAGCCCACTTTCCTACAATTTAATTGGCAAACCTATTCTTTCTCTTACTAATTACAGGTAACCACGCCTACCTTCCCAGAAAGCACGATGGTAGTAACAGTTTGTTTTAAATTCTGGAGAAGCAAGCAACTACTAGGGGGAGAATTTGCAGAACTACTGGCCTCCTTAATCTTTTTTTGGTTGTGTTTTTTTGATTATTACGACATGTTCTTTCTGGATAGGCTTTTAATTCAAGATTTGCTATAATGCTGTGGGGTTTTTTTTAACTTTTTATTGTAAACCTACTTGGGTAGCAAGGTAATTTCGCCTCTTAGAAAAGTATAAACAAATATGGGAATACTCCCCCACCCCTCCCAGATTTAGACCTAATGGTAGGAGAACAAGTGATACAATACTGTATGTATACTTACTTGCTATTAAGTAACAATGTTTTAGTGTGTGAGTGGTGGTGTGAAGTGATGCCATCCTGGAACATCTGTCCTGCCTGGCTTACTTGAGGCCCAGTCTGTAAAACAGAAATGGCATGGTTTTATGTTCCCTGATTTTTTCCTTTGATTTGCCCTTGCCTGCAGTGCCTTCCTGACCAGTGATGGGCACTCTTCCTGTGAGAAGAATAGGAAAAGAAGGCTCTGGAAACTATGACCGTGCGAGTACCCTTGTAAGCAACGTTAGATAAAAGAAGTTATAAGGGTACTGAGTTGCCACTCGCTGTCGAGTTGCTGAGGGAAAGATGGTGACACGAAGGCGTTTGCTGCCCGCCAGCCTTCTTGGAAGTGGCGTTTGAAGACCTGCGGCCCTCACTGGCGCTCAGCCGCCCGAGGCGCCTACCTCAGCACTGCCCTACCCCGCTGAAGGGGTGGCCGGCGCCTCCTCCGGGCCCTGCTCTCTCGGGGCGACTCTCTACGGAAATAACGTCTGTGGGGCTGTTTCTGGGCTTGTTTTTCTTTTGTTCGCGGCCAGGCTTTTACACGCTTGTTGGCGGCCTGGGCGCGGCAGGGCAGGAGCGAACCCCCCCCCCTCCGCCGCCGCCCGCGGCCTTTGTTCGCGCTCGGGGAGGAAGCGGCGGGAGCGGGGCCGACCCAGCGCGCCATG
>JAVJGI010000040.1:106680990-106744565 GCA_035590275.1 Ibycter americanus
GGGGGGCTGGGGAAGGGGTTTATTCCCTTCCAGAGCCGAGCCGAGGGTGGATTTAGACCGCATATTTGTCGTCCCCCCATCTATTACGGTGCTGCATATTTCTGTGTGCCCGTAGCAGCGATAACGAAGATCATGGAGGGTGTTTGCTACAATAGAAAAATGGAGTTTTCTCCTCGGAAATGCTCTTAAAGATACCGTTTCGCTTCCCAGCTTCTTACTGAAAGCATTTCGGTATTTATTTATTTTTTCATCCGTACCAGGGGTATTGAAGGTGTAGGGTTTTTAAATCTACAGCTTTGTAGGAAATGAAGAGGTGTAAAGTCTTGTATGTAAATATGAAAGAGACGAGGCGTTCTATTAAAAAATAATCTTGTCCAGAAGGAAATCAGAATGATATAGAGGTTGTTCTAAGACATCAATTTATCATTCCTGAAGATGAACTGAAATTTTAACGAATGTGATATTTCATTATTCTCCAGCAAAGTCTTGCTTGGGACTCGTTATTTTAAATAAGGCATTCTTCCTAGGATGCCGGCTGCCACGTTATTATGTATTGTCTCCACAGGAGAAAATAGGAGGAAAGGACTGTAGATGTAAGGCTTAAGTGATTATTGAAACAGCTTTTGAGAATAGTTGGCTCAACTTGAAGAGGTGATTTAAGACTGAAAAATTAAACATTTTGCTGCTGTAAAATACCCGCACCTAATTGTGGGAGATTCATCCCGTCTTTTAAGCTGATCGCTAAACACAAGGATGTGAATCAAGACAAAATGCTGTCGACGTGTATGTGAAATACATGTGAGAAAACGAACATGTTAATATCTAAACTTGCTCTAAATGTAATATATCGGAGGTTTTGTTTCGGGGTTTTTTTTTTCTTCTCCCCCTTCCGTGCCTTAGGAGAGGAGAAAGAGAAGGGGTGATAATAGTGTAGTTGTTTTGGTGGCTGCAGATTAGCCAGGGTGTGTGTTTGATTTTCTTTTTGCTGTGAATGAATGGATCTTTCTGTGCCTGGGCCCAATAGCTGCAACAAGATGGCGTTTGCAGCAAGGCAGCTCTCATTTTTCAACTCCTCCTCACCACAGCTTTGCCAAACTAGATCTTATTTCGTAATTGTATTTTAGATTTACTTTCTCGTTCTCTTTGCTTTCTTCTTTTTTTGGGGTGGGGGTAGGAGGAGCATTTGGAAGATTGCTGCAAGAAATCTGTGGGGTTTTTTTCTTAATTTTTGTGAGCTTCTCCAGATAGGAACTAGGTGGGAGGAGTAGATAGTTTTATTGAAATGTTCACATAGGCTCTTACTGGATAAAGGGGTGACATGATTTTCTTTTTTACCTTGCAGTGCCTGCTTAATACCGTCAAAATGTTCTTGGCTTTTATTAAGCCTGTTGCTGAAAAACAGTATTTTAAACCTAGAGCACAGGTACACAAAGGCTCTGCTGGGGCTGTGTACTGTTGCTGGTTCTCTACCAGCCAGGTAATCATCAGACCCCGTGCAGGCAGTTGTCTTTCTGTAATACAAAAGAGTCATCCATCTGCTTCAGAATGCTAACAATTTGTGGAGGCCTATTAAAACTGCTTTTGACCCAGATTTATTGTCGTACTCTAGGTAACTAATTCCTATGGGAAAGAATAAGCAAGGTTTTGGGGCTATTAAAACAGGTCTGTGTCTGTGAAGTATTGTATTTTAAAATGACATTATACATTTCTAAAGCCTTTTATGTGTGCTTTTTAGCATCTTTTAAGGAAAATAGACTTTCAGATTGTAACTTTTATGATCTTTCACTATAGTGCCAAGCTTCTTAACTTTGGTAGCCTAAACAAAATAGCTTGGTTAATATTTGATATACTGGACTCAGGCTTAAAATAATACACTTCCCAGTGTGAAAAATAATAAATGCTTGTTATGTCTCCTGTATTTAAATGACCTCCAAACCTTTGGTAATATCAACCTTTTTAGTACTAGTTATCTATGGCTTAATGTATAATCAGTTGTTTGTTAGTTTATTGTAATAGCCCAGCTGTAGTTCATACACAAGGAAGCTAGGAAGCCGAAGAGCTAATTTACAATTGAGGCTTGCATTGTTGGTTTGGTTTTTTTTAAGGAAAAAAAAAAGAAAGAAATCTGAAATTAGCTAAATGCCTTTTACTCATCTGGTATGTCAAGAACAATTTTTTAATCCAGAATACTTGTCCAATAAACTGTTAGTTCCATTTGATGGTACTTGTAATGTGCTGTTGAGCTTGAAACTAGTTGTGCAGGTTTTTTGGTACTCCTACTTGGGCCTTTCAGTACAGGATCAGAAAGGAGTAGGATGATGTGGGATTCTGTATTGGGTAAGATAAATTGCGTTTATCCTTGTTTAGTCCTTGCCAGCTGCTAAGTCAGTACGTAGCAAGCATTCTACCGTGAAATCTTTGGCAACATGTAAGTTAGAATTCCATAGTAAATCTTAGCAGAACAGTTTTTAAATCATCTCTATACCTCATGGAATCTGAGAATGTTGTTTTTAGACTTAATGAGAATGTTTCTTGTGTAAATAACCAATAAAGTGTTGTCTAATTAGGAAGTGTGTAGAATTTTGTGTATCATTAGTATCATCCAAGAATAAACAGTCTATACAGCTATTAAAAAAGTAAAACTAGAACAATTAAACTAATAGAAAAAGAAATTCCTTCAATTAATGCAATTACTTTCAGGATCCTTTAATTGTAGTAGAAATATATATCTTTTGTGTTTGTAGGATGCCTTTTCCTGAAATTAAGCAAGATGTTGGCTGTAGTGTGTAATAACTTCCTGGTGCTTTGGAGGCTTCAATTTGGTCATGTGGAAAACAACTATAACTGTTTCCTCTTAGTTACTTAGTTTTTATGTTTCTATCCGTGTGAAGCAAGATGCCAGTTCATCTGAAACTTGCGTTGCTTCGGCAGATTCTTGTGATGCCTATTGCTGTACTTAGGAATGTTAAGGAAGTGTTGGGTTTAGCTAGCTTTGTAGTTACTGCGATAAAAAAAATAATGGAGTTGCTTCCTTTCTGTGAAGCCAGCAATAGATTTGTCTTCTGTATGTCGGGCTCAGCTCATGTTTTAGTCACTGAATTGGATTAAATTCTTACTGTCCATGGATTTTGGCTCTCGGCATTAGTGGATTGGTAATTGATATTCTCAATTTTAATATCCAGTTTTAGCCATATGGCATAGCATATTGTTTCAAAAATTGCATTTAGTGCTAGTGTGTTGCTAGCAAGTTGAAATGAGGAATCATGCATTCAAGTGGTTGAATTATACTTAGGTGAGTTGTCTTTGGAGTCTTTAATGCCTATGCTCGTGGCATTATTTTGGGTATTTCCCCCCCCCCCCAGTTTTTACTGATTATGTTGGGGAAAAAAAATTTATAATCTTGAAAACCACTCACTCATGTTAATGAAATGTTTCTTAAGCATATGATTGAAGATAAAGTGGAAAAATTTTTAAGGGAGTCTCTTGATTGCTGGAAGTGCAGGCTCAGAATGAAAAGAATACATATTCCATTCAAAATGTTTTTTTTCTCCCCACTGATAGTGTTGGAACTAGTATTAGCCAAGGTCGTGATAAAAAACAAAAACACCCCCAAGCCCCTATGTTTCTATTTAACATAGTATCTCAATTTATTATTTCTTCACAGGGTGTCTAGTATGCTGGGGATTTTGTGTGCATGGATTTGTTTTTCACCAAACAGAAATGTATGCAGAATCCATAGATACTTGAGCCAACTGGTAGTTCAGCAGAACATTAAGAGGTTTTTAAAAGCTTTGAGCTGGCCATGAACAGTACCTTTACTTCAGATGCCAAAATAATCAATGTAAATTACTGTGGAAGGCTTTCTTCCACAGTACAAAAATATGGACACTCCAAAATAGGTTTTGAAGCAGAATACTGCATTTTTATTAAAGCACTAGAAGGGTTCTAAGTGGAGCGAAAGGAGATGGTTAGCCTTTGAACAAAAGTACGCATTTAAAAGTATTTTTGGGAACATAAAGATCAGATGTTCTTGGCCTGTTTTTTAAACAGCTGACCTTCTAAAATGTGTTCTTTACAATTAATAGCTTGTAAGACTATATTCATTTGTATTAAATGTCCATTCCAGTTATTAGAGTGATACAAAACGTGTTATGATGTGTTAGTCTCTTGAAATACAATGAAATATTTCTGTTTGTCTGGAAGACTGGTTGGAACCTTGAGTGTACTTGGTATAGGTGGTAAGCTTGCCTTGCCCAGTATATTCTTAGACATCCAGGAATCTTCTTTCTTGAACCCAGCTAGAGAGTAATGACATGACAGTATTCATGTATGCCATCTGGAAATGGTGAAGATAAGGTGTCGGCCTGCTGTGCTTATCTTACCTGTGCATATCTTACGCTCAGTGTTACTGGGGATGCTGTAATTAGATGCCTACATGGTAATTTGTATGTGTAATCCAATGAAAAAAATTTTGGGGGATGTCATGGAATTGTAATTTTTAGGGAGTCTTGGAAATCATAACTTTAAATTCTGCCCAGGGTTTTCAGCGCTGGCCTGAACACTTAGCAGTTTGGTTCTCAAAATTTTTAAGTGGCGGAAAATAAGGATCCCATAAAAAATGTTACACATTGACCTGGTTATTGGTATTTTAGGTCATTGGGGCGAGGGGTGTGGAATGACAGGACACAGGAATAACTGCTTGAGAAAGCAGTTATTAAGCAAATACTTCAGTTGTTTAGATGTTGCTGGATTTAAGCCTTGTTGAAATCCAATACCAATAACTGTAGCAGGTTTAAAATGGGAATGCTTTAGATGTTGCAGATGTTCAGAAGACCTGGCTTTGGATTAATGGTTGCCCTCTGTCAGCTATTCCGTGGTAATTATCCGTGCCTGCACTTTTAAGCTAAATGCAAGGTTATTCAAATAAGCATAGCCCTTTTTTAGGGGGGACCGAATTAATCCTAATATCTCAAACTCAATGTAAGCCTAAAGGGTGCATATGGATGACTCTTGTGTGTCAACTGATGTTGGAAACTTGCTCATGAGTCTGAGCCCTGTTTGGCTTGTGAACAAGCAGAACCCGTAAGTTAATATCAAGATCTCTGAGATTTCTTACTGGCTTGAATACTCAGGTAGACCTTGTTTTAAAATTTTTTTTCCAAATATTTTTGACTTAAGAATTGTTGAAAACAAGGTATTTTGGTTACTTGTCACAGACTTATGAAGATAATAGCTATAGTTATTTTTTTGTTTTGTGGGACTGAAGGATTAAAACTTGATTTTCCTGTGCCGTGTCTGTTTTGGAATCCTAATAATGGGGAAGTGAAAATGAGGCTGAAGACCTGAAAAAGGTGATCCGAGGGAGCTTAAAGGAGACAAGGTAGAAGGTAGCTCTGTAAGTGACGGTGGTAAAGATAGGCTAAATCTTCAAATTATTGTCATCGATAGTATTTAGAACTTGATGAGGGGAAAAATCAGTAGCAGATCACACAGTGAAGGGAAAGACAGTGAAGATCTAGTTGCCATTTTAATATGAAATGTAGTTCATTTCGGTAAGTAGTTTGCATGAAAATGCTTCATTAAAAATATGTATTTTTATTTAAGTAGAATTTCAGCCTGTCAGATCACTACAATTTCTAAAGGTCCTATGTATAGAAAAGAAACACATTCTATATGTTAGAAGGATTAATTGAATTGTGAATAGCTAAATACTTTTTTTTTGTATGTTCCTACATTGACCTGAGGAAGGTTTGCCTACAATTTCTTGCCGGTTATCTGTTTTTCTCAGATGAGAATATTTTTGATGTCTTCTTGAAAACTGCAATAATGCCTGTCAGCACTCCCCCAAAAGAAAATATTAATTATCTGTGATAGATTAGATTGGGGTTTTTTTGTAGCTTTATATAATGCGTGCCTATATTAAAAACTATGTAAAGATTTTTCTCACTATTTTCAGCTCGCTCTTTTTCTCCCCCCAGGGAAAGGGGCAAGGGGGGGAAAAGAGTAAAACCAAACTACTTCTCTCTGGAAACTCCTGCATGCTGTCTGTCAAAGTAGTTGTGAGAATTTTACCAGTTCAGGTATCAGTGATGATTTTGCTCATCTTTTTTACAAAATCAAATTGTATTGAGTAAGGGGGACTAAATAAGAAATTCCGCAAAGCTTTCTGTATGACTTTCACAAAGATGAACACCCACAAAGTTGACATCACTGACAGGAAAGCAATGCCTTACCTCTGTGGCTTGATTTTTCTTCTATTACGGTAGGCTTAATTACAACAGCTGATGCCAGTTATTTTCTGTTTTTGTAAGAAAGAGAATATCTGCTTTAGATATATATAGCTAAATAAATAGTAAATAATATATATTCTAATATAAATAATCTAATTTGATATAAATATCTAATATCTATTATATAAATCTAATCTAATATAAATAATAAATAAAGAGAACTACTGCAGGTGAGCCGTTAATTCTGTACATTTTTGTTTTCTTACTGCTTTTCTGGCTGCCTTGCCTATCTTGGCCTGGATGTAGGGAACCATCTTAAAAGTCTGTTCAGTAACACGTGCTTTGTGTTCATCCTGACCTTTTAGGATTTATTGAAATCTGTCAATAAATAGAGGTTATCTAAAATTATTTGCAAAACCATGGAGTTATTTCACAAGCTGACTTGGTTTTGTTTTATTTCTGTGAAACGCCAAAACAAATTTCCAACACTGCTCTGACAGAAGAATTTTTAATTGTGGACTTCAAAAATTGCAGTTGAACTCTTGCAAAAAATGAAATATATGTGCCCAGTATTAATGGTGTATGTTTTACTGTATTGTAATGAGAACTTTCTCATTGGGACTTAGGGTATATTTTACTAGACTGTTTACCTCCTGAGCAGGCTGTTCAACTTACAAGCATTTTTGGAGGTTATGTGGTATGCTTGTATCTGTCCAAATGTTGTGCCTTGCAAGCTGTTGCCTGAGGTGTTACTCCCCTGTAATTGGTGGGGAATGTGATTTTCTTCTGGGATTAGAGAAATTGAACTGCCCTGGTATACTCTTTTAAAATTGGAATGCTTTGTATTCAGTTCAGCTGTTTGACTTCTGTAGGTGTCTGAGGGATTTGCCAGATCAATTGAAGGATAGGAGGTGGGTCAAAGCTCCAAGGTTAAAAGCATACAGAAGATGGTATGAATATGCCTTTTTTTTGTTGATGCAGAGATCTTAAAAACTTAATGCTTAGTTATCTTCACTACTGAAAGACCAGGCAGAAATGTTCGGTCTGTAAACAGCATTGACCAGATGTCCCCAAACTTATTTCTTAGTTTGATATCTGTGCAAAACTACTACTTTCTAATAAGATCTTTGTGGTGAAAACTAGTGCAGTCAGTCTGTTTTTGCCGTATATGTAAAGTTTTGTTCCATTTAAGTTTATTTAAATTATTGAGCTGATACGTGTTAGTTAACACCAAGTGGTTCAAGGTATGTGTTGAACATAGCAATGCTTGAATCACAAAATTAAAAAAAACCCAAACACCATGAGTTATAACTGCATAATACAAAACTTAATATGTGTTTTGTTTCCAGTAAATGAAGTGATAGTGTGCACCAAAGCAGGCCTACGTGTGCTTCAAGATGCTGAGAAGAAATCTGTTTATGGGCCTCTTTGATTTTTCCAGTTTAGTTCCCAAAATTGTTTTCTTCAGATAGCCTAGCAAATGTGTTTGGAGGGTGTTATGGTAATTTTTTTCTATTTGTCTAGAAAAACAAAGTCGATGTGATAGTCTGCTGAAACCTTTGGTACTCAGAATAAGATTTTACTGTACTAATTAAAGAGCTGTCTTTGTTAGAACATATGTTTGATATTCCTGTTGCACATTCTTTGTGAAGTGGTAAAATAATGAAGATACACTGCTGCCTGTTTAACAAAGGTGTTGTCTGTACAGAGGTCAAGGACGGTTCGCTTGATGCATGTGGGAATTTAATTGTGCTTCAGGTTACCAAGTCCTGGATTTCACTACAGGTTGTCAGATATTATCTGGCTAGTGCCTGTCAGCTTGCTGTAGGAGTCAATATACAGTACTATGGTTAAAAGATGGTATAATATTTAATGAAAACTAAATGATACTGAACAGCAACAATTTAACAGATTTAAAATCTTGGCAAAGTGTGTCTTTAATAGATGCTTGAGAAGTTGGGGAAGTGTGTTTTCACGTATGAAAACTTGAATATCGTAGAAACTTTGCACAGTGAAGTCATGGGTTAGTTCAACTTGCTGTCTTCCTTTTTTCTTGTGCCTATAGACAATAGGTGAAGCTTCAGCATTTCGGGAAATACTTTGGTTTGTCCTACAAAAAGATTCATTGCTGGTATGTGGGGGAGGTGGAACTTGTGCAGAACCGGTGTTTGCAGCTTTGATACCTGGGCACAGTAGTTCACAGGTGTGAGTAGTTAGGTATCTGATTATTCAAAGTCTTACCAGTCTTTTTTGACATACTGTAAGTTCAGGAGATCCAAGGTTAAATCATGGAATGATTTCAAAAAGAAAAAACTGTATCCTTAAAATCAGAGTACAGTTGATCTGGAAGACAAGGAGAAAACATGTTATAAACACTATAAACTCAGAAACTTTGAAAATAGAATGAAGTTTTCCAAAAAATATGGAAATCTTAGTCAATTCCTTAGATGTGAGAAGATGCCCAGTTATATTCGTGCTTGTTTCTGGTCTGACTCTTCAATCTTCCCTTTAACTCTTATGAGAAGATGGAACTCATGCTAAAGCAAGCTGCTTTGTGTTTGCTACCCTGGGGATCAAATATATAAAGCATTTGAACAGATTTTCTTGAGATAAGATGGGAAGTGAAGCTGTGTCACCTAGCTAGCAGTGCCTACCGGTTCACCTGGATACATACCGTGGAGAATTCAGATTTAATTCATTTGGTTTTGATTTCTCAGTCTAATTTATCCTGTAGTAATTTCTCTGTTCCATATCCTTGCTGTTGTGAATTAAACTTAAAGGGCTCACTCTGGGGAAGCCAGTTATTGCTGCCCTCTGTCACAAAAGGTGGCATAGACATCTGCTGTTCAGCAGCTGCCTTGCCAGTTCACAAATCGGCATGTTGAGGAAACCAAGATGGGCAAATAGTTTATCGCCATGCCCAGTGCTGCAAAACTGTGATAGTTTGGCTTTTAGACAATGAGCAGCTTGGCTCTTACAGAAGATGGAGGAACCTCTAAAAGCAAGCTAAGGAAGCCTGAGTTGGAAGCAACAGTAACTGTTGTTTTTCCCAAGTCAGAATCCATAATATTCTGTATAATGTGGAAGTGACCTGTCTTCAAAGCTTTCTCCCCTTCTGTTTTTAAAGGACCAAGCTGATACATTGTCTGCTGCAGTTACTTGTTTTCTGTTTCAAAAACAAACTCAAAACCACCCTTCCCCTCAAAAAGCCCACACAGTTTTGCACAACAATAGTGTCTAGGGGCTCCAAATAAACATGAAGCAATGCTTGTATAAAGGGGTGTGTGCAGAGGGTTAGGGAAATCAGTGGAGAACCTTAAGAGTAACAGATTTCAACTAACTATGCTGGCTGCTGGCTTTGTTTAAAATAGACTGTGCTTTTTTGACTTCACTTTGCACATATTTTTTCCCCCTAAAATAGGTGGGATTGTCTTCTGATGTTTTAAGTTTTGTCTGTCTTAATTCCCACCCTGGCTCCAAATCATAATAGTTTGGAACAAGAAAACTCTACTTGTTTTCTTTTTCTCAAATTTTCCTCTATTTTGATCACCTAACTGGATGCATACTATCTAAAGGAGTAAAACTGCTACTTAAAGACTAATGCCATAAATTTTAAGAGGGTTAATGCAGCGTTATGGCAAGAAGAACATCCAAGTGTGAAAGCAAATGTTTCCTGTTGTACCTTCATGCTTTCTGTTGTGATACCGTCTCTGGGCTGTGTTGTTGCATTGTGTCTGTTCCCAAACGACAGTTCTCAGTCTAATGGCTTCAAGGTCTCCTGTGCTACTCTACTTTCCGGTCTGTCGATCTTGCTTTCCTTGTTCCTGTTCTTCTGTACTTTAACTTACTCTGTATCTACAGTACATATCAAAATACAATAATTGCTGGGAGAAATCGGTGAGCTACTGGGGGTATAAATCATTGCTATCAAAACCAATGGAACTGCTTGCACTCTGATTATGGATGGGTTATGTTGATTGTGAGGCTAAAGAACAAAGTATTGCTCAGTCTATTTTGGGGGAAAAGATTAGAGAAGTCATGCCATATTTTAATCTCTACTGAGTATTCCTGTATCTGCTCTATGCATATAATACATTTTGTTTAGTTTTAAGGTCCACTGAAATACTTCTTATCTTCAGACTGGTGCTGGGAAGTAGTTATTTCATGGTGTAGCTTAACTTCTTTCTAACAGTGCTCTGTTAAACTCTTGCTGAAGATCAGTGTGCAGTTTGAACACCTAAATTCTTATTTCAATGAGATGAATGTGTTCTTTTTATTAATTAGCTGAAGCTTGGATAAGATCTTTAACACGGTTGTAAAGAATGAATATTTTTCTCCTGGATGATCTCTGAGGCTGTTTTGTACAGTCTCTGTAGCAGACGCACAATGAGAGCAGATGGTTTGTTCAAATGTCTGAACTACCATATTTTTATTGAGGGAGGATGTGATAGTAGTTACAGTGAGAAGGTAGTTATTAAGGCTTGTCCAGGCTGTCTCTAAGATGCAGTGCCTTTGTTGATGCCGTTGGATTTTTTTATTGGTAGTCTTTTTATTTTTATAGAAACTTAATAGAGTAAAGCTTACTTACTCCCTTACTAGTCTTTCTGAGTCAGAGCAGAAAGAGGAATCCATGTTACTGAAGTACTCTTTCAGGATTCGATCCTAACAGTGAACAGCATTTTGGATGGAACTCTTGATCCATGTGGTAAAGCACAGTTCAGATTTGATAGAATATAAATTATCTTGCTGCTCCTGGAAACATAATATGTTTTTCATTAGTGTTTTGAGGGCCTTAGCACAGTGAGACGTGTAAGCATGTGAGTATCTCAATTAAAGTCTGTTTCTACATGTGTGGATGAGGGGGATGCTCTTCAGAAGCAAAATTGTCCATAAAAAACCATGTTATATCTGTAAATGTCTCCCTTAGCTCAGGGATAAGGGTATGTTGATTTGATAGACTATTTCTTCTAATTTCAAATGGTGTGACTTTTAAGGATGTACAAAATAGTATTGCTAAATGTAGCATTCTGAAAGTTATATTTTTTATAGGGTGTAAATAGGAAGCAGCTGATTCTCCTTTGACTCAGTTGACTCTTTACTAGCTGGCACATGTAGAATGAAACGGATGATTCAGCTTCTGTTGATAAAATAGTTGAGCTGAAATTTTTGGAAATACAAAATACAATAATAGGAATTTCTACTGATTTTCTGTGCTTATGCACGTACACAGTCTTACTGATGTTGTTTCGTGTCTAATTTTGCTATTTTTGTTTCTGGCTTTTGTATTGTATGTAAGTGATCACATAGTGCATTTCTTCCTCTAATACAAAATGAATATTGTAGTGAAGATCTTAACGTACCTACTGATGTCACCATAATGGTAATACCTGAAACAATACATGATTTCTAACAAGGTTGAGAAGATGATGCTGATACAGATGTCTTAGCAAGTAGAGCTGAGAGGAATATCATTCAGGATTTTGGGAAATACTTGTTCTTCTCATACACTTGAACCCCCAGACAGTGGCAGTTGATCCACCTGATGGATTTTACTGTAATCTTTGGGATTTTGGTGACAGGATGTGGTGTAATCGCTCACCTCTGTGCCTGGTTTTGCATCTAGCCATTCATTTGCTTGTGAATTCAGTGCAACATGTTCCAGTCACATGCTGTGCTCTCCTCAGCACTACTGTGAAATATCTGCGGAGAGCTTGAGCAGAACATCATCGTGAGAGAGAAATATATCAATCTTCATGAGGACTTCTTGAACAATTTAAATCGTAGAAAATGACCTGAAGACCTACTGGCAAATTGGTATACCCAAAAGTGACTTCGTGAGAATTGGCAAGAATTGTGTTTCTTAATAGGATTACATTTTAGTATAATCATGTCCTTAAGTTGTCGATTACAAACTTGTTTTGATACCTGAATAAATGTTTCCAATGTTGACTTTTACTAAAAAGAAACAAGTGTATGTATTTAGGTGTGTAATATGTTGTCATTTGTTATTTTATGATTCTGTCACTGATTAGTCACACTGGGATGATGTGTGAACTGGTCCTACAACACTGTATTGTGTATAGCTTGCATTTGGAACTGCCCTAAACCTGCCACCTGTAGATTCAGTTGATTTGTATGAGAAATTGTGTTTTCTGAAAAGGTAATATCCTGATACTGTGGCATTACTTTAGGTCATCTGGAGAAGAAATAATGGATTTCTTGTTTTGTTTTGCGGGGGTGTGGGGTATGTGAGTGCATTATGTTGTTTACCTCTGCAAACACGTCACTGGTGACACTTCACACCAGGCAGCCTTGCTATATCTGACTGATTTGTGCTATAGTTTTACCCTTGGCTTTTTTCCCCTTTGCCTCCTTAACACTTATAAATCCAAACTATGAAACTGGTCTTATTACTAGCAGCTTTCCAGATAACTCCTGCTATGCATGTGGGGTTTTTTTCCCTTGTAAGTAAAGGTTTTAAGCATTCCTGATGCTAAAGGGCTCATGTAAAAAAAATGTACTTCCTCAAAAAATTATGAAATAACTTTACCACATTTTCGAGGGGATATAAATAGTTACTCTGATTTAAAAAATATATTGAAAGGAACAATAATATCTGGACAAATGGCACAAAGCCTAGTTGATTCATATTAGTGGGCCTGAGGAAGTAACTAAAACCTTTTTGATTTGTCTCTTGCAGTTAAAGTGCAGAGTGGTTTGCGTTGTTTTTTTGTTTTGTTTTTTTAGCCAATAAGACTTAGGTTTTGTTTCTGCAGCTCATAAATAGTTGTGTGCTAGGAGAAAATGTTTGGATCCAGCAATCTTTAGTTACATAGTCTTACTTTTGTAGCTACTTCTGTAGCTATTAGTTCTAAATAGTGAGAAATACGGTGTGTGTCAGCGGTCTTAAGTAGGACTGTGATATCCCTGTTGTGCATGTGCTCTGCCCTGTTTAGGTAAACAGAGATTGTCGTCAGTTTATGAAAATGCCAGTAAAAAACTGAAGGTTAATGATAAGAACTGAAGGAAGCAATGGAAGATGACAGTTGAAGTAAGAAACAACTGTTCAGTGGCTGTAAAGCTCTGCGGATAGAAGCATCTAGTAACAAATGCTTAGTCATTTCTGTGTTAGTTAATTAATAGTAATATATTCTCCTTCAGTGCTGCCTCAGTTTTGTTTTCCTGTCTGAAGGGATATGTCTAGTAGTATGAGGCAACAAAATTGTTTGACTTTGGATAAGGGGATACTTTAGTATAAAGTGACAATTTTCAGTAACTTATTTTTCTGATAAATGTAGCTAGAATTTATGTTGAATTTAAGCAGATTCCAAGTTTTCCTGACTTACTGTGGGTTTTCTTGGTTTCTTTAATTGTAAGATCAGGGAAGAAGACAGCCAAAACCATCACTGGCTAGTTTGATGAAATTGATGCAGTTTATTGGTAGGTGTGTTCCTCTTCAGAAGGAGTAATTAACTACAGATGATTTTGAACAAAGGAATAAAACCTAGAGTATTGGCTTTTGACATTCTTAATAAATAACTGTTGAAAACTTATACTACATATCAGTAATTGTTGTTCTTAAAATAAGTAAGCTTCCTATGCCTGCCACTTATCAGGGAGTGTTAGAATGCTCTTAAATGTGAATTTCTTTCACGCAAGGCAAAAAGAAGAGATGTAGTTAGGAAATCTTGAATTGGGTTGCTAAAGTAGCAACACTTACTACTATTTTTTAACTACTTCAGAGAATCTCCTAAGACCCCTCTTTTTAAAAAATCTTGATTATTTTTTTAAGCATTTGGATTTAGGCATTTGTTAAACTTGTCATAATCAGTTCTTTTATTTTTTTACATAAGTTCTCTGCTGTACCTAGAATTAATATTTTTATTTTAATAATGCACATCGCTTGCAGATGCATTTAGAAAGGATTAATGAAGTGACCTGTTACAGTCCAGATTTTTATCCTTAGATATTGCATTAGTATGATTTTTTTTTTTTTTAAATGTAGGTCATGGGATTAGCGTCAGGAAATGTGAGTATTTTGGCAGCATAGGGATGCTGTCTTGCATGAAGACAGGTTGAGTTTGTTCACTGTTGGTGGCAGAAGGAGATGGTCCACTTCACTACAAAGCTGTTTATTGCAAGCATATGTGCCTGCCGTGATCTTAAGCATTGTTTTCTGCTGATTAGTATTCTATTTTGCAGAAGTGGTTAATGAGCCAAAAGGTTTATTTGTGAATACTCGTTAAAAATAGGGAGTGATGAGTGGTCAGGTCTTAGGAAATTTAGGCATGCAAGTGAAAGCTGATGCATGTACAGCTAGTTTGGTGATTTTCGGTAGATGTTGTGTTGCTTTACCTTGGTAATATTACAGAGGTAGTAACCTCTGGCATACTGATGAATTTTCACATAGAAGTTAACTGTTTTGTGAGTTATTCTTATTCTGTAACGCTTTGGGAAGAGACAAAAATGCAGTGTTTCACTGAGACAGTAATTCAAATTTGGGACTTAGAATGTGAAACTGTCTCATTGAACTGGGACTTTACAGGGTCTTGCAAGGTTTCCAGATTCATTAATATCTGGTTTCTCCCCTGAATTTTCTGAAATAAAAGCTTAATTTTTTTATTTTTCTTTTTTCTGAGTACTAGCAGTTATTTATGGTGGATGGGTTTTGTTGTCTTTGGTTGGGTTTTATTTTGTTTGTGGGATTCTGAAGTGCTAAAATTCCTGTCCTTTTTGCGTAGTTGAAGGCAGTTTGATGGAAGGCCATGCTGACTGGTCAGAAACTGTTCCATATAAATTTGTTATGCCTGGATTTTCCTGTTGTAGGTGCTGTCTTTTGTGAATAATGTTACAGGATGAAGGAGTGTAGCCAGAACTTTGGCAGGACCTTAGAACTGACCTTTATTCTTTAGCAAGCAATTTTCCTGTGTTCTATGCAGAATCTACAAAGTTCTTCAGGAGGAAAGCATTTCTAGATTTCTGCTATTGGAAATGGGGCAGGGTGGGAAGGACATGTCATTTGTAATCTTAAAGATCATAGCTCCTAACAGGGCAGCAACTTTATACTGTTAAGTTATGAGTGGAGCTTTGAATGTATTTTCCTCAAAATCTTGTGCATGGGGAAACAAGCAAAGGATTTCATTTACCAGAAAATCTTAACTTTGGACAGAGCAAACACAACAAAACTAGTTTTTCAGAATCTTGCATTACCAGGTTTTCTGTAGGGTTTTTATGCACAAAATCTCTGAAGTATTATCATCAGTGACCCACCTAAGAGGGCTGCGTAGTTAAATGGAGACCTATAATTCAAGAATTAATGGAAAGTTGTTAGGTCTTTAACCAGCAAATGTAACTGTTGCATAATGACCATTAACACTTATCGACCTGATATTAGCGTGTTTTGTGTGTACTTCACACTAATATACGGAAAAATGTCTACTGAGCACAATAACTGCTTCAGCTGGAAACTTGGCAATTCTTCAACACAAGAAGCAGCCAATACCTCCCACAGAAATGGTCCAGCCACACTAGCCTTTGACTACAGAAGTGTTTTCAGTAAGTTTTCAAAGGAGTTATACAATCTGGCATTGTCCCTACTAGGGCAATCTGTTTTGCAAACCTGTAAGTAAGGTATTGCTTGCTTTTCAAAGCTTATGTGCTTGGAAATTATAGACGCAGCAGATGATTCCCACAAAGAAGGCATCAAATAAGTGAGAAGAAGTTGTATCCATTCACTTGAGCATATTTAGATTTATGAATTTGTAATTGTTATCTTATACTTCCACAGGCTGTCCTTCAAAGCTGCTCATGTAGGAGGTGACAGCAAAGACTAAGCTTTCTGCAATACAGATCTGTACTCAACAAGAAAAGTCTGAACAAGAATTAACTCTTGGAGAAACACTTATGCATGCAGATAGCAAAACGTCCTTCAAGTTTCTAGCTGTCTGATGGAACTGTTTATATCAATAGTTAGGACCAAGTCATCAAACTGAGGATAGGTCTTCTCTTTTTTTTTTTTTTTTTTTTTATTAAAACAGAACAGTTTTGAAGCATAGCTTTAAATTTCAGCCTTCTAATTACTGTTGCCTGATGGCATAATGGGAATTTCATGTTGTTGGCAGTGATTTGGAAAGGTGACATCATCTCTTGGTCATCAAGATATGGTTCTGTGACAATAGTAATCTATGTAGACCATAAGAAATAATTTTAATAAACTAACTTGCAGTCCTTGGTTTCACAGATATCATCTCTACCACGTAATTGATAACATTACAGTGGTGATAAGTGTTGAGTACCTGAACAGAAGCATCTGCATGCTAAATTAGTAACTGCCTGCCTACATACAGCCATCCTTGCTGGGTGTAGGATGCATCCTGTTCATACGGGTGCATGTTAATAAGGAAGATACACCAGCATAGCAAAGTAACTTCATTTGAAATTGTTGTTTTATCTAAATAATAATATTGATGTTTGCTAGTAGGTTATTGGTTTTTTCCCCCTCCAGTCAAATCATATCTGGTTGAATGCCTTGGATAAAACAACCTTATGTGCCACTCTTGCAGGAGGATGTGGTATGCAAGAAATTTTTAAGATTCAAGTGGTGTAATGGTCATGGAAGCTAGTTTTTACTAGTGTTGGTTGAGATTTGTTTTAAACTATGTTGATAAAGCCACTCAAAGTACAAGTGTATATGGAAGACTGGACACACTGATAAACCCCCTCTCTGAGCCTTCTTCAGGCTGAACGTATTTTTCATCCTCTCCTCATGAGAGATGCTCCAGTTGCTTAATCATCTTCGAGGCCCTTTGCTGGACTCTGTCCAGTAGCTCCATGTGTCTCATGTACTGGGGAGCCCAGAACTGGACCTGGTACTGCAGATGTGGCCTCAGCAGTGCTGAGCAGAGGGGAAGGATCACCTCCCTTGACCTGCTGGCAGTGTTCTTCCCGATGCAGCGCTGGGTGCTGTTGGTTGTCTTTGCCACAAGGGAGCATTGCTGGCTTGTGTTCAGCTTGTGGTTAGCCAGTGCCCCCAAAATGTGGTGTGCCTCTCTTGGGGACTGGTTTGGGGTGGGATCCCTCCTGCAGCTGTGCTGGAGATCTCCCTGCTAAAGAGGAATTAGTGTTGCCTGTGCTCTGTCTGCATCCCTACACTAGGGGCAGCTGCTTAAGAAGCCTGGTCAAACCTTGTCCTAGGGGCTGAGCCAGACCCTCGGTGGGCAGGTGTCTTTGTCTGATGTGCTGTGCCTGGCCTCACATCAGCCTGTGTATTAATTGATGGTGTGTTTTAAGCAGCTAGAATGCTTTTGCTGCAGTTCAAATATTGGCCTTACATCTAGTCAGACTGTAAAGTGGTCTTAAGGTGATGTGCGAGTGGAGTTAATGTCCAGAATATTTGGGGTTTGTCTCACTGAATCTATAGGTCAATAAGAAAAATGTGTTTACACAGCTAATGGCTTTGAAGAGGGCGACAGTGAATGTATTTAATCTTCTTAGAAAGTTGCTTAATTTTGGAGGGTTGTTCAGATTTACTATGATGTTAAAGTAAAATACTTCTAAATGCTTTCTTTCCCTACTCTTCAGAGTCCCTTTTCTTCCTTTCTTCCCTCCTTTCTTCCCTGCTTTCCCCAACCTGGTGAAAAAAGTTGTAGTCTCTTCTGCAGAAGGATTGTCTTCACATGAAGATTTGTATTCTGGTGGATGCTGGAGTTAAGTTTTTAGGCTGGGTTGTCACCTCAGTGTAGCTACTTTAGCATCTTTAAAGGAAAAAAGATTATTAGGCTGACAGCAGTTAGTGAGTACCTGTAGTAGGGAAGCTTTACCCAGAAATGATGCTTTTGCCTTCTGGAGTTACCCAACTATTTTTAGTCCAAACCGCTGTGCTGCTTTACTTTGAGCAGAAGGCTGTGGGCACGTGGGGACACTGGGTACACTAGCCATGGATAGGGCTGGCTGACCTTCAGATGCTTTGGTATGATGGTTTAACCACTTGAACCATGCTTGAAGTTTGTTCTCTCCTGTCTTAGAAACCCCAGTTCTTGATGTTGAGAACCTCAAGCTCTCAGCTAAGCAGGGTTTTCAGGGCTGATTAAGGCAGAGTATGTGAAGCTTGTTACAAGAACTCCCTTTCCTGAACCAGTACTGTGGTGCGGTGAACGAGCTGGCCTGTAATTTTCATGTTGCTTTTGCCAGGCTACGTTTTAACTAAAAATGGAAGCTTGTGGCAATGCAGACCTTCTTTTCATAAGTAGCTTGTCTACTTTTGTTCTTCAATGAGCTCTGTCTTTAACGTAGAATTGAAAATATCTCAGTTGCCAGGATTGCATTCTGCAGGCATCACAGGATGCTTTCAGCATACCTAACTGAAAACTTAACCTGGTTTAAGAAATAAACTAAACTTTGTGGAAAAGTTTGCTGTTATGCTTCCTTACTCTTCTTGCAGGCTGGTTAAAGTAGCTTTTTTTGTTTTGTTTTTGTTTTTCTTTTTTGCAGAAGGCATATGAAATCTGCAACACCTCTCCTGCATTAATGAGGGTGCAGCACAGGACAATAATGGTGTGTGTTTTGGCCTTTGCTATTGTGTATTCTGTGTGCTGTTAGTGTTCCAGCATAATTTTACTTGTTTACATTTCAGGTAATTCTTTAAGAATTTCATTAGATTTCATTAACTCTGCAGTGTGGGCGATTTTTTTCTATCTTCTGAAAGTTGAATATAGCTGATCTTTTTTCAGAACTTAAAAATGGTCATGTCATGTGTTTGTGTCTTTGGGGGGTGGGTGGAGCTTGGCCTCTAAGTGTGAGTTACTGTTTTATGTCTAAAAGTGTGTTGTTCTGGCAGTAACAAAAAAAACTGCTTACACTGTGATGGTTTCATAATCACAGTATTAAACTGTTCATCTGTAAATGAGCTTGGATGAGGATGATCCATATCCTAAGTAGCTTAACCTCCATACCAGACACTGAAGTGGTTTGTAAATTTTCCAGCTAATAGTGAACTGTAAAATCAGAAACATATGTTACATGTAAGCATTTCAGTTTAAAGTATATGAAGTTGTAGACTGGCTTTCTGATTTAAGATTATTTTGCTTCAGTACATTCTTGCTTTGCGCTTAGAATAATCTTCCACTGTCCTGATGCAGTGGCTCTGAAGATGTACATTCAGGTGTCCGTTGACATTACCCATAGCCCTTGTCTTTCTGTGTGATAGTGACAGATCGCAGGTGTTCTGAATGTATAAGCGGTTATCAATGTTTCAAATCTTGGGGTGAATATAATTATTACTTTGTGCTGCCAGAGTAAAAAATTGTTCCAAAATTTCTTACAAGAAATTTTTTCACCTTGCTACAAAGCCAGTTTGTATGTTAAATAATTACAGTCTTCCAGACTGCAAGTGTGTGAGTTAATGGGATGATTTTTACTTTTTAGTATTCTTAGTGATTTGAAGTCGTAACTCTTCTAGAAGAGTGTTGTGCTCTCACTTGAGCTTCTTAGTAGGAGGTTTATGTAACTTCTTTTGATAAAATAGATACCTTGATATTAACTGTGCTTGGAAAGCAAGCATACGTCAGGAATGGTATTGAGCAGAAATAATTTCAATGCTTTGAAAATGCAGTTGGGGGGGCACTTTGTAGTGCAGTGAAAATAAGTCTTGTATGAGTGAGACAATGTTTTGTTACAATCCTAAACTCTCTAATAGTATGGACTTCCGTTGTCACTAGGGGAGGAGAATTGATGATGTGAGGATTGCAGGAGTTTTCTTGGAAAAAGGATGTTAAAAGCTTCTGGACATGAGCAAGTCTTTTGGTTATGTTAGTATTATTAAAGCAGTGCCCATTTCCTTCATGAAGACAAGCCAGCTGTTTAAGTTAGCTAACAAAAATTAGTCTGTGCTTTGATGGTATTTTGATTTCTGTTAGTTTTTTTTTTAAGAAACTGGTATTATTTCTTGATAATTGTACTAATTCTGGTTTTGGTTTTTTTTCCAGAATTTACATGTTTGACAGCAGAAGTTGGCTTTCTACTGTAGTGAGAGAAAATGTAAGTAGAGAAATCAGATAATTTCTTTTTCTAGTGCTTGAGAAAGTCATGCTATTTTTAAAAAGTGTCTAACTTCAGGTTTCTGGCTGTTAATCTGTGCAAGTCTATACTTTGGCATGTGTATTCTTATGTCAACAGGAAGAATTTTTAAATGGCCAGGAAACCTGGTAAATAATAGATGTTAGTGCCTGCCTTCTTTCAGAAGTGGAGCTGACAAAGCAGAGGGAGACCATAGATGAAACTGTTTCATCTCAGTGGGGCAGGGAACTGTAATAAATAAAATGATGAGAACAGTTATTCTCTCATGAATGAAAAATTACTTATCCGCCATGTTTGACAAAAGAAGGCCAAATTTCTTTTGAGCAAAGTGGCTCTTGTCAGAATGTTCTTTTCAGTGTGTCAGTATTATTTAAACAGAACCTGAAAGTTCCAGAGTTTATATTCCATGTGATCATAATTATTACTAATAGTCTCGGAACAGTGAAACCTTCATTACCTTCCAGACTATAACTTCAAATGTTCCTGCCTATTGTGAAACCCTTTATTCTGTGAGGAACATTACTAGTTAGTCATGTGTTGTGTAGAAAGTATTTGCTCAGTTAAACATGTTACTTTAAATTACTAGGTATTTACGTGGTTTTCAGAAAGCAAGCAGCAGGCTAGCCCCTGTCTCTTTCTCTAAATCTGTCTTCTGAGATGTTCCTTACTTGGTTACCTTGGTCAACCCTAGACACCTCCAGTGTTCTTTTTTGGAGAAGCAGAAACTGAAACAGAATACAGTGTTCCCAGTGTAGACAAACCATTGCTTTTACTCAATGGCATTATGCCGTTTTGAGTATTTTCTGTCCTATTTCCTGTGTAACCTTTTGTTTTAACCAACCTTTTGTTTAATTGGCTGGTTATTAAGCCGATGTCTTTGAGCTATTCAGTGCATGTTCTACAGGGTTTTCTTCCCCATTCAAATAAAGTTTGTGTCACAGAAGCTTGTGTGATTCCGTACATTTCTTATGTTGTGTTCCTGTATACCTTTTCTATGTTTTCTAACTTCTGAAATTATGGACACCTTTTTTGATGATCACCGTATCTGGAGGTGTGTGTACTTTAGGATCAGAAGGCACCCCTGAATTTTTTCATCTTCTATTTTGGATCATTTAAATGGGGGAGAGAACACCTCAAATCTATTCCACAAGCAATTCTGATCTTACTGTGTTTTCTGTTGAATAAAGGTCAAATAGGGATCAATATATACTTCCGATTAAATAGCAAAAAACCTCTCAGCTTTTCAAAGCCAATATGATGTCAAAAAATTGGAACTAACGGCGGATTGTGTATAATTCCTTTGTCATTGTGAAAATGTACAAGCTGCTGTGCATGTTGCTAATAGGATTTATGGTATCTACTAGATTAGCGCAGCTTCATTTAATCAGATGACCTGCTATGCAACTGTCTGGTAGGCATAACATGAACTCATTATTAAGGTTGTGAAGTTTTGGGTCTGTTTTTGCAAATTATGTGTTTTACTTTTCTTCTGGCTGTTTTGTATCTATTGGAGTGATGCATATTAGCAGGAAAGATGTTGAGGGAACAAATATTGGACAGCCTATTCATTTGGGAGAAGGTGATTTGGCTAACCTTCTAATGAAATTATTGTACTTGGGTAATAATACTCTAACAATATAACATTAAACTTTTTGTGCTACCAGACTTTGCATCAACAGTGGCTTAGTGGGATTACTTTACTTTTGGTAGTAGTAATGTATAGTAAAAATACCTTGTGGCAAACAAAATTTGGCCATCAAGGGATAGAAGTTCTAAATATTTGATTTAATGATAGCTGTGATTTCAAATTGTGTTCTCTTCTTGAATCTGTAGAGATAATTCACAGGACAGGCTATTTCGGGGAGGATGGAAGACTCCATCCTTCTTTACTTTTTTTTTTTAATAGGAATGGTGTGAGAAAATGAAATAATGAAGTGGTTAATAAGGGTTGCCTCATTGCTGTTACCAGGTAGCTTTTCAGAGGAATCATATTCAGCTGAAGAATATGTGTTTGGATGAGTTGTATTCAACTCTTTCCACTTCTCTTATAATGTAGGCAAGCATCAGTCTACATATAAATGTGATGGTATTGATGATACCTTGGTTTCAGTAACTGGACTTAATTGGATAAACAGCTTGAGCTCTGGAAAGGACGCTAGAGTTGTAACAATGAAATGAGTGAATTCGAGTTCTTCCTTAGTCTTTTAATTGTTCTGTCACTGTTTTCTGAGTAGTGAGCTTTGCCTTTAAATTAGAATTATTATACTGGGATCCTAAGTATATCTCTATTTGCAGGAAGTATGTGGAAGTTTTGTAGATTTCGTAAGGCTTTCCATTCAGTTCAAAGATTCTGCACGAAGTTGTTCAACGTATACATCCACTGGGCAGACAGTCGATTATATAACTTTCCTTTTGCATAGGAATGTAGCTCATGTAGCTTAAAGAAAAACAAACCCAGAAGTTGTTACTTTGAGGTGAGTGACACAAATGATTTTGACATAGTTAAATTGTGAAGCTATATCATAAAGGGAAAGTAACAAATAGGTGATGTTAATACTTGATTTTCCTGTGTGGGGAACAAAGTGACTCTTCTATGGGTAACTTCTAAGAAGAGATTAGAGACTTGGGTCATTTGGAGTAGTGAAGACTAGTAAACTGCCTTGCAAGTATGCATATTGTTGTCCCTAGCAAGAAGAGAATTAGCTACAAGGTATACTTGTCAACAAGATTAGGGGGAATTAGGCTTAGAGCAGAGACACTTAAGCACTTCAGCCTCTGGAAAGGTCTTGAATGAGTTCAGCAAAGTGAATGTGTTATTCTTGAGAAGACTGCCTTCAAGAACACAGTAACATATTCAAAAGAAAGTGAGGTAAGCATGGGTTTGGCTTATTTCCTTATAGCTATGGTGATTATTTGGAAAAAAAGTGTGTGGAGTTTTGCATGAGGTTTGCTTGATTTGGAAATTTTGTAATGTCTTTCAAACCCCCAGAAATACAAGCATCATCCAGTTCAAGCTTACAGTTTCTCCTGGAAACCTTCTTTTAAAATGGGGACTAAATGCCTTTAGAACATGCCAAGAAACAAAAATACATTATTTCATGATATTCAATTGTGCTAGTTTGTGACGAGCATATACCATATATTGAACAGTCTTTGCTTGTTAGTTCTGTGTGTAATACAAATAGATGTGTATAAAAATGTCCCATGTATCAAGAGTGAGAATAGGTAAAAATATTTTGTTTTCCTATACATTTTTCTGACTTTACCTGTTCTTGCTCTTTTAAAGATTTATTTTTTTTTTAAATGCTAGATACTAGTAAGCTCTGCTGATTTACAATATAGCTGAAAGGTACACAAGAGGATGGAACCATTTTTCCCCCACGGATCTCATGTTTCTGCCATAAATCTAATTACCTAAGACTTAGTGTAAAAGAAATAGAGGAATCACCAAGCTGGTTGTCCCATAAATTTTACAGTCTGCTTCAGAGAACTGCTATATTTTAATACCCTTGGCTTCATTAGGATTTTTGTTTCCTGAGTGTTAGTGAGTTGGCAGGAATTAGAACTTCCTGTTGATGTTGAAGCAACAAAGACCACAAAGGGGATGTGGAAATCTGGTTTAAACAATTCCTATGGATGCTGTCAGAAATGCAGTCCAGAGTTTGGAGTTGCTGGGAATGTGCAGGGGCTAACTTGCAACTCCAGAAGCGTATCTAACTTCAGATAGGGACTTGCATGGAGATACGATGTTAGAGGTGGGAAAGACATGAAGAGTCCTATGCATTTGGCTACTAATTGTCATGCAGCAAATAATGAAATGTAAGTCCTACCTAGCAAGTGACCGAAGGTAAAGATCCATAAAGCTGCCTCAGCAATAGTAGTTGTTAAGTTCACTGAACAACTTGCTGCCTTGTGATAATGGAGACAGTGTCTTGCACGTAGGTGTGAAGGTTTCTTTAGTGTTGGTAAACCATTTTGAAGTCTTTCATTAAAAGGAAGCTTTCCTTAAAACATTAGTGAGCGGCTGTCTCAAGGTGGAGTTCACAAATAAAGCATTTTAGGTTAGCTGCACAGTGGGTAGGGCAGGTTGTGTATATGCATGTCGGACTACCTGTGTGGTAAAGAGCATTTATGAAATGACTCTGACAGGTGAATTCCATTAGTGTGTTTAGTTAATTCTTACAGATTGTGAAGGAGTTTGGGTTGTTCTGCCCCTGCACACAGTGGGATTTGGAAGAGAACGGAGGCAAAGTGCTGCGGCACAGTACTGTCTTGAATTTGATGTGACAGTCTCTGTTGTAACAAAACTATACCTACAGTAACTGTGCTAGGCCTTTCAGAGTGTAATGGAGGTTTTATTGGTGTGAAGACACACATGTACGTGCTAATTAAGCTATGATACCCCATCAACCAGAGAATGCGATTTACGTCCCTTCAGCTTCTTCTATGGCTATATCAGTGTTACTGCTTCTGCGTTACTGCAGAAGACACTCGACATTATTGGGCTGCCTCATCTGGCTTTATCGTTTGCAGTAGTACCCTTCAGTGCATGCTATGTTAAGCAATAAGGCACAAGCCATGAACTAAGCTTGTATGATTTGTTTTAAACTCAGTGTGTGCAAATAATCCAGAATGAAACTGCAGGGTTTGGTTTCTGTGAAATGAACTTTCTCAGTATGATTTTTTTCCTAGGATTAATGTTCATCTCCTTAGGCCTCTTCCTGTTCGATATGAAGAAGCTTTGTTTCATTTAAATGCAAGAGAATTCTGCTGCATAGCGCACACAAAGATTGGCACTATTTTAAGTTGCGTGTTACAGGAGAATGTATCTGCTTTGACTGACATTAGATTATTCATCCTATTATATTTTTAAATAAAGCTGCATGTAAATTTTCAGTGTAGTTACCTGTAACTCTGCAGCTGGAGTTCTAGTGTCCTAAATCTTTACCTTAATCCTGTCGTTGAGTTGCTGTGACCTTAAGCAAAGCTTAAGTTTTGGGTCGTTATTTCTTTCTCTGAAACAGTAATGATACCATCTCTAAATTCTTTGTATTCTGCCTGGAGAAGTTAGTATTTGCTTAGTGTGAAATGGGCTTATATATTAACTTGGAGAGTGGCAGAAAGAGAACTGGATATCAAAAGCTGAAAGATCTGAAAATTGCAGTTTATTCTTAAGAACAGTCTTTAGAGTTTCTTAATTTCTTTATGGCAAGAGTAGTGCATACTGTTTCACAGTGCTGGTGAACTACACAGGAACTGTAGACAGTGATGACTGCATGTTAAAAGCTGTAGGGACACTCAGCCAGAGTGTTTTGTCTTAGAAGTAGAATGAACAAAACATCTTGAGAAACAGAAGAGCATTTGAAACAAAAGGTGGTTATAGGATAATAAAACACTCTTGATGGGTTTTGTCTTAACTGGATTTTGGACTCAGCTGAACAAGCGATCTTAAAGGGACTTACAGATGACCCTGGAACCAGAAGAGAGGGAGACCTAGTTTCGCAATACAGTGAAAGGGCTTTGAAGTTGTGTGAATGGAGGTTTTGAGACAAGCTAGCTAGAATTACTTTTCTAAAATATGTTGGGTTTCAGAGAAGAGCATGAATTTGTAAATGATGATACAACAAGATGTGATGTTTGTTCCTTGAGGTCCTTGCTTTGGAATACAGGCTACTATGAAGAGAGCTCTGAGGTATGTCTGGCTATGTGGGATAGCAACATTTAGGGAATGTTAAACTCTTAATAACTCTTTTGAGACTTCTTGTCTTTTGACAGTGATGTTTGCCTCCACAGTATGTTCTCTGTTACTGTGACTGGGTAAAAATTTGGAATTTATCCTCATCTTTCTCCTTGGGAAGGGCTTTAGGAAAAAAAACAACACATGCATGCTTGCAAAGATAAATAAGCTGATTAAATCTTAACAGAATAATATGTAAAGCTGCTAGCAAAGCATTTGCTTTGTTTAATAGTAAAGGGTCAGTTCTGGCTAATAAAATGTTCAAAAAATGTGCTACCAGTGTTTGTTTATAAACTCCAGGTGATCTGTGTAGCATTTGAAAATGGAACAGATTATCTTGTTCTGCAATGAAAGATAAACTTCATCAACATGTTTCCTCAGCATCTCATATTGGTATCAAGCTGCAGAGATTTTAAAACAAAAAGGTCAAGAACAGCTGAAGTTTAGGTATGGAACGCTAGGGAAAACACCGACAATACCTTTCTGGAACAGTGGCTTTTAAATTTAAGTTGTATGCTTAATGGGAAATACCTAGGTGGTTATTATTTTGGAAAACAGTCCAATAGTTCAGGAACGTTGTGGTCAGTAGTTGAGAGTGTTCAGTGATAGTTATGATTTATTGAGCCTCTATCTTGCTGGCTATGGAGTACAGCAGGCAGAGGGCTACGTGTTAGTAATTTGGTGCTCATTGATGCTAGGAAAATAGAGTCTCAGAGGGGGGGAAATGTTTGGCAGCAGTGTCTCAAACTCCTCCCTTCACCCTTACATTCACAAAATAATAGTTTTATTCTGACAACATATTAGAATCTGTTCTGGAAATCTCATGGAGACAATTTAGCAATTAACAAGTAAAATCCTGAACATTTGTGAGCCATCTCATTATCAGAACACTTCTCATAACTGCTGTGTTACAGATAGTGTTCATAATAGGTCTTTTTACAGCATTTTGCAAGTGGTTGTGTCAGTCTGTAAATGCTTAAGGTGCTTATTCTTTGGTAGAAGGATTTCTTACTCTATTCTTAAGACCTACAGAGCAGTTCTGACTTTTCGTGTCTAACATCAGGGTATCTGCTGGTTTCCTCCTGAGAAATTTGAGTTTATACAAAACTGAATCAGAAAAACACTAAAAAACCCATTTTATAAAAATGCAAAAATGAGACCTGGAGGAAAGGAATAATTCCAAATAGTATTTTATTTACTGTGGCTAGAAAAAAGTGAAGTATGTTCGTGTGTGGTAACGCCGTATTCTGAAGAGATTTCAGAGAAATATTTTCACCTGTGTTCCAGTACTTTTAAACCAGTCTGCCTTTTTTCAAGTGCTGTTTGAGGTGGCTGAAAGGACTTGTCTACTCCAGTAACTTCAAGCTATGACTTCTACTGATTCTCATTATTATCACCTGTCTTTCAGATTTCTGGTTGTTTCAGAGGTGGCAGTGAAGCACACCTTTAGCACAGGAAAATGAGTGAGCTTGACCAGTTACGCCAGGAGGCTGAGCAACTGAAAAACCAAATCAGAGTATGTATTGTATCCGTGGATGCTGAAGCACCAGTACAGATGAACTGTCATTTGTGTGTCTTGAGGAGAACAGAGATGGACAGAAACGATGCGTTGAGTTAAATATTTTTGCAATGTCAGAGTTAATGCTGTGGATATTTAGAAAGGGCGAGTGCCTGTAAATGCTTCAGGAAATTACTTTTTGGTCTTAAATATTGCTTAGAAAATAATAGTTACGCAAATAATGCACAGAATGCATTTGATCAAAATAAATGTTTACTGAAGTCTTTCTGAGGCAGACCATAGCCAATGTTAAGCAACGTCCTGCTTGAAGTGAGGCCAGCTTATTCAGGCCTTTGTCCAGTTAGGTCTTGAAAACCTCCAAGAATGGAAACTGCACAGCCTGTCTGGGCAAGCGGTTCCATTGCTTGACTGTCTTCGTGGTGCAAATCATGTTACCTTTCTTTCAAAAGAAGAAGAAAATTTCTGAGATATACATGATCAATATGCTCAATGTGTTCTGACAGCAGACAGCATATTATGTTCATGCTGCAGTTAGGCTGGGTCCTCTCTGGATGACAAGCAGAAATGCTTTCTGAATTTTGTTTTGAGTGTGCTTGATCAGCTTGACAAAACAAGAGATAGAGCATAAAGAAATGTATAGAACTTCTTCTGATTTCTCCAATTTTCTTCCATTGCAGGATGCTAGGAAAGCATGTGCGGATGCCACCCTGGCTCAGGTAAGCATTTAAGAGTTTAACATGAATTATGAAAATTTGTCTCCTTTACAAAAAGAAAATATGGAATAAGAAGGTAAGTGCAAGTGAATATTTTTTGCCTCCTTTTTAGCAGTTTTTTCATTTTGCCTTCAGGTGGTTTCTTCCAGAAATAAGTATGCTGTTTATGTTTGTCCAGTTTTTGAGAACAGTAGCCTTGAGCGGTAGCTTCTTTAAGAAGTGACCCAGGGCATGTCTCTACTGCTCAATGGAAAATAATGCAGGGGAGCCTCTGTGTTCTGCTACGGATATGGTGGTAGTGCAGTTGCGTTACCGTGGTAATCGGAACCGTAAGACCTGCTGAGGTTAACCTACTTACTTATTTCCACATGATGCTGCACTTACGTCTGAACTGCTTCTGAACCCGGGCTAATACCTTTGCATCTTGCTGTACTGTCACATTTTCATCTATTGGCGTGGCTTCAGCCAACATTAACTTGGGAAAAGGGAAATCTGTACTCGAGATACAGCTCTGTGGATGTATCTCATGGAGATACAGTACCTTTTTTTCTAGAAATCTGGTAGAAATTTAAACTGAAGCAGATTATTATGGCATTGGAACAGGTGGCAAGCCTTTGCTTTTTTTTCTGGATATATCATGAAACAGATTACTCTTGTCACCTACTTCAGTCCATTTGCTTGAATGCTGACTATTAATCCTGTGTGTCTGATTTAAGATAGTTGGTACAAAAGTGATTGATGTCAGTTTATTAATTTAAAATGTCACTAAAATATCAAGTAATAAAGGTAATACTGGTATTTATTTAAGTGTACATACCTGGTGATCTCACTTGATATGAGGCACAATGTAGAGTATTTTCCAGGGTGAAAGTATGAAAAAAGAAAAGAAAAAAGAAAAAAAAAAAAAGCTTCATTATTAGTTAATACAAAAGATGTCCACCATGAAAGGAGTTTTCTGTCAGGAAAGCATTCTTATCTGTTCATCTGAGTCCTAAGCTGTGTTGATAGCCTTTGAAGAGAAGCAGAGATCTTTACTCAAATGCACTGGCTAAAGAATTTTGTAACACAGGCATGAGAAGTATGCAGACATTATCCATAAAATAAACTTGGAAACTCTTGGATTTGTTGTGGAGTGTACTACTTAAGGAAGTGTTGTGATGTTTTGTGTTTTGGGGGTTTTTTGGGTTGTTGTTGGTGTTTTGGGTTTTTTTTTTAAACTGGTACTTCTCTCCAGACTGGAGAACTTAATTATATTAAATTTAACAGTGTAATGACAGCTAAACTTCCTCACTTGGCTATTTACTTATTCTAGAGACTACTTTTATTTTCAAGAAGTTACATCAGGAATACTGTGAATTTGATAATCCTGTACTTGGAAGGGAAAGCCATTTGGAGCTGAAAGCAAGTTATTAATTCATTCTTTAAAGGTGGAGACATGTTTAGAGCCTGATATACCTCCCAACACCCATCTTTCTAGAAAAAAAAAGTTAGTCTAGTGCGTTTATCTCTACAGGAGTAGAAAACTCAGGTCAAAGGTCTGAAATCCTAGAAGTCTGAGAAGATATGACCTAAAGTAATTTCTGAGAGTCTTTATAAACACGATAGAGAGGCTGCTTTCTTCATTTGATAAAGATGTAGCACATAAAATGATACAACTTTTGATTAGGCAACATTTAAAAATTCAGTCAGTTTTGAAAATGTTGGACTTTAGACTACATTGATGCTCATTTAAATGCAATTGTATATGATGTGTTACTTCGGGAACTCTGAAGTGAAGAATTCAGTGTGTGACACCATTCCTGTTTCAGATCACAGCCAATATTGACCCAGTGGGGAGAATTCAAATGCGCACTAGAAGAACACTCCGGGGACACCTGGCTAAAATTTATGCAATGCACTGGGGGACTGATTCCAGGTGGGTGCTAGTGATAACAAAATTGGACCACTGGCTTAACTGTTCTTTGGAAAGTTGGATGCCCATGTCGCTGTTATTTTTCCTGTTCCTGCAGTTAGGAACTGCTAATTCCAAGAGAACTCAGACAACCAAGAGAATTCATAAACACTTAATATCGCTTGTTCACTCCTAATGTCCATGTTTTTGCAATCCAAATCTAAGTTTGATGGCACAATACCAGTCTTTGTCTACTTGCCTGAAAAATATAGTTGCAGTAGCACATGAATTCTGAGAAGCTGTGGAGACAGAGTAGATTTCATTATCAGTTGTCTTTTTTCCCTAAAAGCTTCCTCTTAACTACTGATACTTGGTTAGAGAGAAACTAAATTACACTAGTGTCAGCTACTTTCATTCTTTTTTCTTTACAAGAATTTTAAGGCACACTAATGGCAGCAAATTTTCAGACTTCAAAGAATATGTTGCTGCTTCCTTGCAGGAACAGATTAAAAAAATCAGTTTCCCCTGAAGAATTTTTAAGTTGCAGCTAAGGTGTTTGTAAGTTACAGCTAGCCTCTTCTGGAAGCTTGATGTTGTTGAACTTACAGTCTTACCAAATCTGTGTAAGTAAGCTGTGCCTTATGGAAGAACTGCATGAACTCTTGTGTGTATGCATACAGTAAATACACTAAAGCAACATAGCCAAGTGCTTAACAAAGATGACAGTATGCATCATGAAGATGAAAAATAATTCATGATGTGTTATACTTTCAGTTTCTGAATTGCTTAGTACTTAAAAATCACAATGAACGCAATTGTTGCGTTGAGTTAAACTCAGTGTTTCACACCTCTGTTTTCTATGCCTGTGAAGGAAGCTAATTTCTCACAGATGGGTAGAATTCATTGCTTCAGGCTTCTCTTCAGCATATAGCTTATTGAAAAGGTGGGGATTCAATTTCTTGTTTGGCAAAAGTGTTTCAAGGCTGCTCTAAAATATAACCTAGAGCCAAAAAGAAAATAAAAATAATACAGAGAGACAGGAGTACTCTGATTGCCCGGTATTGTTCAGCTTGAAAATGGTCAGAAGATGATGCACAGAACAAATTTGAATACCGTATTGGAGTATTTTATCCAAAATTACTTGGAAAATGTGGAGACTATACAGACTTCTCATGTCAGTATATCTGACCTATCTCTTAAACACATTAAAAGCAGGTAAGAGAGCTCTGAACAATGAATCAGGTGCATCACATTTCAAATGTGATTGCTGGGTGGGGGATTGAGGTGGTGTCAATTTAGAGTAAAAATCTTCTAATACTACCCTTCCATTAGCAATATCTTTGCTGCGTTTCATTTTCATTTCCATTGTATTTCAGTGCTAAACATTCATTCAGAGGTTTTGGATGTCTTGTAACTTAAATTCCTGTTGTAAATATAGGAAAAAGGAAAAGATGTTGATAGTGTAGATTCCCAAACTCCAAGAATCTGAAGGCTGTGTGTAGAGCACAGAAGCACTGATTCCATGCAAGTTTTCTCCATCAGTTTTCAAGACTGAGATGTTAGTTACATGGCTACAGTTTTTCCTGAAGTCAGAATGTGTTAACATGTAGGTGTTCCACCACATGGTTCTGTAATATCTAGCACTGAAATTGGGTACTTGCAAAATTATTTTTATAGTGCTAATACCTGAATTGGGTAATGCCGCACTGTACTTAAATGGTTTCAAGTACCTCGGCCTTGATAGTGGAGGCAAATGCCATCACAAAGATGCTCCTTCTTTTTTTCGTGCAATAATTGTGTTTACCTCCTGTCTCCTCTCTAGGCTTCTAGTTAGTGCCTCCCAGGATGGCAAACTTATAATTTGGGACAGCTATACTACAAACAAGGTAAGACTTGACTGGTATGTTGCTATGTAATTCAATTGCAAATACAAAGGAAGGAAATGTTGCCTGTCATGACAATGGCCGCATTACTTCAGTGGTCCTAAGACCAAATTTTGAATTGTCCAAAACAATGAAGTTTGCATTTAAAGAATATAGCAGTATCTTAAGTGCATTGTGTATAGAAATGTGCACCACAAATGGAAAACAGTGGAATACTTAATTCTAGACAAGGTTTTGATTTGTTTTAGTACTGCAGAGAAACTGGTCAACAGAGGGCAAGAAGTAATCAGCATGTTGCACCAGAATGGTCAGAGATTCAAGCATAGCAGTAGTAATTTGGTGTCTGCAGTTAAGTATTGAAAGACTTGGTGTATATATAATGGGTCATCATGTTCTGGCTGCAGTCACTTGATGCAGTTCAGGATTACTTTCACTTTCATATGACAGTGATTGGTATTTTCCGGTTATGGTTACTGTATCAGGGCTATCAATAATTCACACGTTGCCTCTTTGAGTTTGGTTGACAGACCTGCTTAAGTCTGTTGTGCATGTCCAGGAGCATGGAACTGACTTGCATTTTGAAATAAATTTTTGTGGCTCAGCTCGTTATAGCTTAAAAACAGTTTTGCCAATGTGCTTGAGCAAATGGCATGCTACAGAGGAGAAAGAAGCAGAAACGAACTACTGCAGCATCAGCTTCGAAAGCTAGGATTATTGTTGAATCCCAATTGTGAAATTAATGAATCCATAACTTTACTAAAGAGTAGTAATACTGTTTGTAAAATAAAAATAAACCCTCCTGTTTTTGCCTTCATCCTTCTCCTTTGACCCCAGCCTGCAGGTAAACGTGACCTAGTTACTGTAACAAGTGAAAGATAAGCTAGTAAAATAATCACTGTACACCATGATTTCTATATTAGTACCTTCAATTCTTACATGAATACTAAGTAATCCATGGCATCATCAAGAGGCAGAAGGCAGCTTTCTTAACTGGGGGGAATGGAATCAGAGGTTGTTACTAGACTGGTAAAATTTTTACTAGAATCAGAAATAGAGCTGTTCAGCTGCAAAAATGTCCTCCCCCCATACCTCTTGGCCGTATAGATTCAGTGAAATAGCAATTGGGACAAGAACAAAAAACCACCCACCCCAGAAGAAGTGAAAAACCCCAAACAAACAAAACCCCCCAAAAAACCAAACAGCAAACCCTCTGGAACAATAGGTAGCCAACAGCTGGTGTTGAAACAGTATTAAACTTGACCAGGTAGCACCTGGAAGCAGCTAATGCAAAAATACTTGAATGATAGTCTGCAGATGTTCTTTTGGCAGTAACACAGTTGTCATAAATATCAGCTTTTCCTGATGATAAAATAAAATGATTCAAGTTGAATATTCGGGTTAGTTCTTTGGTAGAAGACTTCCAAAAAAGAGCTGGTTCTGGTTTTAGTGCATGGTGGTGGTGGTTTAACTGCTGATTGCTGCAGGATCACTGATTACTGTAGCAGCAGAGGAATATACGGTAACCTTTACTTAAGAAATGCCGGAAGATTGTTAATATTGCATGAAATCTCACAACATGTATAAGGATATGATCACTTTCTTAAAGATGTTATGAACAAATTTGAAGGATGAATGCAATGAGCTTACAGATAGAACAGGTTTAGCTTCAATAATTTTTTTAGTAAGTTCATTGAGCACAGCATGACAAGGAAACATGGGGTAGTTATTTAAATGTGAAACTTGATTGCTTGCAGTGGGTTTCCAAAGAAGGATTTAAATGGCAGTGAAAGTAGCGATTTCCTTGCTTGTTCATTCATAGCGTAGCATCTAAGCCTGGAATTGGCAGTTCTGCTGACTGTACTTGGACGTCAATATTTTCCTGAATCTATAATAAACCAATAGTAATCAGAGCACTGAAATGAAATAATTTTGCTTTTACAAAAATTGCTGATTAAACTGAATGCAGGAAAGGCAAGTGTGAGGTATTAATTACGTCATTACAAGTAATGATGAGCCTGGTGAGCTATATATGCAAGTTACTCTCAAAATAGTTTGATACTCAAACAGCCAAAGACTTTTCACTGTTTTCTTCTTGTCCTTTTGACAAAAAGATGATGTATGTCCTGAGAGAAGTGAAAAACTTCCTGCTGATATATTACTGAACCAGTTGTTTTGCAGATGAAATACATTAATGTATTGGTTTCAGGTGCATGCTATTCCCCTGCGTTCATCTTGGGTCATGACCTGTGCATATGCTCCTTCTGGAAATTATGTGGCTTGTGGTGGTCTTGATAACATCTGTTCCATTTATAACTTGAAAACTCGTGAAGGGAATGTACGTGTCAGCCGTGAACTAGCTGGTCACACAGGTGAGTGCCTGTTCAGAATGATCTAAGTTACCTAAGCACATGGTGAAGATTTAAAAAACCAAAAAAACCAACAAACCACAACCTTTTAAACATAATTTCCTAATTAAAAAGATACACTTCATTGTTCACCTCTGTTTCCTCAGGTGGGATTGTAGCTGCATATTGCCTGTTTTTAAATGGCTTTTTCTCCCTCCTTTTTAAAAAACTTTTTTTAAGGGTGATACTCTTTGAACAAAAGAAGTATGATGAGAATGTGTTTTAACTTTTCATAAGCAAGACAGCTGCCTTCTGATAGAGCTATTTTTTGGTTGCAGAGATTTTAGCTCTCATGGCTTCCTCTTCTGTTTTTCCTTCTCCCCCTTCTCCCCAAAATACAGTAGCCTAATTTTTGCCTTCAGTTTCTAAGGTGGGCTTCCTTGTTATTGGTAAGAAACAAAGACTTGTAGGCTTTGTTTGGTGAATTAGGATGTAAACTGTAGCTGCGAAGTTCTCCTAGTGACAGGTGAGGCAAAATTTATCTTGTTAGGTAAGAAGGATTGTAGAAACACGGGTGTTAGTTTTTGATGCAAGAAAATCCCTCATGGTGCTTAAAAGCTACTGTTTTAAGTATTGGGGATGAGTTGAAAGTTTTTATTTCTGAACAAACCAAGAGACCCAGTGTCACAAAGTACCTATTAAAGCAAATTCAGTAGCTGAAAATGTTCTCACTTCCTAAAGAATGTACAGTTAACAGAGATGAGCACCATATAAGCAGTAGTAACGTGAAAAATGTGAGCTGCTTTTGTATATTGTCTGACAATGGACAGATTGTATTTTCATTCTTTTGTGAATGGGGTTGGAAAATTTTTCAGAGGAAAGCTGGGTGGGTTGTTTCTTGAACTCTGCTGAAAATGAAAACACTGGGTATTTATTAGGCACTTTGGTATCTTGTAAAGTTCTCATGTAGTACTGAGCCTGCCGCATACATCAGTAGTCTTCTGCATTCTTGTGGAATCAGTAATACCTCCAGCAATCTGAGTGAAGGAATGAACTGTAATCAGGCATTTCTCCTAAAGCTGCAGCTCTGAAGCTGCGTGTCATCTTTATGGTCTCTTTGTTTCCACAAAGACTAATCCAAAACACAGCACAGCAAAGGTAGGTTGTTCTACAGGCTGTCAGCTTGGCTCCGGAGAAAGCCTCTAACAGTTCTTCAGACAAAATGTCAGGTGGGCTCTGTGCCTTGCTGGTTTGCTGCCTGATCAGTCCTCTGACTATACAGAGTAAAGAAAATGGTATGAAGACTGCTCACTGAAGGCAAATAAGGTTACTCAGAAATAAACAGTTATACATTAATGAATTTTTATACAGAAAGTTAAATGTGAATTAAAGTATGCTTAATGTTATTTAATTTTCTTTCAGCTGTTTTTCTTGCAAAGCATGATTTATTTATTTAGAGGAATTGTGTACTCTCTGGGTGGTGGTAAGGGTGTGAGAATGCAGTGTTGATTTGACCTTCAGATAGTGGCTGTGATATGACCAGTAAAGTGATTTCCAGGAAGGTACTCCTCTTCTCCTCCTGCCCACCCTTCAGGACACAGGAAAGATTGGAATGATGTTTAGACACAGGGAGCTTTAGCTTGCAGTATGTGGCCGTGTGTGTATCAAAATACTGAAAAATATTTTAGCAATAAAAAGGGTGTTATTTCTATTGATATTCTAGCTGCTTAATGGTTTTTATGGTTATACACTGTATAGCTGGGGAAACATGGGCTTTTACTTAACATGAGAAGCGGGATTTTGCTGTAATACAAGGGATGTCAAAGGAGTACATTTGAAGCCTGACCAGTTTGTGTGGAATCTTCTTGAAGAATGAGCTGCCTTTCTGTTCCAGAATTGAACAAAGCCTATAGCTGGAAGCTGATGTTTACAGGTTTCATATTTTGCTGTAGTTTGGATTTTCAGAAGATATTTGTGCTTTGTGAAACAGAGGTGGCTGGCAGGACAGACATATTTTGTAATCAGAGTTGTTAGCTTGATAGTTTGGCATGTGGTACCTCAATACCAAGATGCTTTAGAGCTTTCAGATGAAATTCTTTGATGCCACGGCTGGGAAACATCCAATGTATATGCTCTGTTTTCTGTACTGACCAAGAATGTAGTTTATTCTTTCTCAGTATTTGCATGATACTGTTGAGGTCATAAGCATTTGTTGTTCCTGGATGCAGTGACATTACAGATCTACTTTTTAAGAAAGTTTAGTGTGTACAGTGCAGGGTTACCTATGCTTCTCTCCAGGTTGGCCAGTGGATTCCATGCTTTTGCCTCGCTACACCCTCTTTCTCTTCTTCCTCCTCATCTCCCCACTCTCTACTAATAGAAAAATTGGTGAGGTGTTTCCAAAAGTTTCTGCCCTCTTTGGGTAAGCTGCTTAAGTTTTTCTTCTGTGTCACAATATCTTTGTTTAGGCTGACTTGCTCTGATGCCAGACTATCACTGTGCTAGTGTGGTGGTTGAATTGGGCATGGTCTCTAACAAGCCACACTACACTTTGTCCAAAACATTGGAGGTTCGTATATAAAGATTGGCTGTGTTGGTATTTTAAGCTTATATAGTAGTCCTTGCTGCATCTTCAGGAGAGAAAGAAGCAACATAAACAAGCCAGTATGCAATGTGAAGAGTAATCTCTGGTCTTATTCATCAACTTTTTATTTTGTTTTCAGGATACTTGTCATGCTGTCGTTTCTTGGATGATAATCAAATCGTTACCAGCTCTGGTGACACCACTTGGTAAGCAGTAGAATGTTGACATGGTTGTTAGTAATGAGTTTTCACGGCTATACTCTATTATTGAAGGAAACTTTATTCTTTGTAAACCTAATAGTCACCCAGAAGACTAAATGTGATTGATTATTGTTCATAGGTCATGTTTTATTAGTAATGGAAAAGCTGGACTTTGAAATTTTGTTAACTTTGGCTGTTTAGTTATGCCCATGTTCCAAAGAGTCTGGCCTAATTCTTTGTGTTAAGATGGTATGGGAAATTTTTTTTTTACTATAACTATTTGGCTTTCAGGAATAAGTGTATTAGACTAATTACTTTTCTCAAACTTGTTTAGTATTCAGTATGTATTACTTAAAAAGTAATTTTTGGATTTTTCTAATATAGAATTTAGTTTATGTTGTTATTCAGAAAAGCTCCTAGAAAATATTCTACAGTGACAGTAGTTGGTTTTTTTGAGGAGAATGTAGGTGTATGTCTTAAGTACTAGCTTCTGAACGAAAAAAGACCTCAATCTTCTTTCATGGAATTTTCTATTATATCTAATTCCTAAAAGCATTACAGCTCTCTGAACCAGCAGTTCTTGTAGCAAAGGTTGTGCAATAAATAGCTCTTCTACACAACGTCAGTCTCTTTGAATGCCCACCTATTAGTCCACTGATTCTGAGTAGCTATTGAATATATTTGTTTGGCTTTTTACACAATAATATTTCTAAGTATGTGTTGGTGGTTTTTTTTTTTTAAAAAGAACACAAAACAACAAACCAACCGTAAACAGGGTTTGTTAATATTGTGCTCTTTATAAGAGAATATAGCTGCTTCAGGAGCTACTGTAGTAACTGTGCAGTTGTCTGGTTAACAGTTTGTCCTTAACATCAGTTCAGCTGAACTTCAAAGTACAGTATCAAAGTATTTGCCTAGTGCAAATCTGCCACCGTTCTGATCACAGAAATTAAAAATATTCCTTAACCATTTAGACCTCTTGTTAGGGAAGTGATGGTGTTCTTTCATCCTTTTATACTCTTTGATTATCACTGTAGTAGTGATCTTGCTGTGATTTTGCTGGACAAGTGGTGCAGCTTTAAGATGACAGACATACTGAAGATGTGTAACTCTGTGAATTAAGTTTTTTAAAAGGAGAAAAGCTGGCTCAGCTTTTGCTATAGCCTTAACACTGCTGCTTTAAATCCAGCCTGTAGTAGTACTGGGCAATAGTCATTGGCATGTCACAAGAACTTTGTGTATAAACAGCCATGAGTGTTAGTCATTAGGGTTTTTTGCGCTGTTTTTCAATTTAAATCTCCCATATTTTAAAATTGAAGATAGCTTTTAAAATCTTCTGTGTGCAGTGATCCTGTAACATAACCAAATAGTTCGATAGTTCAAGACTGTATGTTACTACTGCTCTTAGTATATTTCTTGTTAATACTTCACGGAGTTTTACTTCTTAGCAGTGATGTAAATGAACAGATTTAGGCAAGAATTGCTGTCTAGACCTGCTAATGGAGCACAAACATGTTGATTTTTGCCTTTTTAATTATTCTTTCAAGCGCTCTCTGGGACATAGAAACTGGTCAGCAGACAACTACATTTACTGGGCACACTGGAGATGTCATGAGTTTGTCTCTTGCTCCTGATGCCCGGTGTTTTGTTTCTGGTGCCTGTGATGCCTCTGCCAAACTGTGGGATGTTAGAGAAGGAATGTGTCGGCAAACCTTCACTGGCCATGAGTCGGACATCAATGCCATCTGTGTACGTATCAACTTGAACAAAGGACATGGGATTTATAGATTTATAGTTCTCTGGTCTTTGCTTTTGAGCATGTGCTGTATGAGGTAGTATTATGGCATATTTTCTTTAGTTAATAGGTGTTGTAGCTGGGGAAAGTACCTGAAATTTGTACAACTTCAGATCCATTGTGGTAAATGGAAACAGTGGCTGTTCTTTGCATGCTCTTAATTTCTCCACTGTTTTAGCCCCTGTCCCTGTTGTGGAGAGGTCTGTACTCTTCTTTGCTGCTTTCTTTTTCCACTTGGTCTGTACAAAATGGTATGTTCAATGAGATGTAGAGGAATTGTCTGAAATCACATGTCTTTTTTTATCTTCCTCCCCTCCCCCATTAAAGTTCTTCCCAAATGGCAACGCATTTGCCACAGGCTCGGATGATGCTACATGCAGGCTTTTTGATCTTCGGGCTGATCAAGAACTTATGGTTTATTCACATGATAACATCATCTGTGGCATCACCTCTGTAGCATTTTCCAAGAGTGGACGTCTCCTCCTAGCTGGTTATGATGACTTCAACTGCAATGTCTGGGACACACTGAAAGCTGATAGGGCAGGTAAATGGTTTTGATTTTAAAAATTATAGACAGTGTGACGCACTGAATGTGTGAGTTGTCATATGGACGGACCTGGTAGCATTCCCTGTCTCAACTTTAAAACTCTGTGATAACCTGTTTTAGGATGACCAGTGATGAAAGGAGCTTAACGGTGTTAATAAATAAATTGGAATACTGCTAAAAGATAAAAGGGAGTAATGGATGCTTGAGAATAGGAAGATTGATATTAAAAACAAAGTTTTGGGAGTGGAGGGCTGTTCTTTTTTTTTTTTAGACTTTATGGCATTTTTTTATATATGAACTGTTCAAAGAAATTAAACCTTAATGTTGCTATTTATATAAATTATTTTTTTTTTTATTTGTAGCAGTAGCTGTAGAGAAAGCAGTGAAACAGCAAACACTGGAGATTATCTTTTGAGGAGATGAGTATGAAATTTATGGTTCAAAGATAATTTAACTTCAGTTCTTTAAAATGAAACCTTGTATTAGAAAAAAGGAGAAAAGGTATAAATTGGACTGCAAATGTTTTGTTACTTGCATCAGAACAGGGGAGGAGAACAAGGACCTACTCTTACGAAATAAAGTGGTATAGGCTTTTAAAATTATCATAGGTGGGTTTTAAAAGCAAACAAAAACCACCAGCCAAGCGGAATATTCTTCCACATGTAGCTGTGAGTATATTACCTGGTGCAGACTGACTCCTTGCTTTGAGGGGAGTGCATACTGCAGGTAGAAAAAAATGTAAACAATCGTATAATCCTGGACTATACCAAGATAGTTTCCATTGGGTTTGTTAATTTCTGTCTCTAGCAACTTTGGTTTACCACTCAGATTTTATTCATTCTTTCTTTCTTCCAATATTCATGATAGTTTTTATCAGTGCTGAGAAGCTGAAACTGTGGACAGTTCGTTCATATATTGTAAAATAGCATTTGCTTCTGTTTGCAAGTTAGTGATGCCAAATACAATTATTTTGGTACTGAAATGCATTTTATGAATCAGCCTTGTCTGTGTGTTGAGATTTACAACTCTAGTTTCTTGTACTTCTGATTATTGAGACCATAATGGGGTGTATAAACTTGTGTGGAGATGAATTGAGATACTTCCCTTGATTCGTGTTTAGGTTAGTTTACAGTTGGCTGTATTTAAGTACTGTGAAAACAATTACATGGTTTTCCCTGTTTTTTTCTCTTTGAAAGACCTTCAATAAGAAAAAGAATAGTAGGAGGTGGTGATGTTGCTTACCTGTAGGAATGAGAAACAATTCTTTATACTGATCTGGGTTTACAGTCCACGTACCCATAAAGTCCGATTCTTTATTCCCAAGTTCTAGAACTGATTTCAACAAGTACTTTGTCAAGTATTCTGCTTATTTGAGATATTCTGAGACTTAAGATTGCTGAGCAGATGTGACACCTCTATTATGCCCGATTCTACATTAAACACCTTGGTTATATTTTCAGTTCAAATGTAGACTGTCTGGCATGCTCTTTGTTTTACCAAATTGCAGCACTTAACTAATGTGATAGTGGACCACATTTTGATATACTAATGCTATTTCCAAGTACATTCTAGGTAACCCCGTGGTACTTCTCTTAGCTCTGGCAGCTGCCTTCGGTATTGCACTGAATTTCTGAAGATGGTATTGTCTGCTCCCACACTTACGATTTGGCTTCTGCTGCAGAAGGGCACAGTTCTGTGCTGAGGCTTAGACACTTGTATGGGTTTAATAGGATCTGGAGATTAATGGTGTTACTCGCACAGCATTACTGCTTTTACAGAGTATATCAGAAATGTTACTTGGTCAAACATCAGGAATCCTTGTGTATGAAGTAGTCATTTTTACACTGACTTAACAGTTAAAAATACTAATTTTGAAACATATTAGTTTGTGTAAGAACTGAAACTGACTTAATTCATGTTCTGTATTGGAGAATAGTAAATGGAGGGGGAAAGCCCAAAATGTGAATGAGGAGAGTACTATGAGCAGTGTAACTGATGCAGAAAGATTAATTTTAAGACTGTCAAGAATATCTTAGCTCAGCGCTGTGGATGGGAAAGAACTTGAACATAATGAAGTTTTCTTTTTACCTCCTGGAAACTCTTAAATTAAAGGGGATAGAGTAAAATGTTGGCTCCCTTAATTTTTCTGTTTAGTGTCTTGATTCTGTTTTTTTTAAATGGTACTGCAATTGAATTGTACCAGATACCCATATTGACAAATAGATTGTATGTAGGAGTTTGTCTTGTAAGTGCTTGTGAATGTAGTAAGATAAAATTAGATGAAAAATGCTTTAGTGTTCATAACATAATTCAGTCTAACTTCTGATTTTACACATTAAAAAATTTTGTAAAAATCTAACTGATCTTTATCACTGTGGAGAGGAAATATGAAGAGCTATGCAGTGTGTGGTTATGATTGCTATGACGTTGTCAGCACAGTTTTCAGGGCTGTGACTTGACAACTCATGAGAAACCAGTAAAGGTCATAATGTGGGGAATACACAAGGAAAATTTTGGAGTAATGCATTTACTGTATTACCCCCTTGCGAACCCGCCCAATTATATCTAAGTTTGTGCTTATAAAACCAAAAGCATTTAAAAATTCCAACTGTGTTTGTCCAAGATTTTTGAATGTATATGTTGACTAATCCAAATGTGCGTGCCTCTGTTACTGGAACTGAAATACGAAATCGTTGATGTGTTTGTTACCTGTTCTTATTTATAGGTGTCCTTGCCGGTCATGATAACCGTGTCAGTTGCTTAGGTGTGACTGATGATGGTATGGCAGTGGCAACAGGATCATGGGACAGCTTCCTCAAGATCTGGAACTGAAGCAGGTAGGTATCCAGTTAATTAAGGCTGTCCTTGTTTGGGATTCAGAATGCTTTCTTCCAGGTCCAAACAGTGCTGTGTTACTGATGCTGCAAGCTTATAGTTCAGATTAGGAAAGTCACTAAAGACAAAAAAATGTTTGTTTCCTTAGGCGGCTGTTTGTTTAATGTATGCAATGACGTTTTTGTGATGAACTGTTTTTGGCATAATTTATTTTCCTGGTAGGGATGACTGTATGGTCTTTTGAATCTGGGTTGGTAAATAAATGGCGTTCTTGAAAGTGGTGAGGTAATGGCCGAATGTGTCAGTGGGTAGCGAGAGCAAACTTGAAACTTGATTACAGTTTATTGAAGTGCAACTGTTAACAAATCTTTCTATGTGTCAGAAGAGCAGCGGACTCCATGACTGGAAGAAGTTTCCAACGGTTGAAAATTAAAAATGATAGCATATCCAATCCAACCATACTAACTTGGACCCCCATCCTCCCCAACTTCAAAGGGCAAGATCTTTTCCGTCTCCTGTTGCTGAAATGAAGAGCACAATTACCTTTCCAAGAAGAATTTCTGTGTTGTAAGCAAAATGAAATTGTGCATTCCTTTTGGGACCATATTTTTTTTTTTTGTCTTGAGAATTTAAAAATGAAACACTATCATAAAAGCATGACCAGAAAATAAACTTGAGCATAATTGTGAAACAGTTAGCTTTCACTGTAGTTTCCAAGTTGAAGTTAAGGACTTTATCTCACACACTTGCAAATTTTAAAGTCATGTTTGTAGCAGGATTTTTTTCAAGTTTCCTTTTTAAATACATTTCTTTATGTATTTAATTGAGCAAAACAAGGGAGTCCTAGCCCAGAGCATCTGGGGGTTGTTAACGCTGTAAATTTAGTCCCTAATTTTTTTATTTTATTTTTTAGTATCACAGATAATTGTTGCACAAAACTTGGCATATATAGGATAATGTTAAGCAGTAAGGTAACCAAGCACATGCTGTAAAAGGTAATGAATGCTTGTTTAAAGAATCCTTTCACCTTTTATGGATAACAAATGCAATCCTTGGTCCCTCCTGCCCCCCCCTTTTTCACCACACTGATTTTTTTAATCTGTTTTGGTTTTGTCCACTTGAAAGGGCAGTTTATATATCCTAACACTATCCTATAAGTCTCAACAACCAGGAATCTCTGTTTTCAAAAGAGACCTATCCTACACTTGGGTATTGAGTCAATTCTTTGTGTATGAAATGATGTACAAATCAATGTTTTGAAAATAATGATCTTGAACTTTCTAAGTTAAACAAAAAAAAAAACCTTTTTTGATTGTTTGCCATATTGGGTGGGTTTACTCTTAGAATCGCATGCTGTAGAAATGCTAAAAAGTGCATATTGGACTAAGTCCTTAGATGTTTTTTCTTTGAAGAAATAACCTGTTTAAAAACTGTAACCATTGTCGCTGTATTCATTTATTGTTGCTACTCTGTGCATAAATCTATGAAGAACTCAAGTACAAAGCTATGCACGTTTTGGAGTAGCGTGATAAGTCACTTTTTTTTTTAAAGAAACAGCCTGTTCAAACAATCGCTGTCAAAGATTCTGGGGTGTGGGAGGAGGGAACCTAGACCATCTTCTTTATAAATCAGTTCCTCACAGCCAGTTCCTCTTGTAGGATGAGTCCTTTGCATCTGATCAGAGTCATTTTTGTAATGAGCAGGTTTTCCTGGCTTTCTTTTCAAATAAAATGTTAAAAGCAGCAGTGTTTGGACAGCAGATTGTTCTGTTAAACTTTCCTATCTTCTCACTGTATCCAGAAATGCTCCTTCCTAGCAGCAGTAGTAGCTTTTCTCCATTTTGTTTTTTCTGCAACATTCTGTACAAAAATGTGCTGTAATTGTGCGTTAGGCCTGGATTTGGCATAAAAGATGAATTCCCTCTTACTCTCTCTCATGAAACTACTCTGTAGAGCTTTCTCCACGCCCTGTATCCCTCTTCACCTTTTGTATTTAATTTTAAAGTCAGTGTACTTCAAGAAAGCTGGATGCAAGATAGATACTATATTAAAATGTAATGTTATTTAAGATGTAATAAAGCAGTTTGACATGAGTTTTGACTGATCTGTTTTGCAGCTTATTGTTCAACCCCCAAAACTGCTTCCGGCAGGATTTGAGTTATGAAATAAACATGAGACACATGTATGCTGACCCACAACAAATTGTTCAGTATTTTTAAAATGGCTTGGATTTTTAATGGTTGATTGGGCAGGGTATGCAATATGTTAGAGAGTGTGTATTCATGTGCAGAGATGTAGGTTTCGTTTTAAAGCAAAACAGAGCCGTGAGATGAACTAAAACGCTCATGGGTTTTGTTATTGGAAAGTGTCGCCAGGATGTGTATGTGTAAATATGCAATATGTGCTAACGCCGAATGCCAAGTATGTGGAGGAACTTAGTGGCTGCAGGCATTTTGCTTCCTCCATTCAGAACTATGCAAGACGGACATTTCTTTGTTTGATTGCTAGAGCTGCTCGTGAGCTTAATCAAAAACTGCTGGTAGCTCTCTTAGCTCCGACTCCAAATGAAAGTTGCTAGTATGATTCATGTGGTATACAGCACAAAAATGCTTTGAGGAATATAAAAGTGTAACACCTGGAGTAGGATATCAACAAAATGTTCAGTAACTTAAAAGTTTTGTGTCCTTTAATAGGAAAAGAATTGAGTTGGACATCTTGTGTTATTGCCATTTGAGGATCTGGTCAAATAAGCTCTGTTGTCATTGTTAGCTGTCCTTACTGTAAGGATTGAGAAGGGTAAGTAGTTGTCATTTTAATGCTTGGTAAGAGCAAAGTCTCCACAAGGCGGAACTGTATCTAGAAAAAAAAAAAAAAGAAAAAGAAAAAAAAATTGATTTCATACCCACAGAAGCAAATTCCTGAAACGAGGTATTGAAAGGCACTTGGTTTAACAACTTGGTATTGGTCCACTTGAGTGTTTTGTTTTGTGTTTTTAGTGGGTAGTCTCTTCTCTTGTTCTGACCTAAACAAAAGTGGGTTTTCCCTCATTTCACATCAACCAGGAGAAATTCCAATGCCATGGCTTGGTTTCATACCAAACATGGAAATTCTCAGCCTCGGTGGAGAAGTTTTTAAAAGCTGCGAGTATGGAAAATATGATGGTGACATTACTTAGCTAGCAGCCGTTAACTGCGAGCTTCGGGTTTTTGGACTGCAGAATACTGGTAAGTAGCTCATGGCTGGAAATGCTTAAATCTGGGAATTCAAATTTAGTCTTTTCCAATTCCAAATGGTATAGCTGTTTTTTCCACTCACATGGTACATTTTTATTCCAACGGGTGTTTCATCTGTGACTTTGTCTAGTCTATAATAAAATCAATGCAGACATGATGTGTCTTACCTTCCTTAATCTCTATCCATATGTTAAATTACTGCTTCCTGCCTGTGCTGAGAATGCCTTTGCTGGCAATAAAATACCTGCCAAGATAGTAACCTCTTGTGTCAAGAGGCTAATGTGCAGTGTGATTTATTTGAAATGCAAACAGTTGCAAATGCCTCTTATTACAGACAGTGCTGTTAAATGTGAAGCTTTAAACTATATTATTTAAATATCTGTCTGTGTGCTTAGTTATTCAGAGAGCTGTAACTGAAGAAAAATGGGTATGCAAAGTGAGAAGCTCTGAACTCTTGCGTCTGTCTTTGGGCCAAGTCTTTGAGTTTCAAATGCCTTTAGCTTTAGGATGGGCTTGGATCAGGAGCCAAAACAAAATGGCTTATGTGATCTTACCTATAGCAATCATAGTAACACAGTAGCTCCTGTAGGCTTTGGAAAGATTCTGACTTATAGATAATTCTGGGATGTGTTACCAAAAGAGCAGCTTCACCTAGCTGCTGGTAAATGTCTGGAGCAAGGTTTCATGAACTGAGAACACTAATATGTGAGAACACTTTGTCTCTGCTTGGTCTTAGTGGCAGCGCTTGCAGTTTCTTACTCGTGGGCTCCCGAGTATATATTAGATGCATGAAGGGATGAGGAGTGGTGTCTTTGCGAAGGAGGCTGGAGTAGAAGTTTACATATTTGCGAAGCATGTTAGATGGCGAAGGCGGACAAGACCGATGGATCTGAGGTACCTGGATAATGCGTGGGTGTGGAGGTGGGAAAAGAAGCAGTTGTCTGGTCTTGGGTTGGAAAGTGTGTCCCAGTGATAGAAGGGACTTCATGGGATTGGAATCCTCTCATGCAGCTGGGGGGAAGGAGTCAAGTGAAGGAAGAGACAACAGATTTCTCAATCTCAGTATCTGAGTTAAGACTTTTAATTAGAATGTTTTTGGTGCCCCTCATGGCCCTTAATTTCTTAGTGAGTTAAATGGATTGAAAGGGATCTGAGGTTCTACTGCTAGTAGAAGAAAAGAGCAGAGTTGGGCATTCTGACTGTTGACCATTAAGTGACCTGGAGTGTATGTTTTAAGTCAGCTGTGAAACATACTTAAATTACTGATTGAATCATGCCCTGTAAGAGCTAAAAATAGAATGACCTGATTTCTGGGAAGTGGCAGAGTAAATAAAGAATAATAAAACCTGTCACCCTTGCTGAGTTCTGTGTAACTTGGTCTGAAACAGATCAGGATCCTGCATGGTGTTACAAGTAACACTGTTTTTAGTGTAGGTGTAACCATGAATTCAGAATTGGGGAAAAGAGTAAAAAAACCCAACTAAATGAACAAGTTTCTAACAGCAGTTGACTGTTTTTGCAAAGTGATGCTCTGTTTTTCTTCTCATAAAATCTTTAGGAATTCTGCTTCTGTGTTAAACATCAGGTAGCTCAATGGATCTGAGTTGAATTGGTCACGATCTGTATTGCATTCCGATGTGTAATAATTCTCCTAAAGTACATAAGAAGTTGAATTTTTTTCTGTTTCAGGGTTGTACTAGAAAGGGAGGAAGAAGCACTGGAGAAAGTTTTGAAAGAATAAACAGTAGATTTCAGTTGCACTGTTGTAGAACAGGGATTGCTTAGCCTGTTCCCTTGGGAGCCCTGCTGTGAATGGCCCTGTCACGTGAAAATTCCCTGTCTGCTCAGCGATGGGAGCAGACATCTTGTATCCTGAATGGCAGCTGCTTGCATCCTGTCGCATGGGCCTTTTTTCTGGCAGTGTTATCTGCTGATGTAAATATTGTTACTTTGGTCTAGTGTATCTAAAGAGTTAAAGAAGAGCAGGATTCCTACTCTGTCTCCTTCTGCTCTTTTCTTACACATTACTGGGTGCTGTCTTTTTCTTTTCTTACTGTTGTTGTGAAACCTGCCAGTAAATCAAAATCCGGGGGTTGGCTCTATCAGTCACTTGGGACTGAGAAAATGAAGGCTTTGGTTCTGCCGTGGCTGGATGTTGTTCCAGGCTTAACTGCTTGTGTGAAACCCTCTCTCCAGGAAACGCTGTTCAGACAATCTGCAGTTCCTGTTTCCTGGTGCGTGACCGGCAGATTTCTGGCTGCCTGACCCTGCAGGGCTGCACATCTGGGTCTGTACGTTGCTGCCTGCTAGTTTGTCACCTGTGCGTATATGAGAGTGTTGAAATGCAGACCAGGGAGAAGTTTCCTCTTGTAGCACTTACTCTATGGCTTAAATCAGTTCAGCAGTAGCAGGAAAGCTCATGCTTCCCATGGCGATTCCTAAACTGTTGTCAAATATGGATGAATTGTGGGATCTGCCAGATGAGGAGCTGGTGTTGCAGAGCACTTTTCCTCTGATGGTCTGGGCCCACTCAAAGTATCTTTAAAGGAAGGCAAAGTTGAATCATTCTGAAACAGTCTACTCAGCTTTTCCTTCAAATGTCAATACCGAGAAGTCTCCCGGGAGTATTTTGAAAAGTGTGTATGGGATAGTAACACAGACCGTGTTTGTGAAATTACCCAGTATGTCACGTACATGGGGAAAAAAGAAGCCATAGAAATGTGAATAAAAGCCGGGTGAGCCTCATTGCTCAGAGAGCTGGCTGCTAAAAACTCACCCTTTAGAAACACAAACCACGCAAAATACTCATTCAAGTAATTCCAGGCTTAAACCAAGTCAATTTTGTCATAAAATAGAACAAAGAGAATCTTCTTTTCCTTCTTTAATTATTCATAAGCCATTTGCTCTAGATTAGTGCAGTGAGATGTGATTGACCCGGAGAGGTAATCATCTGTGGAGCTGGAAGTGAAAATGAAAAGTTTATTTGATGTAACAGATTTTTAAATGGCAAAATAGATAAGCGAGGAAAGAGTCTGTTAAAAAGGATGAACTATTCAAGATGGTAAAATGCTGAGTTCTCATGAAAATTGCATGTAGAAGTACAAACAGTGCAGCTCCATCTGGTGGTATCAAACATAGTGAAGATGGGTGGTCAGTATGGAGAAAGCGTATGTGACATAAAAGCCTGCGCTGAATCTGCCTGCAATATGTGTTCCTAGTACATGAAACCCCTCCTTCATGTATCTTCAGAGTCCATTGAAGAGGCTCTGATTTTTTTCCCCATAAAGACTTACAAACAAAACAACCTTTTCCTGACGTTTACTTTTAGAGGGATTTTTCTAATTTTTAACGTAAAAACTTCAGATGGCAGAGGTGGAGAGGTTAAAATCAGCCAGTGTTAACTAGAGCAGGGTCTCTTTTCTTTAAATCCAAGTCTTACTTAGAAAATAATGGATGGAGATCATGAAGAAAGCCTCAGTAATTCTCTGCGCTTCTCCGTGTCTCCCCCACCCCCAGTATATCTGAACTCCCGCTCAACATTTTTGACACACCGTGTCACAGCTCTGATCCCAAGTGCTTGGTCTTTTCAGCTTTCCTCATCTGCTGTAAGTAGGAATTGGGATCTGGAGTTTACAGCGAAGATACTTTGATTGACAAGGTATTCATGTTAAGACCAGACTGCTGTTCGCTTCTATCTAGCAGCGTAGCGAAGTACCTTTCTACAGTGGAAATGAGTATTGCTATGATAGATACTATTCTTGTATCTGATAGAACCATCACATAAATTCCAAGTCCTTGTTTATAAAAGCAAACTTATTTTAAGATCTGTAAAATTCTAATATTTAGTTTTTGTCTCTTGCAAAATAAGGATTCATGTTGAGTGAAGAGCAGCAAGTAGGCAGCAGCAAATCCTTTTCTACACTGGCTGGTGCTTGACAGAGTGAGTCATACTGTAATCATATGTAACTGCATATATTTACTGAAACTCTCATTGATATTTTTTTCACCATAGTTCCTTGTCTTTTTTTTAAAGTGATTTACTTTCTGTGATATTATAAACAAAAATGAAACAAGGTCTAATGGGAATAATCGTGTTTGATCCTTGGCTCCCTGAAGCTGGTGCTTAATCCAGTGGGAAGAACAAGATTTAGAGTGGTAGACAAAATCTGACACTTAAAATTACTCAAGCTTTAGAACCGCAAGTTTTTTTTGTACTGCATTCTCTCTCACTGAAGGTGCTCAGAATACTGCGTGAGTATCCAGAGGATGTTAAATAGTAGATGAGATGGTCTAGGTACAGTTTGCAGTTCATTTCATGAAAGGTTATTTCAGTCTCCTCCTTACACCAAACAAAACCATTTGGAATATGGTTTTTCGGGTCTTTTTCTGTGAAGCAGCTTGTGTGCTTTGCTGTAAGATGGTCTCAGACCTACACAAGTTTTACAAACCCATGATGCGAAATTAGAACTATTGCTGAGCTTCTATGTTTCTAACCCATGTGATGTTATCATGGTTAAATTACCTTCAAGTCTGGCTGTTGGAGTCTTGGCTAAAGTTGCTGCCTTAGCTGTCCGTCAGTGCATCAGGCACCAGATAACTAGGGACCTTTCTATATTTTCAGAACCAACCACAGGAGTCCCTCTTCTCCAGTTAAGTAGGGGAAGACCTTTATTTAATTCTATGCTTAGTGGCACTGACTGTGTTTAAATCAAATAATACAAGAAGCTGTGAGAGTTTCTAAACTATTCTATTTCAGAAAAGCAGAGAACATCAGTGTCTGTACCACCTGTGACACGGGCTGTACTTTGCAGGTAATACAGAGAAACACACACATTTGTTACATTTCCCTTAGCCTGTAGGTACATATACATACTGAAGACTACCAAAAACATTTCTAAGAGGTTCTAACTCCCAGAGCAAACAAAAATTTTCCTAGTCACAAACAAGAAGTGTCTTAGATGTTGATACAAACTTCTCTACTCCTGTTGATACAAACATCTCTACTCCTGTGGCATTAATAGTTCTGTGCCTGCATTTACCAGTGAACTCTTGCCTGTGGACCCATCTCTGTGAAAGTGTGAATGTATTTAGATACTCAATTTCCATCACCTAGGTCGAGATATATTACCTCTGTTTCTTCAGCTGCAACAGGAGGGGCAGGATATAGTTTGTGTGCTTAGTTTATTTTGTTGTAAGTATGATTTATAGTTTAAGACCATAAATCATGAATGCATTCACGGTTATCATCATCAAGTAAAGAAAGCCTGGGGATAAAAACCTCTTCAAATAGTATCTTTCACCTCACCATATTTTCTTCAGGAGGGCTTGGGGAGGCAAAGTTCATCCCACCTTCTGGCAATAGAAAAATGAAAACGACAAGCTGATGGGGAGCACCAGTTCCACCTTCTATCTGGCCCCTCCAGGCCCCTCCCAAGTTTTCTTACAGAGCACAGGAGCTGTTTAACTGTTAAACAGCTGCTGTTTTTTGCTTAGTGGGGATCTGAGCTCTTGAGTGAACAATAAGTATTCAAGGAGTGGTAGCTCAGGGAGTGATGGACACCAGTTTGCACTAATGAGGGATCTGGGAACTTTTCCAACTATGACTGCATCACTTAATTGAACAATCCTATATTTCATGTGCTACATGCATCAGATCTGTGTTTAACCCACTGCATTCTGAAAAGCTTATCAAATCTTGTCTCGGGTTCACACTGTCAAGTAATGTGAAAAGTTGCCCAGGGTATGAGGTATTAACCTGAATTATAAAGGAAAGCTAAAAAGCTAGGAACGTTCAGTGTGGAGGAAAATGAGATGCATTGGCCAGGCTTGTGTCAGTTCTAAAAAGTGATGTTGGAATTAAAAAATGATCCTGTTGAGTAGTTCTATCTTCCTCCTCCCATGGCTTGTTTCAGTCAGGTGATAGCATCAGATGTGGTGACGGGAAATGGAGCAATTACAGATAGACTTCAAGGAACAGCTTATCAGAATTGAAGGTTAAACTTCCATAAGCAAAAGGATCATTCTTGTTCTTTGAAGCTTGTCACAGTTCTCTACGCAAAGAGTAACTTAACCAGAAATACCAGATGTGACCCAGGCCGTCTTCTGACCTCAGCTCTGATCCTGGTAAAAGTGAAAGTTCCTCACAGAGTTGTAGAGCTTAAATTAACAGGGCTAGCTTTTGGTTCTCTACTAAAAACATAAATTAAAATTCTTGGACGTGTTTTACAGCATGGCAGCTGTATCGTACTCGCCCTTAGTTTCCAAACTGTTCTTGTAAATTCTTTGTAGTTCAACCAGCATCATCAATTAAAACTTGTGGTGCACACTGGATGGAAAATGTGCAGTTAAGGTTGGTAGTGCAGCTGCGAAGAACTTCAGAACCTTTCTGTCCTCATGCTGGGTCTGAAGAGTTTAACTAAATTTACCTATTTCTAATGCTTTACTGTTTACACTTGGAATGGCAAGAAGCAGTGCTAGCAATAGCAGGCTGTTTAGTTTCTTTTGCAGCTATATTGCAGCAGCAAGATGTTTGCAAAGAAGCCTCTTTATCTGAACCATTTTCAACTTTTTTTTTCTTTCTTTTTTTTTTTTTTTTTTTTTACAAAATCCCTTACCAAAACTGCATGTGCCCTTTTGAACTGGTTTTTCGACTTGATAACACAATGCCTGCATATGTGTCTCCAACTAAAAAGGCAAAAACCTCCCAGCAGATTTCATCGTACTCCTGTGAGGAAGGAGTTTCCTCCATTTTGTATACAGGGAGTCCGTGGCACGGAGATGCTTGTGATTTACCCTCGGCTTGTAATGGCTGAGTTGGAACACGGGCTTGCTCTCTGGCCTGCGGTTCTGTATTTGGCGAGAAGAGTATTCCTTTAAGTTTGCTCTTCCTGTCTGACATCCGCTTGCTCAGGCTGATGAATCTTGGCAGTTGCCATCATTTCCCGCCATGCAGAATCACTCTAGTGAGCAGCAAAAGATGATGGCAACAGGATCAGGGTGGGATTAGCATGACATTCTCGTATTGTTGGAGGAAATGTCAACTGTAATACATTTGGATGTAAGCCAGATAAAGCACAAATATTCTTAATTTTACAGTTTATTGTAGTAGAGAGAGAGAATCTTAGGAGTTGTGTTTGGCAGAGTTCTTCACAGGACATCCTCTGCAATTATATCAAAGGGGATTTATGAACCTATTCCTCCTACTCAGATGATAGCCCTGTTTTTGTTGGTATTGAGAGGCTTTAATGCTTTGCAGTATGGAAATTCAGCTCTGTGGAGGAAGACCAGACCGTAAAATAATTGTCTGGGCTCTTTGAAAAGTTACGTAACTAGGCAGCTGCATCACATCTGAAAGTCACTTGGATCTTTCCTTCCCCCCCTTTTCCATGTCACAAAGCCAGCAACTTTCATTATTAGTCCAGAGCTTCTGAGGATCCGTTGGTGAAACAGCCTGCAAGTGATTCTAATTTGTATCCTACCCTTTTCAGAAGGGCTACCTGCACCGTTGCTGACTGAAATCAAAAGACTTGTGATCCTGATGGAAAGCATGTGCGTTAAGAACCAATTCTTAGCAGTGCCATACATTATTTAGGAGCTTTGCTTGCATAAGTGGTCAGGTACAGACTCTTCAGCTGCTGGAAAGTGAAGGTTATGCCATATGTGAACATCAAATACCGCTTTTCCTAGACTTGTATGACATTTGGGGTCTGGCTTCTGACCCTGGAGCCATAACTGTATAATTAACTATCATGTTAATTATATCTAAGTAGTTTGATTTCTGGTCATTTATGCTGAGATTTGAAATTCTGGTTCCAGAGTGATGTTTGACAGAATGCGCATGAATTTCCCAATGTATTTTATGAAAGGAAACAAATATAAGAGATGTAAGGGAGCAAGACCCTGAAGTTCATCAGAAGCTTTTTAGCTGTGGAATTTAATTCCAACTGCTTCGTAGGCAGAACCCAGTGCAAGTAAATCTTGACACCCCCACTGCAACTTCACACTGCTAATGTAATTGCCAAAGTAAGGAGCATTTATACGTGCTGTCTTGCCATAGGTGAAGGTTAGTGGAGGGTATTTCTTAATTTTATGGACATGTATTAAAATAGAGCTGAAACTTCAACTCACCTACAAAAAATATTATGCCTTTGTGATTTAATATCATATAATTGATCGTGTTAGGAGAATGTGTTTAAAATGTGGAGAAAATAGTAGTTGGGATGTGAGTAATGTGAGGCTCTCATTTCTGCAAGTCGCTCGGTGGGGTAAGGCATCCCTATAGAGACCTAGGTACTGGCACACTTCCACGCACACACAGAATATAGTGGGGCACGATCTTGCAAATTGATATAACTGATGTGTTTGCCTCCATATGATCTTTTGCAAGATACCGTCCCGTGGTGAGCATGAGAACCTCAACCAAGTCTGCTGTATCTGGGGTGCTGTACGGTGGAACAAAATTTGATTTTGCATTGAACCGAGTGTGTCTGCTGGCTTGAAAGTGCCAGGCTCCAGCTGCTGCTGCCACCTGGTGTTGACGCCCCGTTTAGCCTGGGAACTTTTCCCGGTGTGATCCATAATGATTCCCAAGAGGTAGGGGTCTTTCTCAATGTCAAGGTGTGGCCCAAGGGCAAACGAGGTACCAAAAGCTAGGAATGGCAGCTGCCGTTCCCTTGGTACAGCTGGCTGCGCTGCTACTGTAGTTGGCACGGCTCTGGATTATTCTAAATACCACAGCGTGGTCTTCCTTGTTGCATTAACCCTGTGAGAACACTCGTCGTATCTTCTAATGATATGCAAAGATAAACCCTCACAATGAGGCAAGCTCAGGAGTAGGAAATGTTTTATATGCCCTAGCCCTGTTGTGGTGAACACCATGGAAATGCATCTAATACAGCACTAAAGAGTGTGCAGCGTAAGGTATCTGGGATTTTTTTGTGTCTGTTACTGTGATTCATCCCTGGAGAAAGCCTAACTTTTTTTCTTCTGCTCCACTTTACGGGTTATAAGAATATTGTTCCAAAGGGGGTATGATGTGTTCTCCTCAAAACCTATCCTTCAGTCCTGTCGATGTGAGCGAAGAAAGCTCAACAGGGTGAAGTTCTCTGAAACTTGGGGCTTTTTCCATTCTCTGCTCTACTCATCCAGTAGGGCAAAGCTTCTCTAGAGACCACCTGTTAATTTTCTAAGCCTTTCACGGACTTGTGAATATTGTTTGAACCTCCTGCATTGCTCTTTCTTATTCTAACCTGGATCCCCCTGTCCTTGTCAGCTTTCTTTTTTACTCTTATTTTTCCTGCCAGGGTCTGATTTATGTAGACCCATACCTCCCTGGAGAGAGGTGGACCCTCTTCTTACACAACAGGCTCTTCCCATGAATTTTAAGCATCAGAGGGGCTGACAGCTTCCAAGAGGATCCCACTAAAACATTGCAAACATGACAAACTACTAACACACAAAAAGGTAAACAGACTTATATTTAAGTGTAGTATGCTGTTAAGGGTCTTCATATTGTTGAAGGTCGTCTATATTTTTTATTACATTACTTCAGTGGGTCATCATTACGTTCTGAGTAGCGAAATGAAATAAATAATAAAACCCTATGAACAAAGTCTTAAATTGTGTGACAGATTTTTACTCCACAATAGGAATGCCAGCAGTTGTACAAAATCTATTAGGAATTTACCGGTTGCTCGTGACTTTGTGGTGTGTGTAGTAGGTTAAAGTGCATGTAAGATGCCGCTTTGATGAAAGATGGTAAGCAAGTGCTCAGGCCAGCGTTAAGTTTTTCAATACATGATTTATACCAGGAAATATGCCCTGCTGCGTGTTTCCAGAGACCCTTGTATTTCATAGTGGTTTGGGGATATACAACTGCTATTGTTAGGGAATACCGTTACAAACAATACTCTGTTGTAAAACCTACAATACAAACTCTTACTGCATCCTTCTGTCCCTCTTAGATGCCATGGCAAAACATGCTGTTTTCCTGAATCTTCTACATTCATTTATAGATATAAAGCATGATGAGGAGATACTATTTATTCTATACTCTCAATCTTTGCAGCCTATGTGTAAAGGAATAGCAAAGCCAACCTCTTGCGTGTTCCAAACTGGGCGGACCTAAAAGTTACTTGCAGGGAACCATCTGGGAAAGACAGAAAAATGAGTTGCATCTGGCTGATGGCCAGTCTGCTGTCACAGAGATCGTGTAAGTAGCGTTACTGAGCTTAGTTACAAAGCTAACCTTTTGTGCTTCAGCCCATGGACCTCTTGCCCTTAATTAAAAAGTTCGGTGAAGAACTTTGCACCGTCTCCTCAACGCTAGAGGGCACTGCTGCCATTTTTACAGCAGCTATTTCCTGGTGTCCAGGATTTCGTGCGCCCTGCCCACCTCTGGGCAAGTGTTGCAGGAAGGTGCAGTGGTGCGATGGGAGCAGCAGCAATTCTGCCACTACCTGTGGCACAGACTTGTTTGGGTACCCCTGCCCTGGGGACCTGGGGACACCCTGCTGCTTCTGTCCTGAAGTGACAGGAGTCCCATACCGTGAAGAACAGTGTATATACCGTTGTTTGAGCCTGTGAAATACCTGACAAGCCCTGAGAGGTGATTGTAGGCTGTAGGAATTCCAATTCTGGAAGCCACAGGGAAAGTCCAGAACAAGCAAAGAATGAGAATTGGTGCCAAGCAAATGTGTGCAGGGTTACATATGTGGTTATAGTGCTCTGCATTTGTTCAGACATACAAGCTTAGTGTAAGGGTAAGCAGCTACAGCCGTATTCATAGGCTGAGAGAATCACATTTGCTCTGCCAACGTGTACACGTTCTGCTGTGGTCATTGTAACTGCCACAGTTTTTGTACCCAAGAAAGTTTTCTGTGACAAGTCAAACTGGCTAAAAACTGTTGCTCCAAGTATCTGAGAAGGGAACTACTGACTTCAGAATTTCTCATGTATTTCAAGTACTTTCACATTTTAAGTCTTGTAGCAAGTAAATGTTTTTTAAAAAATTAGTTGCTTTAAAACTAAACTTGCAAAAGATGTGAGGAAAACCTTTATCATTTACTCTGCTTTGAGTAGATAATGTGAGAATGAATGGGACTACAAACACATTGGAGAACAGTGAACTCTGGGGTGATTAGGTCAGTTAGAGAAGTAGTCCAGAAAAAATAGGTGACAATCAGTAGGAAAAAGTACTGCCTTATTTAGGAGAAGTAATAAAATGCAAAAATACAAATGGAAAGAAAAAGAGCAGCAGCAGTGCTTCGGACAAGGATCACAGAATTAAAACAGATCCCCAGCTAAATATCAGTCAACAATGTCATGCTGCTGCAGAAAAGGCTAATGTCATATTAGGCTGTACAAATGGAATTATCCCTGCAAGCCTTGTAAAGTAACTTTCCTTATGCAGTGGTAGTTTCAGGCAGTGCAATGGTTGCACTTTCAGGTGCTGTTCTGTAAGAAAACATGGATAAGTTGGAAAATGTCCAGAAGACAGCAATGAAAATATCAGAGATGTAGATATCATACTATGTAAGAACTGTTTAAAACAGCAGAGGCATTTCAGTCTAAAAAAAAGAAGACTGAGAAGAAGCATAAGTTCCTGTGTAAAAGGCTGCTGGAATTAATGGATATTTTTTTTTTTTTTTCCCCTTGTCCCTGATGAATAGAGTAAAAATTAACTGGAGTTCAGAACGTATCAAGGAAGTTTTGCGCTAGAAAAAGTTTAGTAATGCAATGGTTACAAGTAACACTGAAATATGTAGCTTTGGGTTGCTACAGTGTTTAAACAATTAGCAAACCTTAGGAACAGTTTTGGTAACTTTTTGCTAGACATGACATGGATAGAGTTGATCCCTGCCTTGGGGCAGAGGAAGTATGACCTCTTGAGGTATCACCAAGTCCTATTTTCCTCTGATTAGGAGTTGTTCAATAACAGACTTATAAACATTACATTGCTGACCTGGTTACTGAAATGTTTTCTGAATAACTTAGCTGCTGTCTCACAGCAGGGGAATACTTGGAGACAAACAGGAAGTGAAAGCATGATTCAGGATCAGCCATGCTTACTGGAAATCTTTGACAGTTAGTAGAACTGCCAGAACTGGAATGCTGGAAAGTTTGTTCTCCAGCATTAGAGGAAGAAATCAGCAAACACAGAAAACTAGGAGTTATCTGTTAGGTTTAAAAAGAAACACTGTCTTTAAGGAAGAGGTAGTTACCTGGTGGAATGAGGTGGAGACATAGGTCTGATGGGAGATGGCAATATGCATGGATGTTATTTTGGATGATATTTTTATTTTTAAATAGCTGCCTGACCGCTAATTAGGAAAATCATCTGTGAATGAATAGGAAAGGTAAATTGGTGCCTAACTGTAGCTAGTTATTAATCATGAGACCAAGTCAGTCCTACAAGAACAGACCAGTGCTTCTTTCTGGCACTTTTTATAGCGCAAATGTCTTAGGGAAAAGATAGGTTTCACTGGGGTCCACAGTCACGCTAAGCTTCTTGTCTGAGGTGGCAGGACCGGTAATTTTACCCAAGCTGTTGTAAATGCAGGTGCAGATCTCTTGTGTGTCATTCTATTATCTGAAAAATTACATTGCACTTTTCTATGAAGAAAAGGATCATTTAACTATAGTGCAGGCTGTTCTTTTAATGTAAGGTATTTGGTAGGTATATTTCCTTTTGTGCAAAGGAAAAGGATATCTTCATCACCTTTCTGTGGCTTTTTGAGAACTAGAACAAAGGTTTTGAATGGGAAGGTTTTCAAATGCATCTGTGATCTGAGCATCTGCAAAATACAAGGGAATTGAATACATGAAAAGAAGAATGTTAATAATGCTGGGGTATAGAGAATTGTAATGCAAATGCACCAGTAGTTGGCAGAGAGTAGTCTCTCCTCAGTTCTGTTTTGACAGTTACAAGGGTGTGGTGTAAGGCTTCTATTCAGAATTAATCCTATCTTACATTGAAGCTTTTGAATTCCAAACTTGTTTGCTCTGCATTTATGTTGTACTGATCACATCGACTGTTTTTACATGTTTCTGTTTTCAGAATTGTTTTTAAGTTTTCCCTTTGCATAGGTTTTTCCAAGCGTTAACTCTGTCTCAAGTCCATGTTGTGTTGGCATTGGCCTTAGTTTGGCTCACCTCTGGGTGAAAAGCAAGCTGACTCCATATGACTCTCATCAGCAAATCAGGCTCCAGACACACACTTCTGAAGTTCTTTCAGCAAGATTTTAGGTTTATTTAAAAAAAAAAAAAAAAAAAGTGCCATGGTAATACCAAGTCACTGGTTAGATTTCTTTCATGGGCTATTAGGTAGCTCATAGGACAGCACAAACCTAAAGGTCAAAGGAACAAAGAGCCTCAGTTACAAGAAAAAATAACAGAGGAAGAGTAACTTTGTAATCCAGGGACTGTTGGGTTTTTTAAGTGTTTCATACAAGAGTACAGTCTGTCTGATAAACCAGCCACTGCAAAGGAGCGCTTACTTCCAATGCCTTTAGAGCCGTATAGTAAGAAGATGTCAATAATTTTGCTGATTGAGGACAACAAAGCTCTTGGACTTAGAATTGTAGTGTCTTAGGGCTGCAAGGAAATTTTTGTTCATGGCCAAGCTGCAAATGGGTTCCCTACTGACTTTCAAAGCAGAAATTTAAGTGTTAACTCATAATGAGCTAACAAGCATCAGCCACACTGTAGTCATGAATGTGCATGTTTGCAGCGCATTGTATGACTGCTTGGTACAGACTGTAGTCAGCTGGTATGTGATAAGATTTTATTGTGGTAACCTAGACGTAAGAATGAGTCTTCCATCTACATTCTCTTCGGAACAAGAATATAGTATTTTATACCTGACAGCACTTACGCAAGAAAAGCCTGAAGTGGTAATTCTTTTGCTTGTTAATCCTGGCTAGTGACAACAACCGGGTTTGGCCATTTTACTTTTCATGTCACCTGTTGAGCTTGTGCCTGTTGCTACTTAAAATCGTTCCATAGCTGCGTAACAGTCTTCAGATGTCAACATGACTGATAACGCGTGACAACAAAGAGGAATTGAATGTAAAGGAACCATCTTACTCTGTTTCTTTGGTGCTGCTTATCAGACTGTTCTCGAAGTTTGGGCAGTTATGAAAGCTTGTGACCCAACTTCCTCCATTATTACAATAGCGTGTTTATCTTACTCGCTTGACTTGAGTGGCTTCTAGCAAGTAAAGAACCCAGAACAACCAGCTCCCCCTGCTATCAAGAGCCATCTGGTAGCTCAAGTTGCAATTTCACTCTTGTAGCTGTTTGTTACAGTGATGGGGTGTGTTCCAAGGACAGCCAAGGTGACACAAAGAGGACAGTTTTCTTGAAATATTGAGAAAGTGCTACAATTCCCTAAGGCTGGATTGTGACATCTCTCCTATATTCCTATCATAAACATTGTAAGTACTGGTGGCTTGATCACCCAGATCTCCCTAAACAGTCAGGGTGAAGGTATTTAACAGAAAACCAAGGGAAGTTTTTCCCTAGAGTTCCCTTTAGTCTCTCCACTTGGAATTGTGGACAATGTTGGCTTTGTCAATCTGAAAGTTTAGCCTAGTAAAGGCTTAAGGGGTGTTTGACTTCAGAGTGATCCTGCAGAAAACAGAATTAGTTCCTCTGGACTGCACATCTAGCTAGTAATTTAGCTTGAGATTCAGTGCTGCAGCAGTGTGCTTGCCTATCAAACACCTTATTCTGTCTTCTCCAGGGAAACTGAAGCAACTAGAAGCTTTTAAATTTTCTAATTAATCAGGTTGCTTTCCTAAAATGAATCAAGGTCTCCTGTGAATCAAGGTCTTTCCTAAAAAGAATCACTAGGTTTCCTGTGAACAGTAACATGGTGTAGTAAGTAGACCTGGTTTTTAATTCTTATTTGTATTAGGGTAGCAACTGGAAATCCATAAAGTATGGACTGCATGCTTCTCAGGCGTGTGCAAAGAGGCATTTCCTGTCAGTGAGGTTAAAGTCTTGACAAATTGATAAAGAGGGAAGTAATTGTTTTTATCTGTTTTGAAGGCAGAAAAACAGACTCTATTAGTCACGCAGGGAGAGACAGGGCCACCTCCCAAAACACCCCAAGCTGTATCCCAAGCCATTCTCCATAGGTCTGTCTCTTCTCTATATCCTGTCACGAGATAGGAGGCAAGTCCTGGGTGCCTGTTTTGGTACTGCTCTTCACCTGTTCAATTTCCCCAGCATCTCTCCACTCCCTACTACCTAGGTTTTCTTTACTGGCTGCCAACAGCTCTCAATCCTGTCCTGACATTATCAGACACGATCTGTATTGTCAGGTGGATTGAGTGTGGGGCTACAAGCCAACATTCCCAATTGCTTATCTCAGCTTTGCCACAGATTTGTTAACCCTTGTGCAAGTCAGTTAATCTAGTTCAGTCTTTAAAATTGGGATAATGACATTTACGTAAGGATTGGAGGTGTTTGTAATCAGCCTGAATAATGAATGCAATGCTGTGGCATACATTTCTCTGTCTTTATGTCAGTGGCTTTGTAGTTTGTGACCATTGATAAGTAGGTTATTTGTCACACTCACATGCCACCGTTTTAATCAGAATTTAAACTTTGTGGTACATTTTTATTTCTCATGACTCCTCAGGAATTTTGAGTCATCAAAGACTGAAATTAAGTTTGAGAGGTAAGAACGATGTTCTTCAACCCTGTTAGGTGTTAATAGAGACAATCTGTTAATTGTTTCCTGTTCAATGGAAGTACCTTCTACTGCTGAAGGTAGGTTTGGGTTGTAGATGGAGACAGAACAGAGCTGCTCTGTCTCAGGCACCAGTCTTCTGTGCAATTAGTCAAACAAGCAATAGCATTTTTGTTAAATTATCTCTTTTGTTAATCCAAAGCCAAATTATATTTCACAGAACTGAGACCCTTAGTAGAAAAAAGCAGCATGTTTTCATGCTGATTTCTCAATGTTACTGACAACATTTCTCCGTATTTTTCCCCAGTGTCTTCCCTGGGAGAAAGGAAGCACAATCTGGGTTAGACTGCTGAGCTACATTGTTCTGATTGTGATGTTAGGGAGGACATGCTCAAAAGTGACACAAGACTCTTCTATTTCTCATGGCGCTTCAGTTTGTAGAGGAGGGAAGATGTGTTACCAGTGTGACTGTTATATTCATCCAGACCAGCAAGCAGAGTTTCCAAGGTCGCTGCTGAACCTGGGCAGCTCAGAGCTGCTGTTGTAACTGTAGCTCTTTTATAAATAGGATAGGCTCAGCTGATTAGCAGTCTTATCTCCACCAATTAATGAGGATAAGTGTTCATCAAGTTTAGAGTTCATGCCTCTTGTGAAATGTTGAGCAACTTCATGAAGTTACTGTGTGTGGGGAAAAAAACCTGCCAGTTTGAAATGTTTATTTTTTAACAGCCAATATATGTTCTTGTGGAAAATGGCTCTAGCAGTGATCTAGCACTTTCATCTTAATGAATTTGGAAAAAAACATGCAAAGAGCCAACTCCAATGAAAATTTACTACTTGGTTAGCTTTTGTAGTCGGTAATTGGGTATGGACAGGTATGGCTGACAAAGGCACCATGTCTGAGTGTGTTTCCTCTCTGCTGGGAAGTGTTGTTTTACTGCAGCTTTTAAGATTAATTCTTTGACTCTGTAAAACTTAGCGCTATATTCCATCCTAGTGTCACGCTGTGTTGTCACTTTACAGTTTGAATGGACCTTTCAGCACCTGGAAGACATTTGAGTCTCCAAGATACCATTAACTTCATACAACTGTGTGTTGTTTCCTTAATTCTTTGCAGACTGGGCTCTTAGCATTGCCCAGAAGGAGGATCAAAGAGAAATTGTGACTCAAAATACTGCACTTTCTAAAAAGCAATGTAACATTGCCTGTATTTCTCCATATGTAGCAATTGCTTCCTCTTTTGCAAGTTTGTCTCATCACTCACTGACTGTCACTTCTTTGCAGCTCCCCCATTTCCTGAAAAAATACATTTCTTCATAAAGGAAGAAGGCAAAAAAAAAAAAAATCCCAAACTGCCACATTCTCAAATGGCCTAACTTGTTCTCACTTTGTGGATTTATCCTGATAAATACAATCCAATGAGCTACATGGACGAGTCTGTGATCTCTAAAGTAGTATTGGTTGAAAATGCAATTTAGAAATTAGAAAACCTGAACAGTTTTGGTAACTGCAAAGGACTATTTTCTTGTTGTCATTGATATAGGGGCTTGATCCTACCTCTGCTGAAGTTTGTGACAAAATTCCTGATGATTTCAAGATGACATGGACACTGAAACCAAATGCCTTGTGGTTTAGTTTCACCCTTACTCAAAACTTGCTTTCAGATCAAGGACAGACCTCAAAATGGTTGCCTGCACTTCAGGAGCTTCTGTTTGTAGTTGAGTCTAAGAGTGGTTTTGATACAGAAAGGTGGCACACATTCTCAAACAGGAGTGTTTTATCAGAAAGAGTATTTAACTGATGATCTAAGGGAGGATTAAGGTAAAAGTACATGCTAATTATTGCAGGAGAGAAGGGTGTGAGTGAGATGTGTGCAAACAACTGCAGCCACAGCGAAGGGATTAAAAGGTGTGGCATGAATTAAAGGGTAGAAAGCGGATGAAGCCAACTGAACGTACAAATCTGTGCCTATCCTTGGATCACACTACAGGTGAGATTACATGTTACAGGTGAGATTACACACCTGGCACGTTCTAAAACGTGCTGTAATTGAATGTAATTTTATGTGTCCAGTCCTGTACTCGTGAGTGGCCACCTGAGCGATGGCCTAAGTTACAGGTTTGTGAACAGACCAACCCCTCAGCAGGGCAAGGCCTGGCCTCGGGCAGGCGGCGGCGGTGTGAGGAGGCCGCCCGCTTCTCCTCAGCGGGACCCCGCTCGCTCCAGGCCCTGCCGGGGGATGCTGCGGCGGGCCTTGAAGGCTTGAGCCCCTTTCTTACCCTTCCCTTTTTTCT
>JAVJGI010000040.1:106745292-106785714 GCA_035590275.1 Ibycter americanus
CCGCCGCGGGCTGCCACGGAGCGGCTGCACGCCCGGGAGGACCATCTGCCGGAGGGCACCGTCAGCGCGCTGCAGGGACGTGCGCGGTGAGGAGCCCGGAGGGAGGAGAGTTTCCCGAAAGGATAACAAGTAAACCCGCTTATTTTGGCCCGCGGTCGCCTGTCACACATCAAGTGTGTGCGGTCGCCCTCCTCGTTTGTTTTAACATCCGCGTTTCTGACCGAAGGGATGGCGGTGAGTTTTAGGTTATGAACGCCTGTTCTTTGGTGTTGTAGGTGAGTGTGTTGGTGGTTCCGAAGCGGAAGGGTTAACAAATGGACTTGTTTTCCCTGGGTATTTAACACGTGATAGTCATACTATCTGGTTTTTAGTAGAAATAGCAGCAGAGTACGTAATCAAAAAACATACTACTAATTTTCAGCTGTTGTCAGACTGCTAACTTCAGTATGGAATGCTATTTCGTTTGGTTTTTGTTTTTTTAATTCAGGCACACCAGAATGTGAAGTTCTAAAGGAAAACAAAAAAGGAAGTTTTGTCTACCCAGTAGGGTTGTTTCTTCTTTTTTGGGTGAGAGGGGGTTTAGTGCCTTAGGGATGGAGTCATACGCATGTAATCTTTATTGGAATGTTTTCTTCAGTAAAATATAATAATAAAACCCAGTTCTCTACAGAATTAAATGATTAAGCAAGCAACGGTCTGCAGCAAGAGGGCAAGTGCTAGTTTTTGGATATGACGTTGTTCTGTTATGCCCCAATACAGGGTTGGTGATAAAGTACAAAATGAGGAATTTTCAACAGCTGATGCAATTTCTAAGAAATACTGCAGTCTTGAAGGTGTGTTAAAAGTAGCATGAGTGTTTGGTCCGGATAGATCCTACAGTAATCCTCTGATCGGGATGATTTAGGGCAAGGCATTTGGCAGGAAAAGTTTGTTACGAAATAACAGCTTACAAGTATGTTGTTAAAAAAAAAAATTAAATGACTTGATGATTTGCAGCCTTGAGCTTCTTGTGTAGATGCTTGCATCAAAAGATCGTGTGCCTTTGTGTGCTATTCTGTGCAATCGAACAGCAGAGAAGATAGCTTTTTAAGATGTGAGTGTGCATAAGTCTTGGCCACCCAGATGTGGATTTTATATATATGTGTATGTATATATATATATACACGTGAAAGCTTAGTAGAATTGTTTCAGACTTCTTTTGTAACTAGAACTGTTACAGTCGACCCAGGGGTATGATTCCTTAATAGTAATTGAGCAGTGTAGTAAAGCTTTAGGGATGATGCTATGGTGTTGTGTCCTTCGATATAAACATGGTTTGATGAAACCTCTGTGAAGTTCTGGGTCATGGGAGCATTTGTTTATAATGATAGAGAAGCTAAAGATGGGAACCTATAGTAAAAGGTTGGATACATGTGAGAGGTGGCTCAACTGGCTATTTTGTCCCTGTCACAGAAATAATGAATATTAAGTGTTCACACTTTCTCAATTGTCTTGCATTCTGTAGCACTGAACATCTAAATGCCTTTTTTTTCTTTTTTTTAATTTTGCACATGACTTAGACCAGAGCAACCTTTTTGCTAGTTTGTTGACATGTGCATAAAGTTTTTGGATCCAATCCTGGCAGCTGTTCAGTGGTAGTTTTGTCCTTATGTCAAGTCTGCTTATTTAATAAAGGTCTTGTGAGGGAATGTTAATTAAATAGTACATGGTGTAAGCTGTAGTTAAAACATCCTGAACTGGAAAGTATTACGTGGAAGGAATATCAAGTCTTAGGCTGTATTTAGTAGGTCTGTACACCGTCTTACTTCCAGTTTTGTGCTAATCTGATTTTCTTTACTGGCAGCATCTGTCAGATGAAGATACTTCAGACAAAGTCACTTGGAAACACACTTTTTTTTATTGCTTACTATATAAATTAGTTCTCTGCACCTCTTTAGTTAAGGGTGATGCTGTGGGATGGGATGCATATGTATCAACTGTTAATTTACTGAGAGCTAGTTCTCCATAAACTACTTTCATGGATGTTGCATTTCCATATGCTTTGTTAACTGTTACTGTAATTTTATTTTCATAGGCCTAGATCAAGCATTCAGTGTTTGGATAAAAAGGAATGAGGAGCTGATAATCTATGTAATGGGAAAGCAAAGGAAAATGATGTACTGTTAACTACCTGGGCTTGTCAAATTTTTGTGTGGGCCCATTTTGTAGTACAAATTTTTAAGAAGTAGTTACTTATAATTCTGACTTTTGAGACAGGATGCATAGTGCAGATATGCATATGTGCATATATGAATATCTTTGTGAAATAGCTGTTGGGGATAGATAAGAGGAGATGAGAGACTGCTCACCTTTGATTTTCACTCTCGATACTTTTGAAATAGTTCAGCAGCAGTCCATACTGAGAGCTAATTAATGATAAATATAAAACCAACTATTCTGTATAATTTCCTAGGGTAATTTTGTGAGGACAGGGTTTCTTTTGGAAATACCTGGTGTCTAAATTTGATAATAAAACACAGTTGCAGTGGTTTGGTGTCTGCTTTTTCTCTTCCACCAGTTCCAGTGGTGGTTTTTTTCTGTCTCGATTATTCTGAAGGAGCTGATCTCCATTGATGAATCATTGTCTGCAGTATTTTTATTAGCTAATTCTACAAAGTGGAATCTATTCATGTATACTAAATATTAACTTTGTCTCACTATAATAATTTTTGTTGCTATTAGCTAAGAGCATGATACTCAATAAAGATATAGTCAGAACTGTAATTCTTTAAAAATCAGAAAGATGCTAAAGTATGTGGAAGTCTGGGTATATAAAGATGCTAGAGAAGCCTTTTCAGACCCTCTGAAACCAAACACTAGAATGATTTCAGGTTGTAAAGAATAATCCTTAGATTTAAAACTAAAAATTAAGGTATTAGATTTTCTTTAACGTATGTTGATTGATAGACCTTTAAGTGCATCACAAGTGTGAGTAGCTGCAAAGAGATGGTAAATGAGTGTCTAGTTTTCTCACTTCTTCTATGGCTTTTTAAAAAATTATTTTAAAATCTATTGGGTAAAGTCCTCTGTTAAAAACCAGAACTTAAAATTTTGAGTTCTTTCTGTATTTGACAAGAAAGACTTAATTCAGAATCCAGTTTGCGTGAGGGAGGCTCGGGGGGGGGAATCCATCAGAAATGCTTGTTCAAGTCTGTCTGTAATCTCTGAAGTAAAAACTTCAGAGTGGGCTACTTTAGATTGTAATTCAAAGAACAGACAATGTAAAAACTTTCCTCATGCACACACAGATGCTAAAAGACCCTTTCCAGTCGGAGATACTGAATATCTCATTTTAAAGTCACTTATTTTCGGAAACTCAGGTATCTGACTTGTTTTCTGTAGCTGGTTCAGAAACAACCACCCAGACACACATTCCCAAAGCTTGACGAGGTTGTGATAAAAGGTAATGCAAATTAAAATCTATTAAAAATAATTTACGTTGTTTGAGTCAGATTTTATAGTCTGTTTTACATATGTGCTTGCACGATGAGAGTAATTATGTGCATAAATCAACTAACTGGCACAAAATTTACATTGAGCTTAAAGTTGTCTAAAAATGGAGTTATAAAAAATTACAGATATGCTGAAATGACTATTTCCCAAGTTGTGGTCACAGGTGATACTAAGTAATGAGTAACCAACAACTAAACATTGATATCTTTACATGTGCAGGATCTCATAAATTATTAATGGCTGACAGTAATTGTACCTCTTTATAGTGGTATTCTCTTAGGGTAAGCCTAATCTACAGCAGGAGCAAAAGTATTTTCTAATTTGATTAGGTGGTGGTTTTGTCTAAATTAGTAATGAGCCAGTGCTCGTTCTAAAATTACAACTTCGTTTTATTGATGCTTTTGTTATCTAGAAGTTGGGATGCTGTGAAACACAGTACTTGTAAAGTTGTGGAGATTGTCATTGTCTGGTAACTTTGCAGCCAGATGTTATTCTGTGGGCATGTGCCAGAGCCATAGTCCATTTTAATGGTTACAGTACTGTTGTGGTCTATTCTCTACATGATACATTGGGAAGTTCATCCGAAGTGATGCAACTGCTTTTAAAACATCTGCAGATTTTTAGTTAATGAACTTTTTCCCCTGTTGAAATCAACTCACTCGAGGATGTACTGTTCCTCCGGACTGCATTATCTTAGATACTATTTGGTTACAATTTAGTGTTTATTCATACGCTGAAAGCTGCTTTCTATTTATATTCTGGTAAGGCTTCTTCTGCTTGGTTCAAATAATGATGAGAACTTACATACGGGATTTCTAGTACTTTTAGGGGAGGATGGTTCTTTAAAGTTTGGGCTTTGGTTTAGCTGGTTTTTTTTCACTTCTGCAAAATTGCTGTCTGCTCAGCTGTTTATCTATTTTATTTGTGCAGAGTATTTGTGGAAGTTGAAATATGTCACATTTGTCCTTACTGCATCTGGTTTGTTTTGGACCATCTCCCCAGTTTGTCACAAATGATTTAAGAACTTAGGTATCATCCTCCAACTTGTTTTTGTCTCTTCTCAGCTTGGCATTAATCTTATTTTTGTGAAGAACTAAAGCTTATTTAAGGTTATCTACTGCATTATTTGTTTTGCTTGCTTTGACAGATTTTTTCCTGCTATATCTTAGAGTATTCTAGTTTTATTTGTTCAATATAGGTATCACCTAATAGGAGACTTTGTAGTTTTCCTGAGTCTTGGTTCTTTGGGAAATATTTAAAGCTTTTCTTCCTCTTCAGTATCGAAAATAAATTTATTTCATCCTGCATATAACTGGAGACATGAGTCTGTACTGGTCTTGAAACAACTTTGTATTGAGCCTCTTCTAAATCTGGGAACAGGAGTGTTATAATTCTGGCCAGTTTTCCTTCCAGTGTCTTCTGATTACCTTGAAGAACTCAATTGCCCAGATGCTTTTGAGAAGTGTTTATCAAAGTGTGTAAACTCAGTATTTAATACTATATTTATACTTTGCTAATACTGACATTTTTTCTTCTCTCTCCTCCCTGTCCCCTTTCTCCTGATGTTTTTCCACAGGAATTAAATTTCTCTCTCACTGAGGTTCCTTCACTTCCAGTATGGAGATGAATCGAGAAAAACTGTGTACCAGTAAGGCTGAAGTGAGCTCAGATTCTGCTTATTGCTCAACATGTCATGACGATGAGGAGTGGAGCAATACTAGCCGGGGACGAGCTAAGTCACGAAGTTTGTCTGCTTCACCAGCCCTAGGAAGCACCAAAGAATTCCGGTATGGTTCTTGGTTCTTCCTATTGTTGCTCCCTTTAAGAAAAATGAAAATAAATAAATAAATAAGGAAAAAACATTGTCCAGATTTTAATTTTTGCTCCTGTGTTTATATAACCATAGTCTTGCAGCTGTGACAAGTGATAATGACCAGAAATAAAAATAGTATTTTGTGGCAATAAATAGAGAGGGAGATGTTTAGTGAACCATCCTATTGTGGTCCATGCTGTGAAAAGAACTTGATTTTCTCAAGTAGCCATGTAGGTGGTCATCTCTGAACTGACATTCATGTAAGCAGCTTCTGGCTGGTTGTGAGGCCTGCCTTCTGTTTCAGTGTTTCTTGGGAGACTGAAACTGCTTTTTGTAGGTATTTCAGCAACATTCTATATGTACATATACAGCTTCAGCAAGAGTGCGCATTACTCGTTTACTTTGGATATGCCATTTAAATGCTGTCTGAAGTGAGTGTGTTGGAGCCTGGATTCAATGAAGTGTTTGCATTTAGAATTGGCTGTGTGAAATGTAGTAGATCCTTTTTTTGAAGACAGACTGCACATTAAACTACAATCTGTAGTGTCATGTATTGAAATTATTTCTTAGTAAGGAAATTTTTTAAGAAAGTATGGGTATATTTCAGTTAGGAAAAGTTCTTAAGGTGTAAAATCTTTGAAGATATTGTTTATAAGCAGATAAACACAAAATATTAATTTTCAAATTTGAGGAACCCATTGTGCCCAAGTACTTCTAGGGTTTTAGGGTAGATTTGAGCTTTGGATACTATGATATTTGTCATATTTCAACTTAGCTTCAGAAGTTTTAAGTACCTTCCAGAAATAAAATAGAAATGCGTCTTTACTGAGCTATGTAAATTCACAGCTTGATAGTAGTTCAGGTGACAAGAAAGGAACAATTTTGTGCTTGGTTCCAGATCTTTAATCAGTAGGCAGAACTTCACCTTTTGCTCAACGAGTTACTTCTAAGGAGTTCTTAAAATGCACTTCAAAAGGTTGTTAGCCCAAATGGAAGGCAGGAAGGGGGATAGAGTAGGAGCAGACCTGTAATCAAAATGGCATGGCTGTCAAAACAGGTATCTGCAGAGTTCGTAGTCTCAAAAAAGAATCAAAAGCAGAGAAACTTCTGCAAATTTTTACAAATGCTCAAGCTAGAGCTGTAGTGCTGTGTATTACAAACCTGTATGAGTACTTACATTATATGGTAATGTGAGGCGGCATGAAGTATGCTTGTGCTTGTGGATTGTTTCACAGCAATGAGAAACGCCCATTTTTTTCTTTGAGCCAAATTTCTAATCTAGTTGCAAGGCTCTTGTCATGTGGACAGCTTGGACAGAACTCTTGATTTTTGTGATCTTTGGACCCATTGTAAATACTGAATGGCATGCAGCGGTAGCAGTGTGTCTTGATCTTGTGGGAAGCGTAGTAGAACTTTACCTTACTTACATCGTGACCCTCTGTAAAAGCACGGACAGAATCATGGAGGAGTTTCTCAACAGATGAAATTCTCGTCCAGAGTTACTGCTTTGCTGGTAGGAATGCTCTCGCAAGGCAGAGCATGTATGGGTGAGGCTGAAGATCGCAGGGGGAAGCTTTGTGGTGAAGGGAGGCATAATAAAAGCCTTAATCTGAAGAGGCTAAAAGGTTAGGAAAATACTTGTTTTTCATATGTAGTTCAGAAAGTCAGTGTACTTCAATGCTTTTGGAAAATGTTGACAAATGTCTGTGCTCTGACTGTACTGTTCTAGCTGTACTGTTGTGTGTCATAGTTAATTCATAACACTTTACGTTAAAAGTGTGCAGTAAAATGGTTGGTTTTTCACTTCTCCATTTAAACCTTTAAGAACATAGGCTTCAGTCAACCTGTGTAAAAGACCATGTGGTCTAAATTTTTGTGTATTATTATTTCCTAGCTAAATAACTACTTTTTTAAACGAGAATTGATCTTTGTAGACCCTACCTGTTGTGGGTTTGATTTAGGGTTATTGTTTACAAGGTTTTTTGGTTTGTGGGGTTTTTTTTTCCATTAACAGGTTCTGCATTCATTCACTGGCTGTCTTCAGTTTAGTGCCAAATTGTCACAAGGCATGTTGCAGAATGTCAGAAAGTGATCTCAGGCTTGCTGTGTAGCATTCAGGTTGTAGTAATTGCCTGTCTGCTTTGAACTGACAAGTATATTTTCCTAAAAGATTATGTATAATTACCAGTGCATCGCTGCTCGTTCTTAGCAAAGACAGTCTGATTACAAACAACTTTAAATTCTGTTCACTGAAATAATTTACCTGCATAGATTGAGTACTAATAAAACCAAATAAAATTTCAATGAAAATGTATACCAGTTATTAATTGGAGCTTGCAGAGAAAACTTTGTTTGAATCTCATGAAGGTCAGTTGTGGCTATTTAATGCCTGTTGTAGGAACAGAGTTTAGCCAATTACTGGGAGTGTCATGGAATAATGGCCTGTGTTAAAGAAGGCAAAAAAGACAGTTATTTGGGAGAAAATGAGTGGAGCAAGAAGTGGGAAGTGATGTTGTCAGGGTTCACTATCCCAGTTTCAAGTGTAATTGTTCACAAGTAGATACACACTTACCATTCCTTTACCCATATTGGTACACACATTAATTATAATAATCTAATAATATAATAACAAATCTAATTATATCAGTCCTTGCTCATTTTTATGTTTTAATATAAATAAGGTAAACTTTATAAAACAGTAATAATCTTACATGACTGGATTAGTCATGCCTGGACTTACAAATAGGAAAAAAATATTTGAAAAACAAATATCACTTCTATATGTTAGATGTAGAAAATTGAATACTTATTTTCATTATTGGCATTCACATCTTATACATGTATATTTTATTAGAGATGGAATAAATATGATGTTGCTTTTATTCCTTAACTGTATCTTCTTAACCTGTCATCTGGTTTTGATTTTTACAGATTTCTGAGGGTTTTTTTTAGTGCTAAGAGTGAGTCATCAGGCTGGTCTGAGCTACTTTGATATAGACAATAGAAGGCAGTGCAGTTATAATTTGTTATTGCCAAGCAATAGGTTGGTTAGCAGTTCCTGCATTAATTGAATTAAGCACAGGAAAAGCATATTTCCCCCTTCTTTTTGATGGAATAATTCTAATAGCATTTACGTAATCTTTCAACAGTTTGGTGACTTGTATAAGTTTTACTCCCATTTACAGATTTGCTGAGGAGGTGGGAGGGGAGTAATGCAGAACTGTTCTGACTTGCTTCAGATAATCTCATCCTAGAGCCTAGGAGTAATCCTGTGTTTTGGGTGGGATTTATATTTGAAGATAAATGACATTTCAGAGCTCCCCTTTATTTGAAGAGAAAGATCATATTAGCTCTTATTAGATATAGAAACGGGAAAAATTAGCATTTTTTTCTACCTCTTCAAAACTAAGGCGGGTGCTGCAGATATATATCTCCGTATACCTTAGAATTGAATGATTTGTGTTTTATTAATTTAAGCACAAAGATTTAAACAACAAAAAAATGCGTTTAAATGATCAGGACACTGTTACTGTGACTTCACCATGGCAAAACAATCTGAAGGTGTTGCCTTGGTGTTGGAGATTTCATTGTAAATGCTTGTCAAGACTTACACTGGGAAACCTAGCTTATATATGTTCTCATATTTTACAGAGATTAAGAGCACTCATTAAGCTATTTCATGTGTGTTTATACTGGATGTAATCATTCTGCATGTCCTGTTCTAAAATTGTGTGCTCTTAGATAAGATGTAGTACTTCAAGAAATACAGAAGAGAAAGTATTGTGGTGGTTGTGTCTGCAGCAGTAAAGCTCATGTCACTGAAGAATTGATGCAGACTAATCCTTTACACACACTGATGACACATAACTAACAGTCATTGTAGTTTTGGGGTTTTTTGCTGAGGACATGGCCAGAAAACAACAGTGTCGGGGTGTAATTTTTTGTGTGCTTAGTTGTTTGCTTGCTCGGTCAGCAGAAATGAATGCATGCCAAAATATTACAGAAGAGAAAGTGCTTATACTGTATAAACCAAAGCCCTGTCTTATGTTTTGTATTTTAGTTGATTGATTAGGCCCACCTGTTAAGTGAAGGTTGTGAGACTGCTGAATTACATAACTAAACCTGGACGCTGGTACTCAGCATACTAGTTTGCTCAGCTAGTGTTATTACAGAAGTTTTTTGAGTTTCTTTTGAATGTTTTCACAAGCCTCTCATTTGACATTTTCTCAGTGTTATTTAGTAACTTCCTACAGAATCTGAAATGTTCAGTCAACTACTACACAAGTATGGTTGAGTACTTAAAGTGTTAAATACTTCTTTATGCTATCATGTTGACTGTTATTTGGGATTACAACAAATTGAGGAGTTTAAAAACGTGTCCTTTAGTTATTTAAATTCTTTCTTGCTCTAGCTTAAAAAAAAAAAAGTCAAATCTTTTTTAATATGTAAGAATTACGTACCTAATTCTGAAACAGGAATTATCTGTGCTTTGTTTCTTAAACACAGAAATTTTCCTTTCCACAGTAGTGAGACCTTGAAGATGGATTATGTTTTCATAGTTTGGAATTTATCCCCATTTTTTTGGTCTCTCTGAGAGATACTTGTACTGTTCTGTATTGTAGTGCCCAAAAGAGTTGAGACTAAATAGAATCTTTGCAGACCTTGATATGAATTCACAGAACCAACTCGAGAAAACTTGAGCACATCTTTTTTGTGGCTGTGATGCTTCCTTTGTGCAAAGTGAAGATGAAATGAATACAAGAAGAACATATGCCTGGTACTAATATTTAGGCAGTGATTCCTCACTATGTGGAGGGGATAAACTGTGAGTGAGGCTTCAATTAAAATTGCTTTCAAGGGGTAGGGACAGGAGTTAAGTTTTAGATTCAAAATGTGGGAGTTAGTACATGTAAAATTACATTGGCTGGTCAACCACAAATGATTTTTTTTGGTTGGTTGGGGAGCTAATTATACCTAGTTTGACTTCACATTTCTTTTACTTAGGAATTAATATTTTTTTTTTTTCTTTTTTTAGGAGAACACGCTCCTTGCATGGACCATGCCCAGTGACCACATTTGGACCAAAGGCCTGTATGCTGCAAAATCCTAAAACGATTATGTAAGTACTTGTCAAATGAGTGATATTATGCTTATTTTATGTGAAAGGAAGAAGTTTGCTTTTCCACTATTCACCCCCTAATCAACATTGTTTGTACTTTACCTGATATTTAGAGATTTGCATGTTGCTTGATTGCCAGCTTGGGGTCTGCATTTAAAAAGTAGGTCTGAGAGGAGAATGGATAGCACTGCTGAACGGTATTCTCAAGTAAAACCCCACTAGATGTGCATTAGCTTGATCTGCATGTTGAAAACTATAATATGGGTTTGAATGTCATTGGTGGTTTTTTTTCTCTCAAGTGATGATAGGACATAATTGGTATTTCTCTGTATGGATATATAGTGGTTTGCCAGCTGGAATACTTCCTGTAGGGTAATGGACATAAAAGGAAATTAATTTTACTGATTTTACATTACTACTTCTTGTGATATTCTTAGGCCCACTATCTACTACTGATACCAGGGGAATTTTACCAGTGTGCTTAACTGTAAATGTTGTAACTGATGTATCCATGGCATTGCTGAGCTGGACAACGCCGCATTATGTAGTTTAGCTACTAGTAGAATGCTGCATTGTATGGTTTAGCTACTGAGTTAGGTAAGAACCGGTCCAAAACCCAGACATTAGCCCAGAGTGCTGAAACAGGGCCAGGAGAAAAGAAGGTCATGAAAAGGACAAGAAGAAGAACAGGAAGATGACGAAGATGATGATGAAGATGTCCCAAAGGACCACCAGAGGACCCTCGACCCATTAAGCCACACATGTGTAGTAAGAGTGAAGATATGATAAATAATTCATGGAACTGTAATGAATATGCCAATAGTTTCTCAGAAATGTCATGAATACATATAGATCGGCCGTATAAAGATAAACAGTGAACAAAGTCGGGATGCGTGTTGGGCAGAACTTATCCCCTGTGCATCCAGTGCCAAAACTAAAGCATGCCTGCTTTCTAACGCTCCAAACTGGGTATCGGAGAGTTTTGTCTCCAATTTTTCAGTATCACTACATAAACTAATCAGAGTTTTTTCACAGCTCAGTAGATCTATTTTGGAAAAAAAATAATTAACCATATCACATAAAAATACAGCAGGGCATGTAAATAGTATTAAGTGCTGAAGTTTTGTTTAGACATGTTTTGCATAATCTGCAATCCATAGTTTGATGTCAACAACGACAACTATAATAAACACTTTCCAACATAATTGGCAGTAAACTTGCTATGTGTATTAAACAGCTTTTTAGCAATCTGATTATGATATGGAAAAGCTATTGGTAGCATTTTGTTTATTCCATCAACTTGAGATACATAAAGAGTGGTGTTTCTGAATGATAGAGGAACAAAAAGTTTTATGGACAACACAAGGAAAGGAGGAGAAACTGTTCTTCTGTGTACTGTGAAATCTGAGGAAAGCCTTCTCCCTCTCTTGATACTGTGTATTTGAGCTAGTAGTTTGAATTTTTGTATTTGATCTATGGCACCTTTAGTGTATGAATATCATTAAGGCAAGTTTGCTTTTGGACTTGGCTGATAAATTTAATGTGAAAGTAAGGGTTGGTTTCTGTTTGGCAGGCATATAAACGTTTTAATTGTGTAGGTTGCGTGGTATACAAGTGTTGCTTTTTACACCATGTATTATATACTTCATAAATGGTGTCTTGACTTGGTCAAATGAGGAATGTCAGGGTTTTACAGATTAAACAAGTTAGTGGTCCCTATTTTTTTCCTTTAAGAAGTTTTATTTCATTGTTCTTTCAGTTAAATGTAAGGGATTTGAGTTAAATATTTATTTCCCTAAATCTCTACCTAAATACTAGTAGTCTTTCTCAAACCAGGTTGGTGGTATCCTAACTTTTTCTACAAAGGTGTGGCGGAAATCTTGTAGTGTACAGAAACTCTTAGCTTGCTCGTTCTTTCTGTCTGTTCTAAAGTTGGTGATTTGAAGCGCTGCAGTTCGTCTGAAAACCCAGCTTGCCTCCTATGTTCACCCACCTGACTGTGGTGAACGTGCTCCTCCCCCTGGGCTGGGCCAGCATGGTACAATATAATGAGTGTCCAGATCGGTTGAGTACGGAGGCTGCGGGCAATACTGAAGGCACATGCTACTTGCTAGGGAGAAGACTGTTTATGCCGTGTTTGGAATAGCTGGGGAGTAAGGAGTGCTCTCAGGTCACTGAAGAAAGGGACTATTTGAAGACCAAATTGTAAATGACTGTTCTTACTATACCTAAGGTTTTTGTTGTGGCTTCTGAAAACAAGCAGAAGCTTTTTGTTTGCGTTTTTCTTCTCTACGGTCAGTAATATTGTTAAACTCTCGTCACCGGAGAGAATTTTTTAACAGAAAATTGTAGGGTTTATGTACAGGCATAAGTTAGTGAAGGTATTGATGTCTCTTTAAGTGCTAGTGTTGATGATTTTGTTGAAAAACCTGTCTTAAGATGACCAGGTTAATTGAATAACTATTCAGTGGAAAAAGAATCAGGTGCTTGAGTTGTTGAGGAGAGGTCAGGTCAGATACCTCTTTATAAACTCTTGCTTGAAAGGAGATGTTTTTCTTATGAAATCTTGCCTCTGAAGATCTGTAATAAATGTTTTATACAGGATTTTTCTGTAAAGCCTGACAACTTTTTGTTGAGACTGATTGTAATACTTAACTGTGGAAAAAATTTTCAGAGAAAAATTTTCTTTTGAGGTAGCAGTTTATTCATAAGTGATAAAAGCCTCAGCCTTTTTTTTTTTTTTTGAGCTGTTGCATTTGCCTGATTCTTGGAAAGAAACATGAAGGTCTTAAAGCATGTTAGGAATAATCTTTCATTTAGTAGAACTGCGTGGAATTGGTGAGTACAGCTGAAATAGGCAGACTGTGTTTCATTTGAATGAAGTCTGTATTAGTTCTAGGTTTATTAAGTGAAAAGCAGTACTGCAATCTTTAGTTCTTTGCCAGCTTTAGGAGATAGCCTAATAATCTTGAAATGGTTTTGGGGGTGGTTTCTCTATGTATATTTTTTACTTTTTAACAGTATCAAGTTTTGAGGAATTTAATTTTACAAAATGAACTTTAGTATGGGAAACACCATATAAGACTTGAGCTTCAGTTCCTTTGTAAGTGTTCAGCAGCAACATTAATGCAACTCCTTTTTTTATTATTATTTTATTTTATTTTCCGTTTAGCTGTTGGTTGGTTAGTCAAGTCAGAGGAAGCCTTCCAAATTCTTAGTCATCTCAGATTCATGGCGATATTTGAGAACCAAGTACGGTATCTTCAAGACACCCTTACACTGAGCCAGGGGATTGGACTAGACTGTCTGCAGAGGTGCCTTCCAACCTCTGCCATTCTGTGATTTCTTGACTGTAAAACACAGTGAGATGAAACATAATGGAATGTTGAAAGCCTGTATGTGATACTGCTTGTAACTGCATATTGTAGTCTTCTATGTTATGTAATAATTTAGAGAGAGAGGGCACTGTTTCTTAGTAAACATTATTGGTATCACACTGCTTCATTAAGCTATAGTTTCTGCTTTATTTATATGCAGAATGTAGGCATTTTGGAAAGTAAAATGAACAGGTTATTACACCACCTGCATCATAATCTGTTCTATTTTAACCCTTGAAGTGCTAAATCTAAATATCTTTGTGAATTTGACTTGTTCAGCATTTATACTAATCTGCTTTGCTTTATGGATTATACCTGCACTGTATGGAGAAGGATGGGATGCTTGTTATATGTGAAATACAACTGTGAAATCATGTAGCTTAGAAGCAGATATAAAAGGAGGAAAATACAGCTGGGTATTCCTAAATCAACTAATTGTATTGTAGAGCAACATGAAGGTTCTGTTACTGAACCCTCTTGAAAGCTGCAAAATATTTTGTGTACATATTTTTAGTTCTTGAGGTTCTCAAGTCTTAGAATGCTGTCCTGACAATAGGCAGACAGTAGTTTTAAAATACTTTTTAAAGTTTGTTTGGGGTTTTAAAATTATTTTTTAAGTAGTAGTTGTGCTGCTTTAAGCAGGTAAACTTGGTTTGGGTTCAACACTAAAGTAAAATTAATATATGGATTAGAGTTTTAAAGAAACGTTCCACAAAAGTTGTGTATGCTTACATATCTGTAATGTTTGCATGGAACAGAAGTGTACAGGCATCTGTTCCTATTTAAGCTCTTTATTTATAAGGCTTTATGATAGGAAATACAAGAGTTGCAAGTGCAGACTTCCCAGAATAGAGTGTATGTACTAAAGTTTTTTCATAGTTAGGGCTTATCTTGAGGATTTAGTACAGGTGACCCTGTGCATCGTAATTACTTGCTCTTCTCTTGGGATAGTGTTGTTTAGTGTTAGTAGAAAGACTGTAGAATTTTTGTCTGCATCTACAGGCTTCAAACTGTATTGAGAAAACTGACTGTGTACCGGTATGAGTGAAAAAATGCTGAAGGAAACATTGCTAAAAAGAAAAAAAGAATATTTGGGTTGAAACTATTGCACTGTTTTTTTAAATTTATGTTGACTTAAGCTGTTTGATTTACAGGATTGGATGGGAATAGATTTTATGCTGTAGCCTTTTCTGATTCTCTAATTGGATGTTTCTCCTTATTTTGAGTCAGCTTAAGAGGAGAGAGTACTAAAACAAGATAGAGGAAAGCATTATGGCTGGAAGCATCAGGGAAGATGTCACTTAGTTCAAAAACTTGATCCAAGAGCTTTTGTAGTGCTTCAGTTAAAGTCGCTGTTTGCACGTGTTATTAGCATGGTAGCAGTGACAAGAATGGACACCTTAATACTGTGTTACCATCTTAATATAGTAAAGCATTGACTGGTTTCATGGCAGAATAAGCATCATTGCAATAAAAACTGTTGCATTCTTCTTTCTGTTGCTCTAGGACTGTGTGCAGTTATGCTTAAGGATATATTCTTCACACACCAAAATGTTGTCAAAGCAAAATGTAGTGACTTTGTCTGTTTTTCTGTTCTCTAGGCACATTCAGGATCCAGCAAGCCAGCGGCTGACATGGAACAAACCTCCCAAGAGTGTCCTTGTTATTAAAAAGATACGTGATGCCAGTCTGCTACAACCTTTTAAAGAGCTTTGTGTGTATCTTACTGAGGTAATGAAATGTAAATTATCTTTTTTTATCATAATGAAAAACTTCACATCTAAACTGTTTTCAGTTACTGGTTCTGCTGAATGTGGAATGTGCAGCATTGTATAGTGCAAACAAATCACTTTATACCCATTGCCACTGGAAGTAGTAAAACTTGTTTCAGAGCTTAAGATCAGTACTTAAGTACTTTAAGTAGAGAGCTTTTTTTTTTAAAAAAGAAAGTAAAGTAAAAACTTCATTTTGTTTGCAGTTTTAAATTACAGGGAATGGGATATAAAAAGCTTAACCCTTTAAGCCTTGAACAAACATAGTGATGTTACTGCATCGTGTAGTCTATATTTCAAAGTTTATTTTCATTCATTAGGTGGTCTGCGCATGCTGCAAAATACAAGTTAGAATTAGACCACACATTAAAAATAAATCTCACAACCACCAGATGCAGACCACTTCTGTAATATATATTATTTAGATGTTTTAAACAAATGAAAATTATGGGGAGAGTCAAATATTTTGTTATTTTAAGAGTTTGTTAACAAGCTTATCTTACCTCTCTTAAGGAGAACAATATGATAGTGTATGTAGAGAAAAAAGTATTGGAAGACCCTGCTATAGCTAATGATGATAATTTTGGACCAGTGAAGAAGAAATTTTGCACCTTCAGAGAAGGTATGGTAATGACATCTTGAAAGTAAAGCTGAAGTATATTGCTTGTTTGTCTTGGTATTTCCTTAGTCGTTGGGTCAAATTTGTTAAACTAAGGTGTCTTTTGGAAACGGCTGTTGTTACATCTTCGTTGTGGGTTTTTTTGTATTTGTGAGTGAATGTTGGCATGCTGCACTTAATTTATGTTAAGAAATTAAGCCTGCTGATAAAACTTAATTCAAAACTTGTATTTCAATGTTGCTTATAGATTATGATGATATCTCCAATCAGATAGACTTTATCATATGCCTGGGAGGAGATGGGACCTTACTTTATGCTTCTTCGCTTTTCCAGGTTGGTCTTTATGGGAAATAGGCTTAAAGATGTCTTTTCTTTTTGAAGTATTTGAAGATGGTTGTGGTTTTTTTCCTTTGTTACAGAGTTTGGCATTTGTCCTTTGCTGTTCATGCCTTTTTTTATCAAGCCTGTTTAACCCTATACCTGCTGCAAATAATGTATGTGATGCGTTGTTTTCATTATGCACAGCTGAAGTTACATCAGTAGTCAAAATATTTACAGGCAATTAGTTGAAGTATGAATTGCTTTTATTCAGTAGCTTTTAAATTCTTTTCTTTATTGATAGGGTAGTGTACCTCCAGTTATGGCTTTTCATCTGGGATCCCTTGGATTTCTTACTCCATTTAATTTTGAGAATTTTCAGTCCCAAGTCACTCAGGTTATAGAAGGTAAATTTCAGGGGACAAGGTGTGGTGTTTCTGTTTGTTACATTTTCTGTAGCTTTTTCCAAGACTAGTAAATTTTCTTAACCAACTCCTGTAGGTTGTCCCATAAGACTGAGTCTCAAGAAGTGTATGCTAAACTAACAAAAGTATTGCATTGCATTGGCCCATTCAGGGCTGCTTTCCGTACTGTTCTGTAAAGGAAAATGGCTAAGAAATAACTTTGTCCTGGGTGGAGTAAACAAGTAGAAGATGATGCAGAACTTAAATAACAACTAAACGTACAAATAGAGTGTAGCCCTGATGTGGTAGTCTGTTTCTCTAAGCAGTGCAGTGCCTAAATACTGAGAAGTCAGGCAAGTAAGATGTTTGAGGAAACACTTTGCTTCTTCAATGTGGGGTTATTTGATTTGCATCCAAAGTAGATTCCTGAAAAAAATGTAAGAAATTCTCACATTGCTAGAATGTTGTCTTTTAATAGGTGTTTCTAATACACTAATTTTCTTTAAGCTTAGCTTTTGTCTTAGTGAAGATCGCGTGAGCCTAACAGTGTTTTCCAGTCTTGATCATGTCTATAAAAACCTTAAATTTTCTTTTTACGTGATGAGGAAAGGGAGGAAGGAGTGGGTTCAAATTTGACTTCAATTTTGCTCATTACTAGTAAAAATTAGTTTTGAGCTTTAACCAAGTGTAGACAATTATGTGAATGAAATTGGGAACTTTGAAAGCACGGGCAATAGACGGATGGCATTTCATACAGTTTGCTAGTCATTGCAGGATTTTATTTACTGTACTAGCGTATCATTTTTGTGTACTTTCTCCTATATTTCACTTCTAGGCAATGCAGCACTTGTTCTACGAAGCAGGCTGAAAGTGAAAGTAGTAAAAGAGCACAGAGAGAAAATGACAGTACAAAACGGTATAGAAGAAAATGGAGTAGTGTCTACAAATATAGAGAAAGAAGTGGGCAAGCAAATTATGCAGTATCAGGTCAGAGGTCAAAATAAGCATAAGAACAAATGTGCTGTTTGTAAATTGCTTTGTACTTGTTTTATTATAACTTTCCCCTTTTCAGTAGTTTACTTACATTAGCCCAATAGTGTGAAACTGGTGCATATGTGCACTAAATAATGAGGAAATGGTGTAAATCATTGTTTTCTGCAATCGTAAGTGCTAATACTGTACTTTCCTGTAGTAATATTTTCCTTCTATTTTGAAAACATAGTAGTTCTAAAATAGGATAACCCAAAGGTTTTTATAAGTGAAAAGAAAACCCCTGCACATTGTTAGTAACCAGCTTCTGGAAATAATTCTTAACATCTAAAAACTTCAGCTGGCACTTGATGAAGAAGTGTAAAGAGAGTCTTAATGTGGGAGGTATTAAATCAACACGAATTTTTCAAAGATCTGAAAAGCATGGTTGAGCTTGTTATTTATTACATTGCCAAGTCAGCAATAGCAGACTGGTATAATATTTGATGTCATGACAGGTCCTAAATGAAGTTGTAGTGGATCGTGGTCCTTCCTCTTACCTTTCCAATGTAGATGTCTTTCTAGATGGGCACCTGATAACAACAGTGCAAGGAGATGGTGAGTCTGCTTCTTGAGTTAAATTGCTTATCCGTTCATGTGTAGACTGTTGCTGGTTTACTGGAGGATTTTCTCACATGGAAACAAAATCTCATGCTTCAGTTCACTGGTGACAGAAAACACTAAGGCGCAAAGAATAGGTATGTTATGTGTTGGTAACTAATCCGTTCCACAACGAAGCGTTAGTGTTGCAAGCTTTGTTTGTGGACTTGTGAAGGCAAGTAGCATTTTCTTTAGGCATGATATGTCAGGGCTAAGGGCAAAAAATAGCACAGAAAAGATTTGTTTGGATATCTGGGATTTGCTGAAGGCCTCTGATCTCAACTCGTGAAATACAGCAGTTCATCTTCAAAGCTCTTATCCTTAAAAAAATAAGAATGTCACTTAGAAAGTTGTGTAACCTCAGATCTAGAAGTTTATGCAACTTACATGAAGCCGTAGAACAAACGTGCTGTGCCAGGAGTGGTAGAGAGTTTCTGACTTTTTGCGTATTAGATTGCAGTTCTCCTGCAAAATACAAGTTGATACATTCTTTGCTTCATTTTCTTAACAGTGCTGTTTCTTAGTCTTCCAAAATAACACATTGATTGTAATGCTAATGTAAGTGAAATTTTTGCTCCTTTCACAGGAGTCATTGTCTCCACGCCGACTGGTAGCACTGCGTATGCAGCTGCAGCAGGAGCTTCTATGATTCATCCAAATGTTCCTGCAATAATGATCACCCCCATCTGCCCTCACTCATTGTCTTTCAGACCTATTGTTGTTCCTGCTGGAGTGGAACTCAAGGTTAGCTTCTGTTACATTATTTGTCTTTCTAAGTTAAAAACTTCTGTAATAACCTTGTGAACTTGGCCGAAGCAGAAGAGGTTAGCAAGTGCTATGTACCTCCTGCATTCCTTCATTTGTGGGAGGACCGGAGCAAGTCTGGTTGAAGAATGCATCTTTGTTTAAAGTAATATACCCACTAGCGGAACACTTTACACTGCTTCTTACTGGATTGTAGTTGTGTAATGTTCTGCAAAATGTGAATACATACATTTGCATTCTGACTAATAAAATTTTACATATTTTTGGCTGAAGTGCATATAAATCAGTGGTGTTTAAGGGAATGAAAAATTCTACTTTCATGGCTAAAACAACAAATATTGCGGATTTTGAGTATATTGGTAGTTATCTGCAATTCACAAATTATTTTTTGTTAACTCTGTCTTGCAGAAAAAAAGGTGTGTAATACCTGAGTATAAAATGGATTTAGTTAATGTGTATTTTGAACAAATACCCATGCGTAGGGATGAACCCCTTTCTGCTTCTTGTATCTGTTACAAGCCCCTAGTCTGCTCAAGTTGGAAGAGAGCTAGCATGTTTAGAAGGGCTCTTCTAGGGGTGTTACAAGATTAACATTAAGAAGTAAGTGTGCACTGGGGTTTCTGTTCCTATTTTATAATGCAGATTGAATGTTTATTCACGGCACTGCTCTCAGTCGACAATTACTTTCATGTCAGTGGGTGTTACTGGCCAATGGTAGTCAACTCTTTTCTCTTAACAGGAGTGTATGTTAAATATGAGCAACATCCTAAATTTGGCAGCTTTAGATTCATTATGTATAAAAATCTATTTTTCTGGATTAACTTTATGAATTTTCTTGAAAGAGATGTCAGTTCACGTGACTGAATTAAAGTATGTAATCGCTGTAGCTGGAAGATCTGTCTAGTTTATGACCTTGTACTTACAAAGAGGGGGTTTATTGCATGTAGAAAAATATATGTATTTATAGCAGACATGCAGTGAAGGTTTGGAACTTGTGTGTCATGCTACTGCATTGTTATTATGGACATATTACAAATTCCCATGCAACTGTAAAGTTGAGATGAGTCAATTCTGTACTTGGAGGGAGGATGGAGAAGGTGTTTGTTCCTTGCTCTTGAAAAATAGATTTTGGACCTGAAGTTTAGTTCTTTTCTCGTTTTCAGATTATGCTCTCCCCAGATGCCAGGAATACAGCATGGGTTTCATTTGATGGAAGGAAGAGGCAGGAAATATGCCATGGAGACAGGTCAAGCCTTTTTTTCATTGTAGCATCTCTCTAGAAGTACAGAAAATCTGGTTCTTGTTCTCTAATCTGTCAGAATGGTTGCTTGCAGTGAAGAAACAAGCTTTTATAAACCCTAACATCTCTTAACAGCACAAACTGCATTAAAACTATGTAATTTCTAACTTGAGTTTTTGAGATCTTCCTATGAAAGCAAGTGAAATGTTAGGACAAAAGCATGTAAACATTGCATGCTTGGCAAGAAAGATGGACATGTCTTTAGAAAATTCTCTAAATTTAACTTAAAGGTAAACCTTAAGAGTTTGAGAAGATATAAACCAACAGGAGTTGCAGTGGCTCTAAATAATGCCATATGGTTTAAACTGTGTTAACTTAGTGAATGGTTGTGGTTGCTTGCGATGCTGTTGCCTTGAGTGAGCAGAATGTAGCGTGTGAAGTTTGCTTTGAAGGTTTTATGTGCAAAATGTGGTGGCTTATCCTAATGGGAATAGGATAGTGGTTTAAAGTAACTGTGTGATATGTGACTGGTAGGCTTGCAGTTCAGGATGACTTTGGTGTTTTTTTTTCTTGGTCCATACAAGTTCCCAGAAATGGAAAATGTATAGCTGGCATGACATTCCCGTCCTGAACTGTTTGTATTTCCTCTGAGATTGAAAGATCTATAGAATAGATCAGGAGACTAGTAAGGATTCAGACATGAGATTTGGCCCGTTGTTAGATTGTAGACTTCTTAGCGCTGTTGCTTATAGTTAAAACTTGAAACATAAAGGCCAAGATGGTGACTTACATTTTCCTTTGTCCCTGTGGCATTGATGTGAAGACCAGCAAAAGACTGTAGGATGTCATGGAGTGGTTCGGTATTCTCACTGTTCCAGAGTCCTGTCCACAGCACATCTGTTAACAATTTTGAGCCCTGTGCTCACTCTGTTTAGATGAGCCTGCAGACTTGGTTATCGCTTGATTACGGAAACTCGCTGTTTTACCAAATTGGCTGAACGTTAGCACTATGTTAGCTAGTGAAGAGAAGATTTTTTTTTTTTTTTTTTTTTTTATTATTACTGTTCATTGCCCTTGACTGACTGGGGTATTCCTGTGTTGTTGCAGTATTAGCATCACTACCTCTTGCTATCCCCTTCCTTCGATCTGTTTCCGAGATCCTGTGAGCGACTGGTTTGAAAGCTTGGCTGAGTGTTTACACTGGAATGTTCGGAAGAAGCAAAATAACTTTGCTGTTGAAGAAGAAGAATTTTGAGTGTCTACATCTAACAAGACTCATGGGAATGGAAAGTGGCAGTATCCCTTCTATATGCTTGGATTTTTAAGTTTTTGGCTAACAAGTGTGGTCACCATCTCAGACATGTATAATGATTATAATTTATATCTGTCTGATCTGCTGATGGCTGGAAATTATTGTGCTACTTCCTGTCCATCAAGGGTAGAAATGGAAGAAATCTCTGTGATCCAGTGTGAATTTCCTTCAAATGAGCGATCTGAAAATGGTTTATTTCTGATTGGTATTGACAGCTGCATCTGTAGATTTGATTGTAACCTATAACTTTACAATAACATGGTAGGCTGAATGTAGATACATAATAGAAAAGTGGCAGTAGAAAAGTGGCATTAAAATGTTCTATTTAATTTGGTATATTTATAATTCCATTTAAGACTGCTATGCATATAAAGACTCTAAGAAATTTTCTTTTTTAAAAAAAAAAAGCTTCTCTTTGTTAGCTTAAGGAAGTCTTGCCCAGAACAGCTCCCCATCAAGACAATGCTTAAAATACTTTCTCCTTACTTGCAAATGTGACGCACTGTGAAGAAACGCCCATGAAGAATGTTTTTTATTAATTGGTGGAACTAGTAAAAAAAAGTTTTTTACGTATCTATCTTACGCCCATTTGAGCAGTGTTTGACCCTTGGCTGTCATCACTGTGTAAATATCCACAAATAGCATGGACGAGCATTAGTGTGGGCTTAGTTGGTTATTACAATGATCTCTGTTTTTATAGCTGAGCTAGTGCATAGCTCTGCAGCTCCTGTTGGTGGGAATCATCAGTGTGTTGGTTTTTCTTATTATTTCTGTTTGATTCTCTGGAATAAATGGTAGCATTAGAGACTACAAAGTAAAAAAAAAAAATCTCTCTTAAGTGCTCAAGAAGAATCTGGACTTCAATCCCTATTATATTGTCTAGTTCCACCATTGTCTTGAAGAAAAGAATATTTTATACTAGGCCCTGAATGCCCTCAACTTCCATAGATACTTTCCAACTCTTGGTGCTGAGTAATACAGAAAGGGATACTGCATGGTAGGTAGGCTGATAAATGAGAGGACACATTCCCAGTAGAGTAGCAATGGTGCCTTCAGCACACTCAAGATATTCTAAGTCTCATATTTACTTTTTTAAGATGCTTTCAAATGTTTCTAACTTCTTTATGTACATATTTTATTGTATGTGCTTTTATGAAAGAAAAAAAACAAAAAACAAAAAAAAACTAGTTCGGGGGGGAAAAAGGGTTTGTGCTGTACTTTAACTGAAAAGTATCAAACCCAAGTATAATGTTTACATTTATGTTCTCTGTGGTGCAGTCTCATGATCATACTATTCAAACTTTAGCATTTTCAAAGTCTTGCTGCAATGGTCATTAAAGGAATGGACATCATCTGTTAAATTTAAGCCTATGGCATAATATCGTGGAGGAATTAATTTACTGATTAAGATGGGATTTCCTTGAAAGTGGAGTGAGAAGCTTTGTTGAACTTTTCATGATTGTCTTATGTTGTTTAAGTGGTCCAAAGTGGTAATGGGAAGTGTATTAATTTCTGAACTCTGCCTAACCTGCTGTCCTCTGATGGTTTAAACAATGTCTGTTCCATTTTGGATGCTGCCGTAGTCTGTCTAATTTTATTAAATCCAGGTGAGAGCACTTTTCCATAAAAAAGAAGTAAACTTTTGGTTAATGATACAAATCACACTGAAAATGTGTTAATATGAATTAATACACAATTTGTAAATTTTGTAAAATAGAGTATTGGTTTGATTTGGTCTAAATAGACAAATTTTGTGATATCCTGGAGAAAATCCAGATAGCTTTTGGGATTTGTCTTTCACTTGAACCTGCAGTAATTGTTTTATCACTGTTTTGAAGCTGCTTACGGGTTTCCTAGGTGGAGTATTCAGTTATTTAATAACTGTTTACTTTTTGAACTATAGAAGTGTCAGACTTTTTGCTTTGAAACTTATTTTATTTAAACATGCAATAATTGAGAAAAGGAACAGGGTATAGTGGCTATATAAATGTTTTGTTAAGTGGAAAACAAGCAGAATACTAGGCATGCTAGGAAGTGGAAATCATTTTGCGGAGGTGAGGTGAAATGGTTAATGAGCCTTATCTAGTATTTTTTTAAAGATAAAACTATATTCAGCACTTTTTATTTATGCTTTTTATAATAGTAGAGCTATTATTGATTAAATTGCTGAACTTTAATTTTCAGAGTGCATAGTTCATGAAATCTGTTATCAAAATTTACCTAACTAGTTTCTTCAGATTAGATCTAGATTAGGAGTTGTCTCTGAATTTATCGTGCACTGCAATTGCATTAATGGCTTTGAGGCTTTTGCAGTTTTGCTTGTACAACTGTTGCCGCTTGATAACAATCTTACTTGGATCACTGATCAGCCAAGTAGAGCCCTACAGTCACTGACTGAAGGAAAGTAAGTCACACGATGACCTTAGTTTTTGCTTTTTCTTCAGAAAGCTGCATTGATTATAATTGTACTAGCTGCTTTATATCAAAACACAACCCAAATTGTGTTAATACGTGACAAATTTATCTAACTGTACAAAGTCCATTTTCAAGGCCTTTAGTCTGCAAACCAGCGATTCACAAGCAGGCTAGTGAGGTTTAAACAGCAGTTGAGTTTTGTATATTTAACTGCTTAAAGCGTGGGCAACTTCTGTTCAAATCACAGCTGAACCAGAGAAAAGCTGCAATGCACACTTGGTTATATTGGCAATACAAGCTCATTTTGCTGATGTAGCTTACTCAAAGTAACTTGTTTAAACCGTACTAGTAAAATAGGGTTTTGCTGATTAAGAGCAGAGTGTCTAATATAAGGGTTTATAAATGTCACTGCACCCACAAATCCTTTCCAGTCTGCAAAGGGCCAAGATGGAAGCCTGGAAATTAATTATTTTTTTTTTTTAAGTTATTCTCTAGTAGAGAGTTTAAGAAGTTATTAACAACTGATGTAGTATGGCATAAAGCAGTGTACTGAAATTTTAAAAGAGGAAAAATCCTGTTACATATTGTTAATGCTTTGAAAACTTGTTTTAAATATTGTTGAAAACAAATATTTTTCGATCCTTTCAATAAAAGCTTTTTGTAAAGTTGGATTTGTAAAGCAGCACTTTGACTGTTAAGAATATAAAATTAGGTACGCACAATTACTTGCTTGGAAGGCAAATATCCAGTGTGGGGTTTTAATACATTGTCTCATGGGACAGTAGCATCTGTTTTCTGGAAACATACCTAAGGCTCTTTTGAATGTATATGTCTGATACCAATCTTTTCTCAAAAGTTTCAAAATAAAAGATGGATTTGCTGTGCAAGTTGAAACAAATCTTCTATACAACTAGGTGTGCTACATGAATTATGTTTTTGAAGGCCCAAGAGGAGAAAAATGAGGAAAGAAATAAGATAAGGGCAATAATCTGAGATAATCTTGATTAGTCACATAGGCATCAGGTGGCAGGATGGATTACAGCTGTCTCGGGAAGTACAAGAGAAAAAAAACCCTTATCCCGGATGTGAACATCAACACAGTTTGTACTTGTTGCTGCTGTTCCCTGTTTAATTTAATTTGGGTCTTCCTTTTTCTGCAGCAGTCCTGCCTGTCATGCTCCTTCTGCAACTGTGAGATGACTTTATTGCATTGCTAATGAAAGGAGTGGCAGAGAAGCATATAGCATTTACAGTGGTATTAGGATTTATTTACGTAAAAACATGATTATGTTCTAAAGACAATTTGAACTAGCCATACCAATTAATGACCTGTTACCGTGGGGCACAGGATTGCAAGGCCTAAATGCTTTTCCTTACTTTGTCAAATTATTTTGTCTTTCTGTGCTGTGTTCTTTTAACTTTTCTGGAATTCAGATTAGTGTCAGCTGTTGCACATGTGCACAGCACCTTGAAGCCCTTTTTAAGGGGAGTCTCGTGTATTGTCCTCAAGCAGGAAACTATACCCAGAGAAAAGCAATTAAAGCTACCAGTGCTTTGTATTGATGGGAAGATTAGCGAGTTGATTCATTTTTTCAGTAATGCACAGTGAAAAACTGAGCTCAAAGGCTAGAACACAGAACAGGTAGAAAGGTAATCATGCAAAAATGAAGCGTGTGAGTGGTTTGGACTTTTTCTTCCTGTTGGGTGCACTTATTTTATTGTATATGAAAAAGTAGCCTCTCTACATGCCAGTTTTGAGATATTTCTCATATAGGAAAAGAAGATTGATGAAAGAAGGGGAAATGCTTGTGTATTTATCAGGCGTTATGTAAAGAATTAACGCAAACTACCTAAAACTGAAATCTTTTACGTACTGCTCTGGGTAAAACTTGCTAAATGCTTTTGACAGAGGAAGTTCTTGATGATGTGCAGAGCAGTAGCTTCTGTTTGTTTGGTACAGTGTGATTTGTTCCTGTTGTTTTTCTATTGGCAAAAACCAATAAATGTCATGAGTAACTTTGGATTTATCCAAAGTTAACTTTGGATTTGGCTGGATTAATCTCCTGCTTTAATAATAGAAAATGTGGAGTTGGTTGTCTGAACCAGTTGGTCTAATGGTTGTCTACATCCAGGATTAGAGTGGCTGGGCAAAAAATGAAGTGCTTCAATTTTGAGTAGGCCAAAGACACCATCTGTAGATTGTGACAGGATTCTGCATGGGGAAACTTTTGCAGATTCAGCCTAGTAGCTCTTATCTACACAAGTATTAACTTCAAGACCTTGTGAAAAAGAACTGGCAGATTTCCACAGAAACTTAGCAAGATCTTAGTCAGGAATAAGAACATTTTCAGTGAAAACATGAAGGTTAATTCTTGAAGGCATAACAATACAGTTCTGGTTTGGGGGAGATAAATGCTTGAATATAATCACAGCTTTTTTCCTTCTAATCATACAATTGTTTCTGCCATCTCCTTGCTAGGAAGATAAAAGGAGCATAGCACACGCTTGATTTCTTCAGCTAATTTTGACCAAGTACAGGCCTACTGCAAGATCAAAGTCTTCCCTTATTGGTCCTGCTCTAGGCAAGACCTGCTACATGTTTGCTTGTTTTAGAAAAGGATTGAATATGCTTAATTGTGTTCCTCCATTTCAGCAACAATTCATTTTGACTTGTGGAATGAAATCAGTCATCAGCTGGTACTCTCGTGCTTTCTCTTGATATTGTCAACTGTATGCAGTCTGACCATAGACATTTAACCTCTTCATGCCTCCATTGTGCTATCTATAAAGTAGATTTGTTTCAGGTTTAGAAGACTATGGTGAGGAAAATCCTCTTTTTTTTAATAGAAGTTTTGTGATCATCCTTGTAAATTTCCCTAACAGCTGCAACAAAATATTTTAACTACTTTTTGCAGTGTATGGGTGCCTGCAGGTTAAAGATATATCTGAAGAGGAATGTGATGGCAGTGTTCAGAGCCCATGTGAATTGCAGTTCCAGCCTCTTCCATACTCGGTGTGTGAACAGGCTTCCCATTGAACTCATGCTGTTGATATGTGAAATAATTATCCATGCACGAACTGTGTTTACACTTTATTAAAAAATAGGCAGCCAGTAGCTAAAAGGATCCAATCAATATAGTACCAAACTTTTAAATTACAATATTAAAGGCTTATTTTAACAGTCACCCTGGTGTATGAAATGGCACATCAGTTAGATACACTATAGGAAGGCATGAAATTACATTGCGCAGTTTTCATGTGTAGCTGGGATTTTTAAAAAAAATAAATATTGAAATATCCTGAAGTCAGAGGAGGACCAAGAGCCCTAGCCATTCTGTTGGGGTTAAGCCATCATACAGCTGTAGTGGAGATCAGGCAATACAGCTGTCATCAAAACTTCGGGGCTTGACCTCTGTTCAGCAACAGATCTCAGCTGAGAAACAATGGTAGGGCAATCCTCTTCTTAGACTCAGGTATATGAGATGGGTGTGCAAATTATTTTCATTATGTTTGTGAATATCCAGAAAAACAGTGTTTATATTAACATTTTCTACTCACATGCATGTTGTGAACCTCCTGCGGTTACAAAGCAACATCAGGAAAACAAGGAGTGAAAGATGCATTGTCCTGTCAGCAAAACTCACTGAATTGAGAGGATTACTATTCAGTTCCCGAGCACACTTTGCTTGTTAAACTAAGTTACCAGCTGCACTGCTATAGTTCCCTAGCACAATACGAACCAAGAAATGTGTAGACATTTTTCTGAGCAACTTCCTCTACCTCTGCGAAACTGACTCATGATCTTACATCCTGAATGCAAGTACTTGATCAGAACTTCCCCGGCTACGATTTCACTCTGTAAGAGCTGCAGATAGAACACAAGGGGGGTGCTCAAGAGTCGATCCTTCCATAGGAAGAAAACACTGTGGGAAGAAAGGAAGATCAGTCAACACCAATGCCTAGCAGCATTTATGTCCTTCATGTAAAAGGAAGATGGGGTAGTTTAAGATTAGTGGCTCTCTAGGTCTCTTTATTCTGTCTTTCTTAGTTATATGGCAGTTCTACAGCATGATAAAGAAGAAAAATTACATGTATCTTGTATAGAGGAGATCTTTCCACACAGGTCTGTTTTTCTGGATAGCAGCAATTCTTGCATAGGTTGGAAGCAACTTTGACTAATGCCAGTTTTCTTCAGGGGGAAATCACCTATGTTCCATCCAAGCTTCTGAACCTTGTCAGGCCAGTAAATTCTGAGGCTGCAGTAGTGCTTGATGTCATTAGCGATCTGCCTTTTATTGTGACTATCCCTAACAATTTTCCTGGCTTGACAAGCTCTCTACTTAATTGTGACTGTGATACAGTAGGCTAGAACCTTCATAGTTAAGTTAACCTTTTGAAGTACTTACTTCTTTCTCTCAGCCCCTGCCCAAAGCTGCGGTAGACATGAATCAGTGCCCAAAACAAAACAGATTTTATTGCAACAGAAATGCAAGAGCCGGTAATGAAAGCAGCTTCCAGAGTGTAAGAATTCCCTTTGCCCCACTCCCTTATCACCTGCGGGAAAATGGAGACATATAACAATCAACACCTAATGCTGCAAAACCCTGAAGCCATAAGATGCAATCAACCACCGCATTTCTGAAAATAGTAGCTAGATAGTAATGGGGGGGGGGGAGGGGAGCAGGGAACTGATCACTTTTAAACCATCTCACTGTCCTGATTACATGATTCCTTGGCTACACACTGCCTCTAGCTAAATGCATTATACCTTCCAATCACTGAAGTCATATAAAAACAGTATTGTGCCCAGACTGAAAAAACAATTAAGCTGGAGATAAGGAAACCAGACTTTAGTTTCTTTCCACTATAAAATACAGAATGAAGTTATGTTCCCTGGATGTCATTGTACTGTTATTGTCACGCATGTCTGGAGGCCAGCTTCAAGACCACACTTTCATTTCATGGCTAGCCTGATTGATGTGCTTATAATGTTAGTAACTGCCTAACCTGTGCTTTTTTGAGGGGTCTGACACAGAGAAAATGGCAACTTTTAATTAAAAGCAACAATATTTATATCCTGCAGCTGTCTAGTGCATTGAAGGTTTGAGTCACTGCCCCAGCAGACCTAGCAATTATCAAGATGAGGTTTAAAAAACCACCGTTCTGACTACTTTGATTTAACAAACCCAATGGTGTGTATGCCAAATCTAGGCAGGTTATGGATGTCCTGGCCAATTTTGGTGCAGTTTGTTTGTCTATTAAGTTCTATCAGTTTTCCTGTTTACATGGCAGAGGTTGTTAAGCAGCTGCTATATAGAGTCAGTTTAGCAGCTTTTTCAGAGCTGAAGTAATTAATAGTAAGTGCAGTTTTACTTTTTTTTTTTTTTTTTTTTTCCTTTCAGGTAGTCAGATAAAAGATGCTAAAAAGAATAGGTTTGGAGCAGCAGCTATATTACAGATCTCTCTAGCACAGAGGAGCATTGCATTGCATATCCCATGCCCTCATTTGCTGGTCACTCTTGCCTGTTCATTGTAACCGTGCAAAAATGGAAGGAGACCTAGCTATTTTCAAGTTGTTACTTGACATTACTCTTATATCAGAGGCCACCCTCTGTATTTTTCTTCCTATACTGCAATGTGAGTAAAGTATAGCCACCAAAGACAGTGTGTGGTCCTGTGCTTTGCCAGGTCAAACAGGCCTGTGAATAATTGGAAGAGCCTGATTTGACTGCATGCTTTAGTAAGTAGAACCCCAAGGACTTGGATGACTGCAGCCACTGGACTTTTATCACTATCTGGAGACTATTTGTATGAAGTATGAGAAACACTGGCTGCTATCAGCATTTCAAGCCCTTCCCATGATGAACAATCTGCTTTGCCCTTGCCCTTCTTCCTTACCTCCTTCACACATGTGTTGTGGGAGGTGCTGGGGTGCCCCAGTGATAAGTGCTTTATCGCTATTTTAGTGCCAAAAAAATGCCTAATGCTGGAGTTAGTTGGCTTTGTGCTGGCTTTTGTTTTGGCTACATCAACATCGACAGCTGGGGGTGCTGCCTAAGAAATTCTTTAAAATATAATGTGGCCCTGCAGATGGTCAAATGCTCTGGCACCACTTGAGACTTCTTGTGAAGGAGGGGAGGCATTTTTGAGGAGCTGCATTATCTTGTACTGAAGGATTTTATTGCATCTTTCCCTAATCATTCTGGACACTTGGCCAGTTGCAGAGACTTCCAAAGCCTCTCCCTCTAACTAATCAGTTCAAGAGCAATTTGACATAGTTCCTGTCTTGAAAAGTTGATCCTGAAGAGGTGGGACGTGCCTGCTGCTCTCACTGATTTTAATGGGAGCTGCAACGAAAGGGTATGCTCAGGAATGAGGCACCCTGTTCTGGGCCCAAGGATCCAGTAATGAAGAAGGAGGCCTCCAGCCTTGCTCCCCGAGTTTGATGAATTACCGTGTAAAGCAGGTAGATGAGATAAACTACTTCAGGTACATTCTGACTCAGAAAAATCCACACTAGAGGTTTCAGTTCTTTTAAAATCTGTAAAATAAGATAAGACATATACAGCTTTATAACATGTTGCTATATACTTTGTAAAGGCTATATATAGTTGATTTTTCAATAGCATTTTAAGTGTTGGTCTGAGTTCTCAGTTGTAACTTTGCTCTCCACTTGCCTTCCCTACCTGTGCTTTACTAGCAGGAAATATGGTCTCTGTTTTCCATGGAGCTGGGCCAGGAGTCGTGTTGGTGAAATCAGAACTGGGTGCTTCATGGGCACATTCTGGCAGCTGTGTGTGATTAGAGCCATTTCAGCATCCTCTTGAGCTCTGCCTTCTAATGCTTACAGTACAACTCCCAGCTAGCTTAAATGGAGAAGCACTGACTCTTCTGAGTTCTATCTAAGCTGATGCACATTTTCTTTGGGTATGCTCAGATTTTTCTCTAATAAATTAATGTTTTCATAGCTAACAGATTGAAAGTGCTCTATGACTTTTTTCTCCACCTTTGTTTCTACTACAGAGAAGTAAAGTCACTGAGAACTAAAACGGGGGAGAAGCAAGAGGATTTAACTGTCAGAAGAACTGTTTCACAATTAATCTTGGGACTTGGGAAAGAAGAAACGACGGACTGCTTTCCAGCAGGTAGCAACTTTCAGCAGTCCTGAACTGGAAGGGCAGGTCTGAGCAAAGGGAAGAAAAACAGCTGAGTCACTGGGAATTAAGGGAGTGACTGCATCAATGCTATGATAAGATTTGATGAATCTGATCAGCCAGAGATTTCCCCCGAAACCAATTCTTCTGCAGTCATCAATATATGAACCTCTACAAAAGCGGTAAGGGAATTGTCCCTTATCTAAGGGAGTTTGTCTATTCTCTGCCACCTCTACTAATGTCTCCATTTTCTGTGGTACTGCACTTAGGATAAGACCAAAAGGGAAAGGAAAGCAAAGGCTGAGAAACAAGAGGAGGGGGGAAGAAAGAATTAGTAAGTAATGGGAGAAAGGAGAGAAAATAAATAATGGACATAAGTAAATGGGAGAGCATGTATATAAACAGAAGAAAAATAATGACTAATCCCCGTGTGAAGTGACATGTGCATCAAGCCAGAAATAAGGGAGCGTGAGGTTTAGCTGTGCTTTCAGGTACTGCGGTGAGCAGAAAGGACTGTGTATGAGGCATTTTCAAGTTTTCCCTTCTATTATACTTATACTTTCTGGTGGATTATGTATGTCTCCATGCCTTTCTTACATAACAACCTCATAGCAGGGGTCGTTTCTAAGAGTACCAAACAAGACAATGATACATGTTTCTCTACTGCTGCATTGTCTGCAAGCAGCTGATTGTGAAAAACTTGTATGAACAGGGTACGGAAAAGGAGTTCCTATTGTCACCCCTCTGTCAAACTCTCTACATGCTCTGGCCTGAGACAGAATCATTTTTACCTTGGATGCAAAGCTGCCAGACTGTCATGAAATATATCTGCCTTTTCTAAGTTGCTGTTACCTTGCAGAGCTGCCACTTACTGAAATACAGCACTAAATTATTTTTTTTTTTCACTAATTTTACATTTCCTATTTCTTAGTTAGGTAAGCAGCTGTTAACTTCTTCCAGTGGAGAAGTTACTAATGCACCTAGACAGGGTAAAAGTAGCTTTCAAGTAGTCTAATGCAGACTGTTTTGAGCAAAGGGCAAGAATATGTACTTATCCCTAGGACATTTACTATTACTAGTTGAACTATTAAGAAACCCATTTGCTCCTGATGAAAACATAAGGAATACCATGTACATGTAGACATAAGACCATCTAACTGAAGCGCCTCTTTCTTTTCTTAAAAGAAACAGCACTGCTTTTAATGCCTAAAGGCAGATCAAGGAGAAGCAAAGAACACATCATCTGTGATAAACCACTGGTCAGATCAACTTTGTTTCTGATGGTAAGGGAAAAGTAGCGGAAAGGTTTACACTTTTAATCCTCCCAGGAAAAGACATGGTTCTGATCACTCCCTTCTTTCAACATCTGATACAATTTAACTAAAAGCAAAGATCCAGTGCCTCACAAAGGTATATAAGGAGCATTCCTAAGTGTCACACTCGGTCCTGTCTCAGTTTTTCCCCGCTGGAGAGCTGTTAGTGGCCATGACACTCCAAAGTCCAGGAGAAAGATGATTCTGTGCGACTATTAACCTGAAGTTACTGAAGTATTTTAAGAGCACGGTACTTGGTACTACCTCCACTTTCAGCAAGGAAAGCAGTAGCCCTTGGAAAGCTATATTTCAGCTGTCAGGAACTCATCTCAATGGTTAAAGCAAACACTCAAAGAGCCTAAAAAAACAATAAACCCAAAACCCCCTACACTCCTTCCTGGTAGTAAAAGACTTACATATCTGATGTACTTTGGCCCAGATTCTGCAACTGTTCCTGGAACAGAGCTCTCAAAATCTCAGAGGAAGTTGTCTGACGTGAAAAACTACATTTCAAGTTCACGAATCCTTACGTTAACCTGAAAACTGTCACTCTCCTTTAAAGAAGCTGCCCCCATAAAGGACCACTCTTCTTTTTGGTGTGGTTTCCTAAGGATATAAGGCCTATGCAGTCTCACTGTGTCTGTATATCCATCTTCGTAATAATTTGGAGGACTGTTGCCAGCTTCCCCTAACCTTGTCAGAGAGGTAGAAATATTGAAGATACTGTGATCCCACAGGTTTCATTAAAGTAGGTGATCAAGGACTGGGAACAGAACAAAGGCCCTCAGAAAGGAATACTGATAGGGTGATGTTGTTTCGTCCTGTATGCTCAGCTGAGAGACACAGATTTATAAGAAACCTGACTTCATTATTGTTGGTGCTCCTGTTTTCTGCTGGGATCCTTTCTGGCTCCCTTCCACTTAGCAGTTTTACGTGGAATGGGATGGCTGTGATAACTTCCCAGGGTGAGAACTTGTAGTCTCAGAAGGTGACTGACTATCCTTGCTAGTGTCACTGTTAGCTTAACACTTACTGCGATGATGCTAATGGTCACCTTCAGGCAGGCCCAAAGAACCCCTGTTGCTGAGATGATGTTATGTAGAAGGGTGATCTCGTGCAGGCTTATCAGCAGAACGCACAAGCAGAGCTGAAAGAGAAGAGGCAAAGATTTTGATAAAATTATTAGTTTAAGACCACACAGTCCACCAAAACAAATTTGACAGAAACAGATCTAAAGGCTAAAATTTTTCCTCAGAAACTGACAGGCAGTATGAAACAGGACACAAGGACAGGCGTACTTCCCTGCATGCCACATTAGCAACAACAAACAACAAGGAAGACAGTAAGGTGAGCCCCAGGTAAAGCATAATACAGTAGTAAGTCAGAATGAAGGATAGTGTAGAGAAGTAAAAACTCCTTTCTAAACAGATCTTGGGTTCACTTATCTGTAGCTTCAGGTTGCTGTCTCACCCTGATTGCCCTGCTAGGTCAGGCTCCCCCCTCCCATCCCCGTATCATTTTCTCAGATGTAGGGGACGGCTAGGTTGGCTGGAAAGCAAGAGACTGCAGGCTGAGATGATGTGCAGTGATAACCTTTCTCATTTGAGGAGGCCATGTTGGGTTGGAGCTTCTGGCTGCAATTGTTTTCATGGACAAACTTCTCAAAAATAAGTGTCACTTCTCCTTTTGGACAGGTTAATGATAAAATACATGTTGATTCATTTTTATGCATTTTAACTAAGCTTCCCTCTAGCAAACACCTGGAGACATGACCGCTATTAGCTGATCTTATCTAAAAGGTAAGATATAGGCAGGATTGCTCTAGGAAGTGAATGGTTCAGCTCAGCTAGTCCAAGATACTCTCAATTGGAGGGAAAAAAGGGAAAGCCAGGGGGAGAGAGTTCTATACCTGTGCCTGAAGATCAAAGGTCAACATGGAAAAACAGAGGTTCAGCATGAAGTATTGTGACTGCAGGCTTTCTAGAGCACCACCTACTCGAAAGGCCATCATGCTTTGACTCTGAATGAGGATGATGGCACAGATCACATCAAAGGAGCCAACCAAGAGGATCAGAATGAACCGGGCCTGATGGGAAAGAGAAATAAGGATGTGACTGCCCGTGCCAAAACAGGGGCAGTCTTTAACCTTAAATCTTCTAACTGGAAACAAAAGACCAAAGGAGTAAGGAGAACCACGGTGCCTATTGATACCGTTTTAATAAACAACAATTAAAGATGACAGTTTGCCGCACTTTTAAGTGGCCAAGATCAGGCTGTGATTTTTGCCATTTGTTGCAACCACTTGGTAAACCACTATAAACTCATGTTGGCTGTTTTGGTTTATGTTACCCTCAATGTAGTAGTTCTACAACTGTTGAGAGTAACCTTTGCACTCCCTGTAATATCGCGATGACTTTTAGCAAGGTTTTGTTTGAGGTTTTATCATACAGTTTGAAGAAACAGCTTTCTTTGATAGTGACTGGCTCTAAGCTTCCTGAATGGCATAAACCAACGGGTAAGAATCTTCCCCATTGATTTCGATGGGGCAGTGGGTTATTCTGAATGCTGTACTCGTCAAATTTTGGTTTGGGTTGTATCCACGACTTTGCTGGCATCCACACTAAACTGCTGCTGCTTTAAAGATGGCTGAAGTGGTAAAATGCCCATCATAATTACATCGATCTGAGAGTATTTATACTAGTACGCCCTATTCTGGCTCAGAAATTTTGCTCAGGAAGCCGGAGTTACAGTAATTCAAGTTACTTTTATAGAGTAAAAAAAAAGTCCTTAATAGTACATCTTCTATGCCAGGCTTTACTTTGAGGTTCTTGTTTAATATATAAACCGATGACTGGGATGTGTACCTTAAAGGAATTTGCATCTCTTTGATACCTGTTCCTTATTGACCCTAACCACCGCGTTTGCTGTAGATAAGTATGTTTAACTAAATGTACAATTGATAGGTAAATTGAATGGGAAAATTCTGCTTTGCGGCATCTTCCTAGCTTGGTTGCCATCTCTTGTATCAAAGAATAATTTTTGGATGACTGCACAGCAAGGAACCTCCTTCTCACATTTGCGATAAATGTGTGCCCACAAAAAGGGAAGGACTTCTGAGAAGCATGGCAAGCAGAAGTTTAACTACTAACCTTAGTAACATATAGAATACAATCCTTGTATTAGATTTTATTGTTATGAAATGCAAAGAAGATCATCTGGAACCCTAGCACATTGTATCTTTTTGCAGCAGGTTACCATAACTCTCTTAAAAACCCATGGCTGCGTTTATGGAGAAGTGAGGCTGATGGCTACATCCCTGCATATAGACTTGAGACTCCAGTTCTGTTTGTAGGTTAGATTTACGTGACCTTAGGCCAGTCATTTTATAGATGGAAATCTGAAGCAGAGTGGGTGAAGTGGAGGATATCTTCTGCAGTAATCCTGTGTGAGTAAACTTTGATATTTATGTTCCTTTCAGATACTGCCTTAAAGAAACCCATAGAACAGCTCGGAGAAACAGATTTGCAGTCGCAGAGGTGCACATTTTTTTATTCAATGGTAGGAATAATTCAGCCTGATTTTTCTGTTATCAGTGCCCCCATCACAGATGTCTTGCCTTTCTAAGATTTTCAAATTCAAGATGTGGAAAAAAGTTAATGAAAACCAGGAGACTAACCAGGAGTTTGGGCTTTTGTTCAGCAGAGAGAACTGTGAAGTTGACAACGGAACGGAACATCACTAGCAAGATGGAAAGAACAAAGACGATGAGCTCCTGGCGATTCTCCTGCAGGATTCCTCTAGTCACATAGTATACACAGAACACTAGCAAGGAGAAGGAAAGGTCAGTTACCAGGTGAACGCAGATTGCACATGGTGCAGTTTTTCAATACACTCGATCCAGATGACAGAATGGAAGTATCAAAACGGTGTAACTTAAGCTCCTCAGTGAAGAGCGTTATCTTTATTCTTGCCAAGGGGTCTGAATCAGATACGTAAAATGAGTACCCTCCCCTGTGTTTAGCATACAGGAAATGAAGTAAGGTTGTTAGATTTTTTAAATTACTTGTGAAGTAACACTTTGAAAATGGCAACCTATTAGCTACCCCAATTACTTGGCAGCTGTGGTATGTTATTCTATTAATACTTGGTTGAACATTATTTTGAATAGTATATTTGAATTAAATGAAGTGACACCATTCTTATTAAAGAACTGAAATTATATAATCTTCCCAGTGAGAGTAATTCAAGTGACTAACAAGCAATTTACTGCTCTTATGCATACCTCTACAGTATTTTTGGTGTGGTTCTGACCACTACAAATGGCTTGTGTGAACAGAACTCAGGCAGACAGACTGGATTCCTAACAGTTTATTTTTGTTGTGGAAATTTTGAAACACCCCACCCTGCAAACAACAGTCCAGAAAAGAACTGGTTCAGGGAAGTTCTGAGTTATGTTTTTATAAAATACATCAAATCCCACCACTGTTAACGGCACAGTTAGCTGTCAGTGTTCAACCCTACACTGTTTTGACAAAGCTTAAATAAGAAAAAGGCTTTCCTTCCATACAACCGCAATAGTGCTTTGTTCTTATATAGGATGCTCCTGCAAACACTAGTTAATTCTTCCCATAGACTAAGTAACAATAGATTTCTTTTTCCAGAGGGCTACTTCCTTGATTCTGCACATCAAATAATCTGGTTTTGCTAGGTTGGGACATGGGGACAAAGTGTCATATAAGTTTTCAAAGTAACATAATAACTTCAGTCTCTAAACAAACCTTCTAGTGAATGAACTTCCTTTTTTACTTCTATTAACAGCGACTGAGAAAACTGAAAATGTTTGGCAAATTACAAAGTGAATCATGCAAATTTTTGGTGTGCTTATGACCTCAGGAAGACCTGGAAGATTTAAGACAGTATCTCATTGTTTTGCAGATTCAGCTGCTGAAGCAGTAGTCGTCTGTATAAACTATTTGAAAACAAACTTTTTTCTGAGCTTTAAGATTTTTGCAGAGATAGCATATGCACATTTCTGAAATAAAGGCCATCCCCTTCTTTTTGGTAAGTGACCTTTTTTCAACAAATTAAATCCCAAACCCTCTTTAAAGTAAATTTCTCTAGTGGTAAATCCAAGAGATTGTTACAGCCAGGGCGTCTATTTTTCTTTAAAGAACTATTATCACTTCTATCAGTCTTTGTCTACCCTATATAAAAAAACATGGCATGGTTTTGGCATGTTTATGGAGGTTAGCTTACACATCTTAAAATCTCAAGGTAAGCCCATCATAGTTTTATTATGTTCCTTGAATGATGTTATCTTTACTGACTAATATGTTGAAACAACAACATTCATTAAAACTTTGAAATCTGAAGTAATGTGTTAAAAATACACGATTTTTCCCGATTTAAACCACATGTTTGTGGGAGGTTTGCACTTCTTCCTCTGTGTGTGTTGCAGCATAGAATACTAATTAGTATCAACAGAAGGTAGGAGGGGGGAAAATAGATTAGCAAACATGCTTTCAACTTCCCCATTTATAACATCAGGTGATTCATTTGGTTTATTACGAAGGTTCTTCATTTTTCTCTGAAGCACAAAACAGTGGTTCCTAACAAAAACAGTGTGACAGATTGGAGGCACCAATGGTCTGTTCTAACATTGCAATTTTTGTTGGTATGCTGAGTCCTGTGTGAAAAGCTGCTAATCAAACCAGAGTTTTGGAATAAAAGTATTGTTTGCCTGTATCTAATTATAGAATCTGGAATAAATCTATTATCTTTGCTCCCTGTGGGTGAAAGCATGAAAGCTGGAAAGCAATGACTGCTTATGATTAGTATGTCCTTCTCGTACCCAAGGTCTTACACCCCCAGAGAGTCTATTCTTTTCTACACTGTTCTGGCCAGCAAGCCAACAGCCAAGACCTGCTACAGCCACTGAAGAGGACTCCCTAAAATACTTAGTTGTATTTATTTTCATGTTATGTTTCATTTCTACTTAATACAAACGGACCTAGGAATATGAACATAAGTTTCTATTGAAGCTCTAATTGGAAATACCCAAGGAGGTTTGGATTTTGCTTCCAGTAGGACAAAAATTATAAGACAAAAAAAGAAGAGCTTTAAAAAAAATGAGGTACTTATTTTCTTTTATTAAAATACTTCAGGTGAAGCAACATCCTTGCAGGAGCTTAACACAGAGAGGTGACTTAACATTTTCTTGTTTCGGATCAGACTGTGTGTGTTTTGTTTCTTGCAGTGTAAGAGGGTTCCTTGAAACCAGCTACAACTCGGGCATAAGCACGGTTCATGTCAGGAGATGTACGTTCTGTACGAGCCTTGGAGTGCAGACACCCGAATTCCCCAGCATACTACAGCACAGACATTCCGATGGGAAATGGTAAGCTCTTTCTGGCATAGCTGAATATTCAGTATATTTTGCATAAAGCGGCAGCTGTCTGAAAGCAAAATTGCTGTCACATCTGCCTAATGAAACGCCAGCAAGAAAGCCAATCAGAGCAAAACTGCTTAAAACCTGAATATTTTTTCACACTATTCACACATGAATATATGTTGGATGACGCCCCATCTACTGCTGATCCTTTCCTTGGGAAAAGCGACAATGGCAAAAGCATCTAGCTGGTTAGTGCTAACATAGCAGAAGATTCTGTGTGTAATGTATCAGGCCAAATGGAGCGACATAAGAAACTTCAGTTGCTGCTTCGTTACTATCTTGGGAAAAAACGTATTTGTTTTGAAATACAAACAGTATGTTTCTTACCAACTCCAATTAACTGAATAAGAGAAATGGTGAAATCTTCCTCAGTTTGTCGAACAAGCGTCTCTATGGTTAGCCCTATTACACTTAGCAGAGACAAAATAGTGACACAGAAGTAGATCTTCACAGGAAATGATAGCTCTGAACAAGGTTTTATCTGTAAAGGAAGAAAATTTTTAAACACGTAATGCAGAATAAACTAGTTGCTGTCCCTAAGACACACGTTAAAGCACATTGGCTAAATGATGCAAGTGTGGGGTTTTCCTTGGAAAAAGGAGGAGAAGCTCTCTATGATTGACCTGCAACTCCAAAACCGCTGAGGACGAGCGAAGTCGGACTTTATTTCATAATTCTCAGCCTAGATTTTCTGGTGTATACCTACAGCCTGCCTTCTACTTTTCTCAGTGCCTCACAAGGGCCACGATGTTACAATTTCATCTCCCGATCGCAAGACTGCCAATGCCCACATACACGCCTATCAAAACTTAGCGACGTTCAGCAAGTAACTTCTTCCCAGCGCCCCGCCTCGAGACTTCGGAACACTGTAAAGAAAGGTTCACTCTTCTGAGTAACATACACAGCATTCCTGGGCGAGATGGTGGGGGTTTTGGGTTTTTTTTTTTCTATCCATCCCAGGCAGTCCCAGCTGTGGGGACAGTGACACTGCGCCAGGTTATCGGCAAAAATCACTTCCCCGGGATGCTGGCGGTATGGAAAAGGAGCTTCAGGAGGCTGGAGCTGGAGGGTGGCACAGCTCCGCGCTGACCTCCGCCGCGACCCCTGTGTGCGGGGGGGCTCTGCCCGCGTTATGGACCCCCCAATGGAAAACACGGGGGGGCGGGGGGGGTTATGCACAACCACCCGAACCGGGCGCTGGGGTGGGAGGGCGGCAGGGAAGTCCCCCC
>JAVJGI010000040.1:106787098-106801452 GCA_035590275.1 Ibycter americanus
CAGGCTGCTGCTCTGGGGAGCCCTGGGGCCGCCCTGCAGGGCCCGGGGTGCGGGGGGGGCTGCGGGGTCTGCCTGCGGGGTCTGCCTGCGCCGCAGCTGGTGCTGAAGGCGGGGGAGGGGAAGATGATGTTTGGGGGCGGGGGAGGGGAAGATGATAGGGCTGGGTGACTGGAAGGAAATATAGCCAAAGTGCAAGAAAGTACTAAGCTATTTCAATCTTTAAGCGTCTCCGTATGGGAGATGGTGATAGTTTTGTGATTTGTATTTATTAAACATCTTGGGTGCTGTCCTCGTCGTTTAGCAAACAGTGATGATATTCCCAGCTTACCTGGGATGAAGAATGCCGCGCTTTCGTTGCGTTAGAAGCAACGTGTGGGTGACCTGCATTGCGTTATAGTAGGTTAAGAGAAACGCACACCAAGGCTGTTTTTTCCACTTTCAAATTAGCCTCAGTTTCTCTAACGCTTGTGACATCTTTGAGCTTTTCTTTTTTGTCTGGGAGGCGTAAAGATGACTTTATAGAGTTCTTTGCGGGATGTGGTCAAAAGAAAGTGTCTATACGTAGGCACTAACAAGTGCTCAGACAAACTGTAGCATGGGCTTTTCATCCTCGCTGGTAGGTGGTGGCCGTTCAGAAGTCCAAAGCGCTTCCAGCCGTTGGCAGATGAATGCAGTAAGGAGCTGTCGGTGTCATACGTGTAGTGGTGACTGTAAGAATTGGCTTAGCTGTTTAAGAAATAATTCTTTTTTTGATGCAGTTCTGAGATGAGCTGCGTCACAAAGGAATTTTATGTTAAATTTGTTGCAGCGCCTGAGAGATGCTTGCTAATGAGTATATTCTGGTCGTAGAAAATATTTAGTATGCCCAATGGAAGAATTATGAAGAACTCTGTGCATAACCAGGGTTGCAATAGATAGTTAAAAAGCGTGGAATCTGTAGTGCTGGAAATGCTATGCTTTGCTTTCACCATAAATTGTGTCTTGGTATAGTAGGTGTAATTTTGAAAAGACACTTGTATTTCCTCCTTCATGTGACTGCTTTGTTTCTTGTTGCTGTATGTCTTATCTTGAAATAGTTTTATTCCTTCAGTTCTAAGGAGGGAGTCTAGTTATATTGAACTCTGGCTATATCGTTGGATATTTTTATTTTTGACAATTTCTTAAAAATTAGGGTTAAAACTGTGGTTTTTAACGAAAAGAAGGTTTAAGTAAATACTACTATGAGGATTTTTGACATGTATCAGTGATAATCTCATTGAAACAATTTATTATCAGAGTTGGATATGAAATGTTTTTTGGATTTTTTTATCAAATATGGCTCTGAAAGAACTCAATTCCCTCACTTCATGCTTGCTTTTAAAGATGACTGGGTGCTGTTGGGTGAAGACGGCTCAGCTGGCTGCCCTGCCCTCATCTGCAGCTCTGTGGCAGAAAACCTCAGCGCAGGCCAGGTGTGGGCAATGTGCTGGTTGCTGAGCACTGGCAACTGGATTTTTTCACCAGCTGCCTCACTGCTCACATCTCTGCGGTTTTGGAGAGGGATGTGACGCAGACCTCCCCTTCACCAGAGAAGGAAAACTGATTTGGCTCGCTTTTCAACTGTGTTAGAAAATTTCTTTGGAAGCCGTTTATTTGGAAAACATTTTTTATGAAACGACTAACGCAAAAATGCAGCATGTGCGTGTTCTTGTTAACCTGTGTTGCTTCTGGTTTTGTGTTTTGGGCTTTTTTTGCAAAACTTGGTGGGTTTTTTCCTTCTGAGACCTGTAGAAAACAGTCCATGTAGACATACTGCTTTTACAGTGATGATGTTAAACTGTATTGGTGTGAACTAAGTGTAGATGATGTGTATGGATTAAGAATAGATGATGTGTACTAGTCCTGGTGTGGATTAAGAGTGACCGTTTCCCCGCAGCCTTAAAATTTTGAGTGTGGGGGGGGAAGCAGTTGCTCTGGTTTGATCTGGCTCATGTCTACAAAAACACTTGGAGTGAGCAAAGGGGGATGCTTTTTGTTTCTGAAGCTATGAGCTGGTGCTAGCTAATTGGGAATGTTTGCTAAGCTGTGACACCATTTCTGCAAAGGCACTGGACAGACAGCTGTCACTTCTATACAGTCATGCAGGCTGCCTGGCTGCCAAATAATGTTGATTCCCACGGAGGCCACTTGCACACGATAGAAAACAGTGTAAGCAATTTAGTAATCAAACCAAGTATGACGACTCTGTTAAAAACTGAAGGGAGAGTAATTTTTAAAAAGTTATTAAAACTAGATGCTTAAAAGCATAAGCAGATAATGTCTTGATGTATTTTCTTTGCTCTTAAAAGTCTTCCGTGAAAAAGTTTTTCTCTGCTCCTGTTTCAAGTTTGAATGTATTTCTCATTGAATTTTGAGCTGCTCTGAGTAGAAAGGGAGGTGGAGTTTAAATGCGAGTAGTCTTATGAATATGATGTCTTAAAGCCTAAGAAATTGGGGAGTTGTTGAGTTGGTAATTAGCTACTTCTTGTAAGTGAAAATTCATTTGAGACTCTCAAAGCTTATACTCAGTATTTTTTCCACCTTTAAGATAACCTTTTTATTGCTAACGCAGTTAAAGTTGAAAAAGATACAAGGAAGAGTGCGAAATGCACTGTGCGCTGTTCGTTCTTTTGAGCTGGAAGATTGAATGTTTGCGTGTAATCCAAGAGAAACAGTCTACCAACCGCTGCCACGTTTTCATCTATTGGTAAACATCAGCTGCTGGTTGGTCTTAGGGGAGGAAGACTGAATTAGTTCCAGATGGAGAACTCTTTCAGCCCATTTAAGACTTTCCAGTTGATTTAAGACAGCAGGTCAGTAATTTAGCGGAGTACTTTTGTTCTTATTTGCTGTTCTGCTTCCTCCTATGTGTGTAAGTTGTGATAACTAACCATTTTGAATGTAGGGGGGTATTTTTTTTTTTTAAGACCTGAAAAAGGAGGAAGAGTCAAGAGTCCATTTTTCTTAACAAATTCTCTTAAAGAATGCGTATCTTCCTTCAGAGTTTTGTCTTAAACTGGGTTAACCCAGTTTATGTGGTTTGATGCGAGTGTGTCAGAGGGTCTTGTTACCTCGGTGTGCTGCTAGCATCGTTTCCTGGTAAATGGAAAGAGATAAGGGGATAGGGATGGAAACCTTCTGTGCATGGCTGTAATAACAGAAATAGAACACATGTGGAATGGAAAATTTTAGTGTTGAGTAGCTGCTCTTTAGGATATTGAAAGTGACATGATATATTTAACTCTTTAGTATCTCTTCATGATTTATTTTGAGGTGACATATTGGAAATTAAATAAGTGTGAAGAAAATAGTGTATCCTATTCACCTGTTCACATGCTAACAAAATTAGGGCGGGTACAGTAGGTCTTCTTACAACTGTTGTATTTCTGCTTGCCATCGATTATTTCTTGTGCTGCCACTGTTTGATGCACTGTAGCGTTATGGTATCATTTCAAACAGCTTTTCCAAGATGTCTGGTGATTAAATTCCCCCACAAGAATTACTTTTTAACTGTATAAGCCCCACCATCTTGTCTATCTAGCAAATGTGCTTCTGGATAAAAGTATTTCAAATGTAATTTCCCATGGTGTGTGTTTGCTGAGGAGCTAAAGAGGTCCTGTCCGTCGTTTCGCGCTCACCTGATTCATGTTATTTTCTTTTGCTTGTAAGACAGAGACTGCAAAATAGAAAGCAGTAAGTCTGATAGCATGTTTTAGTGTTGCAGATAAGCTGCTCGGGTGCAATTTCTTTCTTTCTTAATACAGACTTTGAACCTGTTAGCTTTATGATACTAACTAACATTACATGAGTTGAGAGGAATAAAGGTCACTGGGTGGTGGTTGTTCTCTGTGCTCTTCTACTCTAACTTGCCACATTTCATGTAATTTGTAAAAGGAGAAAGCTCTGGTTGCAAGCAATTTAATGCCTTTTTCTGTCAGATCTTTTGAAAAGGCTTTAAGGATTATTCCAAGTGCTAATATTGAATTGCAAGCTATAGCAGGACTGCACGGCAAAATAAGTAACGTTGCATTATTTAGAAGTAATTAAACAGAGAACAAGTCTGTTTGGAACGCTCTTGGACATATTTTCCTACTTTGTTCACTTAGATCTCATATTTACCAGGGTAACGGTGTTTATGATCACTTGAAGTTAATAGTCCTTGATTATTGATTGCTCACTTTGACTCGAGTTGATAATTAGTACTAAGGGTGCAGGCTCCCGCCCAGCTTTTCCGAGTTGTGAAGATTTTTCTGTTCAGTGGTTATGAGACCACCTTAGACTGAGATCAAAGAAACTGTAGAATCTTGAAGAGGAGTTAGTTATAATTGAAAAGGCTGCTGTGTTGACATGCTTTAGAGGAGAAAGAACTTAAAAACACATGAAGTCTTTTGTGTGTGTGCATGCTACTTTAGAACTAAAAAAATCTCCCTTAGATAAGGTCTTAGTGCTTAATCTTGGTATTATGATATTAGGAGTGCAAACTGCAACCTGAAAGACAAGCTACAGGAGTCTTTCTGTCTTTCATAAACTGCAGGTGAAAGGTGGTATCTTTGCTGCATTAGGGATTTAAAATGTCATTATGTTCAGAGCTACATGCTTTTTTCCTTCTTTGTTTTTTTTTTTTTCATTCTTAGGCAGAAAAAATGGAATAGACAACACGAAGAAGCATGTGAAGCCTATTTTTATGGAAGATGTTCTTTGGAGGACCAAGTACACTTTTTCAGGCCATGGGAGATGAAAGACTAATCACGTGATATTTTTGTCTCGTTGGACTGCTGTGCTAAGTCAATGTTGGTTTGTATTAAGGACAAATATTAATTTCTTAATGTCAGCATGTCGACTGTGACAAGCGCTCAGACACCGGAGGAACCTAATCCTCCCCCCCTTGAAGAAAAGCCAAAGGGAAAATCACTATTTCATTTGGGTTCGCTCTTTGCTAACAGGAGTGAAAAATTTGTAATCGCTAGGAGTGATAGTGTGCCGGAGGAGAACGTTCTGAAAATAACTATCACGGAGACCACAGTCATTGAGTCGGACTTGGGCATCTGGAATTCTCATGCTCTCATCTACCTCACTTTGTGGTTTTTCTTCAGCTTTTGCACTCTTTTTCTTAACAAATACATTCTTTCGTTACTGGAAGGAGAGCCCAGCATGCTAGGTAACCTTACCTTTCTGTTACACTTTAATGCCAGTAATTTGACAATACCAGATCCTCCTGTATTAAATTGAGGGACAAAATGGTTTCAACTGAAGTGAAAAAGACCTAGTTAGGAGATGTGGGGGTGGATCTTGGGGGTGGGAACTCATGAGTTGTGATCTCAGCCTGTAAAGGGGCTTCTGACACTGTCCTTTCCTCCACTCGCTGAAAGATGGTATGAAACTTTGCGCACAGAGGAGCTATAAGATGGTGTTTGAGAACTAAAAGCTGGGAAGAAAAATGTAAATTTTTTTCTTCTGTGTTGGGAGGGTAGTGTGGGTTTTTTAAAAAAATAAAATGTTGAGTCAGTGGTTGATAGTCTCCAGAGCTGTTAAGATTTTGTTTATCCGTAGAAGTGGAAAAGTTGCCTTTGTGTGATCTCTGTTATCCAATGGACTGCTTATTTCTTTTTTTCTAAGGGGGAAACAAAGGGCACTTCATCTGTGAACCAGATTTTGAAGGTGTATGCCACCTTTGTTTTATTCTGCTGCCCTGCTGGTAGATGTAGAAGTAAGGGGCTTTTGTGAGAATTCATAAATTCTAGACAGTAGTTGCCATGTTTCTTAACTGCTAGAATTACTACACGTAAGTTTGTCTAAGAAATTTTCTTATGTTGCTTGATTCGTCATGTTCCCATCATCTTCTGATTTCTTTTCAAATTTTTCCCCCCCCTCATCTTTCTTTAGGTGCTGTTCAAATGCTTTCAACCACCTTCATTGGCTGTATAAAAATGTTTGTTCCATGCTGCTTGTATCAACACAAAACACGCATCTCTTACCCACCCAATTTCATCATGATAATGCTGTTTGTTGGATTAATGAGGTAAATGGTTAAATATTTCGTAGAGATCTCTCTGGTTGCTTCATTGCGTTCTTCTGAACAGAAGCTGTGTTTTCGTGGCTCTCTTCCTTTTCATTCTTGATTGGAAATTGTTTGGGGTATTTACCTTTTCCCCCAGAAAAATCACAGGATAATTTTATTTTTAGTTCCTATTGCTAAATGCTACGTTCCTTTTTCCAGATGTCAATTTGTTGGCTAGCTTGGCTTCCCATCACATTTAGCTTCCTTAAGAACACACTTCTCTTTCCATTTACTTTCTTCCTGTTCTCTTTTGAGGCTGATGTTTGTGTACTAGTATTTATTGTGATGTTTCTTTGTTCCCTCACCTTTTCCAGCAATTTGCCTCAAAAGTGATACAGGCTATTAACATTTATCTTTTAAAAAGTAAATATTTGCTGTGTGCTGGGATAGTATCAGTTTGTGGTCTAGGAGAGAATAAGAATACGTGATTTGGTTTTCTCTGCACTGCAAAAGTTGTAAAGGATAACAGGATTCAAATTAATTCAGACTAGCTTTATTGTAATAATTATGCTGCCCTGTTGTTTAATTTAATGGTTTAAAGTATGGTACATATGTAGCATACCTAATTTACACTAAAGATGGATAACCACAAACAATAAAATGTCCTCAGTGAGTTACTGTTTATCAGTAGAATTTTACTTTTTCAGCTGAGACTATTGAAAACTTCTGCTTAAAACACTGTCACCTGAGGCTGGGTTGGAGTGCGTTAAAAAGTAAACTTTGATGTTTCCTGGAAGTCCACTGCATATCTATAGAAATTGCACAGTTGCCCAAGGGTGCCATTGTTTGTGCTAAATAAATAATGTTTAAGCCAAAGTGGGAAGAAATAAATGCGAGGCATCCCACCTCGCAGGTGCTGAGGAGTGAAGGTGTGCAGCTAGTCGGCTGCTGCAGTGCACTCGAGCTGCTGTGATCTGATAACTTGGTTGCTGGCTACACCTGCCCATAGTCTTGCTTACTGTGGCTCAAACTTACAGACCCGGAGAAATTATAATGCAATTCTTTATGCTAGATGTCTAAGAGTAGCTCTTAAAGCATTGCTTTCTGCTTAATTTCATGTGTTCTTCTACTACAGATTTGCAACCGTAGTCTTGGGTCTTGTCAGCTTGAAAAATGTGGCAGTTTCATTTGCAGAAACTGTTAAAAGCTCGGCACCGATTTTTACTGTTATCATGTCTCGGATGATACTAGGGGAATACACTGGTGAGTACTTCACTGCTGAAATGTGATATTTTTTTTTTTTTAAAAAATACTATCACTTAGTTGGCCGTGGACAAGAAATTCCACTGAAATAGAGTAAGTGCAGCTGGAAGAATCATTCTGTTTGAACACAATAAGTAGAGTACATTTAAATAAAAAAGGATTTATTTTAATGCAGCTGTTCAAGGGCGTTGTTGCTCTGAATATTTTTCTGACAAGAAAAATTATCGCAGCCTTAAGTACCTCAAGCTCAGTGTTTTCCTTCTTTTCCTTCCTCCAAGGTCAGGTGGCTTGCAGTTGCATGCTATTTGCTTGAAGAGCTTTTGCTTGTTACTAGCTGTAAGTCATAGGAGTGATACGGAAACCACGTATAGATTGCTGTGTGATGCAAAATGTCAAAAGGCTGAAGTAGGCCAGAGGAAGGAGAGTAATTTGATCATGGAGTAAACAGGGAGAGTATAATTTTCTGCTGTCATTTGGTAGAAGAAGAAGAAATCAAGAGAGTCCATTTTTTTTCTTTTTTCTCCAAGGGAGATACTTTCATCAGTGAGTGTATGTCCGTATTGTTTTCAAGAATACCCTGCTGTTGTCTGAAATCTCACTTTAGAACCTCTGTACTTTAAAATCCAGTCACAGAAGTTGCTCTTTCTTTCAGCTAAAGAAGTTAAGGTGGAATTCAAACTTTCACAAACTATAGTATCTGATACATGTAATTGGAAGTACAGTAATGAAACTCAGATTTAAATTTTTCTTTTCATTTGCAGGACTGCTGGTTAATCTCTCTCTAATTCCTGTTATGGGTGGGCTAGCTCTATGTACAGCTACCGAAATCAGTTTCAACATTCTAGGTTTCTCGGCAGCTTTATCAACTAATATCATGGACTGGTAAGGCATAATAATAGTTGCATATGTGGAATAAAGGAAATTTGTTTATTGACAGATGGAAGAAAATTGTTGCTTGTAGTTTGTGCACGATTTTGGTATTTAAAATTTATTTTTAGCAGAAGATACAGTTTCTTTATCATAACTGCTAGCATTAATGAGATTAAAAAATAGTACAACTCCGTCAGCCTAAAGGAGTTAGATCAAACTGTTTTCTGTAGTTGTATAATGTATAGAAAACATAGCTACCCATCTAAGGGAAACAACTGTCTTTCTCACGGATTGATTTTATTTATCCTAACTAAAATACAGATAAATGGTGGTGTTTTGGTTTTTTTCTCCCCAGTCTGCAAAATGTCTTTTCCAAAAAACTACTCAGTGGAGATAAATACAGATTTTCGTAAGTATTAAAAATACTTCAGGTTTGATTATAGATGGAATTTCAGCATTGTAAGGGAACCATATATTTAGGATTATATTGCACCAAGGTGTTTTGTTTTTTCTTGTACTGCAGACAGCTTTAACCTAAATCATTTTATTGGGGGGAAAAAAAATTTCCCCTATGCTCAGATCCCACCGTGGTAGGTTGGTGTCTTGTAATTGGCTAAAACTCAAAAAAACCCTGCCCAAAATGAGTCCTCTTTTCACAGAAATAAGTCCTTACTCTGCAATCATAAAACATCCCTTAATGTTATTAGGCATGCAGAAATGAACTTCAGAACTTGCTGTTTTACCTATGGAGCATGAGCCAGAAGTAAAATCTTATGGTAAAATATACCTATAGCCATATGTATTTATTTTACCACAAGATAAAATGCTAATTTTGGTCTTGAAGACATGTGCCTCTTATCTTCAGTCCATCTTGGCCAACACAGAAAGCAAAACGCTATCTTTGCAAGAGATTGTGGAATTTGTTGTCCCCAAAGATTGGTAGATGGCTTTTATTATTCTGGTATCTGTAAGTACAGCAATGATGCAGCTTGCTTCAGCTCTTAGAAAGAAGAAGCTTTTAATCATCTTCATCATTGGTTTTTCTCCTTTGTAGAGCCCCAGAGCTTCAGTTCTACACAAGTGCTGCTGCAGTGGTTATGCTTATTCCAGCTTGGATATTTTTCATGGTAATTTGAATTCACTAACACAGATTTATGTTTGCTTATTGACTTATGAGCAAAATGTGCAACTAAGGTTACTCTTCATTCTTACTTTTCAGTCTTCCTTTTTTTTTTTTTTTTACATCGCCCTGAAATGCATTTCATCTTACGTTTGCAAGAGGTTGAAAATTTTCTATTTTTTACCCCCCCCGAAATAATTTAATATAGACATGAGTTGGCAAGTGACCCAGAAAGACTGAGTTTATCTCAGGATTTTTGAAACCAAATCATAATTTGTTCTAAGTGCATGTAAAGTTTTAGATAAAGACTTGAAAACCAAATCTTAAATATTTGTTGGCTTTTTGCTGATACTCACACGGTGTACAGGAATATCAATCCTCTGAAAGCAAAATTGAGCTGAAGTATGTATACTGTGTCAGGTTCAGTGTGTATCCTTCATGTTTTGGCATTTCATTGCCATGCATCAGTGTTCAAAAAAGAAAATATCTCACAGGCAGGCTGAACACACTGGAAAGTTCAGTCAAATGACAGCTGTTTTTCTAATATATTCTTCTGGGCAGAAAATTTTAGGATCTAAATATCTTCTGTTTTTTAGGATTTGTTTTGCTGAAGTTTAAATGTAAAACTATATCTGCTTATAATAATTACTTGTGTGGAAAATCACTCTGAGTTTAGTTTATAAGCAAATCTAAAAGTCCTTTTTTTTTATTTTTTTTATTTAGGATGTCCCTGTAATTGGGAAGAGTGGGAGGAGCTTCAGCTACAACCAAGACATTGTCATACTTCTTTTAATAGATGGAGTCTTGTTCCACCTACAAAGTGTTACAGCCTATGCCTTGATGGGAAAAATTTCTCCTGTGACTTTCAGGTAAAACGGTATTTTTGCATCAAGAACACTATTTTCTTTTTTTCTTGCTCCGTATTTCTGCTTGAGAACTAGGCAGTAAAGGTATTGCGCAAAGAAATAAATAATGTAAATGCATGAATGCATCAAATTCAGAAGAAAAATTCATATCTGAATCGCCAAAACTTTGTGGTTTTGCTCCCTCACTGTGCGAGGAGAGCAGCATTTGACCTGTGCTGTTGAGCTTCTGGAGCAGGTGCTCACGTTTACTAGCAGGGGTGCTGTATTCAGGTTTAACGGTCATTCCTTAAAGCTGGTTAATGAGACTGAACAGATTCACCGAAACCCTTGATCCAATGTTTAAGCTGCCGTTTGCTTCAGTGATAAGGCAATACCTATGTACATCTCAGTGCAGGACAGAATATGAGCAGTCAGCTCTGTATTTCTTTTTCCCCCAAAGTGTGACACCAGCATGTCAAGCTGTATTTGTCGGATTGTGTGTTCTCTAAAGACAGCTTCCACTCATGCTGTCAGTTATTGGCAGCTTTGTTAGGCTGTTACACAGTTCTGACTCAATAATTGCTTGGTTTATGAATAGCCCTGTGGCCTTTGGGGTAATCCTGGTCCTAAACTCTGAAGGCTTCTGCTGTCTTAACTCTCAGGTGCCCCTGCAACAGTGTTGTGACAAGTCGCTGTTACGCACACGCTCATTCTGACATTGTTAGTCTTTTTTACGTAACAGGATGTAAAAGCCTATATTCATATTGACATGTATGTGAAATTTCTTAACTACTTGCTATAATTTTGCTGATATGATTTGGATATTGATTCTTGCCCAATTATAATGCTATATTACCTGAATAGTAGCAGCACACTTGCAAATGATAGTTATGTTGCTAGTGTTCTATTAGCATTTTCTGGATGTCTGTGTTAGCTAGAAATTAACTGCTAACACTGTACTGCGTACTTGAAAGTAATGGAGACAAAAACCTGAGGTGAATTATTGTACTAGCTCTAACGCTAAGATACAATGCTGATACACGAGCAATTTGATATTGGTATTAGCTTCAGGAGGAAAAGTGGAATCTGACTTGGAGTTTAAAAAGCAAGCAAAACGAAGAGGGGTCCCGCTACATTAAAGCGTGGTAGTGCGTGGGATATGAGAAAGCTTTCTTTGGTCTTAATTTTTATATTCCTTTCCAGTGTTGCTAGTACTGTGAAGCATGCGCTGTCAATCTGGCTAAGTATTATTGTGTTTGGTAACAAAATCACAAGCCTCTCAGCCATTGGGACTGTTCTAGTGACAATTGGAGTTCTACTATATAACAAGGCAAAGCAGCATCAGCAAGAGACTATACACAGCCTGGCAGCTGCAGCCCCGCAATCCGCACAAAGTACAGCTGAAGATACTGAGCCACTAATTTCCAAGGATTTGGAACCGTATGATTAATATGGCCATTTATTCTTCCAACCTAGTGTAACTCAAAGAAAGTCTTCCTGAAAGCGGTTGTTTCGTCAGCTCTTGATGCTGATTTGGTTCCTTTGAGTTCATGGCAGGTCAAGCCTGGGACTTGAAGCAGAGAGAAAATGATGGGAAGAATCCAGTAAGCCTTGATGTACTGAGAAACTGATATACCAGAGGACCTGGTGTCACAGAATGTGGTAAATGTGGGCTTTATTGTCTTTTCTCGACTGCAAATAACGTACAAGCCTATATTAGAGACAGAACTTCAGTGTCTTGTGGGAAAAATGATTCCTTTCTCCCTACCCATCAAAATAATGTGAAAACGCGGACCCATCACTGTATTCTGCTTGCTTGCAGTGGACTCAGATTGGTGCGTAACTGAAATTCCTAGTTGTTTGTTACTCTGTGCTGCCTGCATCCTGCATCGTTTGTGTGCATCGTAGAGCTGGAAGAAGGAACCCTCTCCTCTCCCAACGAATGACTGACTTTGGTATATGTTTAGTTGAATCAAACTATGGAAATGAGCCCATGCCCCAAAGCAGCAATGAGCAGCTATTTCTGGCAACAAAGCTAGGAATGAAAAGCGGTTTTTCCACTAAAATTTAACATGGAAATATTGCAACCTGATTGTATATTATTGACAGTATTGAAATGCAAGTATACACGCATATACATACGCTGTATAAATGGAGCGTTGCATTAAATATCTGCAGTTGTTTAGAGGTAAAAAACACTGAAAAATTTTGGTGAGAAAGGAAGCAGCATCTCTATTTCTGTAAGAAACCATTTTAATTTCTCGCATTTTGTTAGGTATTTCTGCTACGAGGAAATGAATTGATTTTGGGGGTATTATTTCTAAGAGCACAAAAATTCTGCCTTTTAGAAACTCAGGGTTATAATTCTGACCTGTGCACAAAGTATTTCTATCATTTCTGATTACGTAAAGAATCTCAGCGGTATCTGTGACAGATGGAAGAGAGGTGACTAAAGGGAGGAATGTTAACCATAAACTGAGGCTAATCTTTATTTCTGCTGCTCTTTAAAAAGTTTTATTTTTTAAGGAAATTCTGTTTTGTGGTAGATCAAAGATTAAAATTTAACGTTCCTTTCAAAAAAATAATTCTTAAGTATTAATTATTTTTGGCAAAAAACCACGTGCAGCTACAAAAACATTCAAATGGGCTCTTTGGTAGCAAAATTAAATGAACTGTTACAATGAGCTGATTTTTTTAATTGCCACTCTTCTGAAAGATTGCAGTGTGGCATTAAAAGCATGGATAAAGCAGTCTTTATGTCTAATAGGAAGTTACCAGTGGAGTTCCTGCAAAATTTAAGCTCATGCTTACATTTCCACATGTATTCTGTTAGCTTTAGTGAACTATTCCTGCAAAGAGCAAAAATGTGTCCCAGGACACAGTCCCTCTGAAGAAGCCTGTCTTCTGTTTGAATAGCCTGTGCTTCTGTCTTCTGCTTACTTCAGGTTACATTCCTATACGTGACTGCTTCCTGGGGAATATTTCCCTGAAGATTTGAGTGGGAGGGAAATAATATTTTTTTTTTTTTATCATTGTATATGTGATGTCTGTGTTTTTTTGTTTCTTTGTACTTCTACCACTTTTACAAAAGCTGTGGACTGTGGGGTGGAGCTCTGTGGTTTTTTGGTTGGTTTTTTTTTTTTCTAAAAAAAAAAGGTTTGTTAGGGTTTTTTGTAGTTATGCTTTCAAAAATCTTAGTGTATTGGGCAGGAAAAGTCTGGTTTACATCATATTTCTATTCTTGCTGAAAGACAGAAAGAGAAGTGGCTGTCTGGTTGCCTAGCTCAGTTCTTGTGTAAACCCCTTCACCAGCTGATTGAGTTTCATTTTAAAAGCTAGCAGGTTTTTGTCTTTTCTATTGATGGAAAACTTTTTGTGAACCAAACAGGTGCGAGGAATTTGGCACTTGTAATTTCTAACACCTCTGAGCTTATTAGTGGTGGTTCAGCCCCACCTGTTCCGAGGCAGCATGATAACCCTGTTTTACTGGGGGTTTGTCTGCAGGGTGTTGATCTTGCGGACTTTTCCATGCAGTCATCTTGGCCTTTGTTAGATTAAACAAACCAAACTCTTTACCGTCCACTGGCAAGACCTTTTCTTCCTCCAGTCATACCAGTAACTCTCCTTTGCCGTTGTTCCCGTTGGGTAAGTGAGGACCATTTGTTCCGTGTTAAGAGTGCATTGCAGTGTTACACCCCAGCTGCCTGCCTTTGCGTTGCTTTGTAAGGTGGCCGCAGCACTGCCCCGTTTCTTCTGGAGAAGTTCTCTCCTCAAACACCCTGGGCTTCCCTTCACTGGCATTTCTCCCGGCCGCCCCCGGGGCACTTGCGCACTGACCCAAGCCCAGCTCGGTGGGTGATTTGTTTTGACATTTATTACGTATGCTCTTAGAGGGACAGCACGTCCTCCTTGAAACGCAGATTCTGCAGAAATAATGTGGGGCCTGGCCGCGGAGCACAGACTTGTGGGTGCAAGGGGTTACTTGCGGCAGTTAACGTTCCTAAGATGATGTTATTTCCGGATGGATGGGTGGAAGGGATGGGTGGGTGCGTGTATGGATGGGTGGGTGGAAGGGTGGGTTGGTGGGTGGGTAGATGGATGGGTAGATGGGTGGGTGGTGGGTGGATGGGTGGGTTGGTGGGTAGATGGATGGGTGGAGGGGTGGCTGGGTGGCTAGATGGGTGGGTGGGTAGAGGGAGGGGTGGAGGGGTGGCTGGGTGGGTCGAGGGGTGGGTGGGGG